>OY987326.1:92573574-93143840 GCA_963920685.1 Polydrusus tereticollis | reverse complement strand
TCAATCATTCGAGAAGAATGGCATACATACAATCCGTTTTACCACTTCTTTCAACAACAAAGACGTAATTGAGATTGTCATCAATCAACAAGATGTATTTTTGGATATGAGCGAAGCCCAACTCTACATTGAGGGTGAATTTAAGGAAGAAACAACTGCTGGAAAAACCGGTAATTGTTCTTTAACAAATAATGCTGGTGCATTCCTTTTCGAGTCCATATCTTATGAAGTCAATGGCAAGGAGATTGAAAAAATTAGAGATCCTGGTTCGTTAGTATGGTTAAAAGTTTGCTATCTTTAAATGACCAAGAAAGTCGTGCTTTAGAGATTGCGGGATGGAATTGGCCCAGTGGTGTACTAAAAACTTTAGAGGGCACTACAAACGAGTTTATTATGCGTATTCCTCTCTCTTTCTTGCTAGGTGTTTTTGCTGATTATAAGAATGTAATTATGGGAAAACAAAAAATTAAGCTTGTACGTGCTCGACATGATGATAACTGCTATAAAAATGTTACTGCTAATGGCGATAAAAAGGCTGCCGTAACTTTAAAGTCTATCGAGTTGAAAGTTAGACACATATATCCGAGCGACGCAATAAAATTGAGACTTTTAGATGACATTGCTAAAAATAAACCGATTTTTATCCCTTTTCGAAATTGGGAAATACACGAATTACCTGCATTAAAAACAACTAAGAAAGATATTTGGACCGTTAAAACAATGTCTGAACGTGCTCGATATGTCATTGTATTTTTTATGGACAATCGTAAGGATAACTTTAAGTCCGACTGTACATATTTAGATAATTTGAGTATCACCGATGTTAAATTGTTTCTAAATTCCGAAGTGTATCCATATGAATCGTTAAACTTAAACTTTAACAATAGACAGTTTACGGAAGCTTACAGGATGTACACGGAATTTCAAAAATCATATCTAGGCAAGCCGACTAGTGAACCACTAATGGATTTTGCGGCGTTTGCCAAAAGAACTCTTTTTGTAATTGATTGTTCTAAACAAAACGAGAGCATCAAGAGTGCAACAGTTGATGTCAAGTTAGAATTTCAAAGTTCTGAAAACTTTTCGAATGATGCGCGTGCCTTCTGTATCATTGTTCACGATCGTATTCTCGAGTATCAAGCTTTAACTGGTCAAGTAAGAGACCTTATGTAATCAGTTTGGTTTGAGTCTTCAGACAATGAAGTTCGTTGTAGTCGATATTCAAGGATTTAACATACCTGAATTTTGCGCCAAAGAATTGGCTATTTACGATGGGAATAGTATGAAAAGTTACTTTTTTAAACCAGTTAAACCATTCAACACCTTAAGTAAGGCTTGCAAGAAACAAGTCAAATATCTATTTGGAAATCATCATGGTATCCTTTATAATTATGGTGATACCGATTACAAGGAGCTACATAATATCATCTCCAACAATCTGATAGGCGCAGACATCATTTACGTTAAAGGACGTGTCAAAATGGAGATTTTAGTTAAAACATTTTTAGAATTAAACTGTAGGGCACCATATATTATAAACTTAGAAGACAACATTGGTGTACCAAAATTGGAGAAGGGAGATGTTGATGGTTGTAAATATCATATTTTAGATATTAATGTTTGTAGTGTTAGAAATGCCAAAGTGTTGTATCGATATATTTATAGTCTTTTACCTTAATAAATATTGAAATTTTTCAACAAGCCAACTTTTATTTATTTCCCACGTAGCTCAAACGGTTTTGTTTACAACAGATTCATTCGACAGGGTCCGTTCAATGGATTTATTCAACAGACCAGCAGGGTCCGTTCAACGGGTCAACAGGTCAACAGGGTCCGTTGAACAGGGTCAGTTAAACAGGGCTGTTCAGGTCAACAGGGTCCGTTGAACAGGGTCTGTTAAACAGGGCTGTTCAGGTCAACAGGGTCCGTTGAACAGGGTCCGTTCAACAGGGTCTGTTTAACAGAGTCCGTTCACAACGGATCTATTTAGAATTAGGCTCTGTTTCGAAACTATCAGTTGTTCTCGAACCTATGACGAAGGTAGTTGAAGAGAAGATCCAAGATCATTTAAGTAATATTCGTGCGCTGAAGAAATGTATAAAGCTTTACGAAGACCGAGAATCTTTGGTTAAGTTACTGTCAAGACTTAATATTCAAGATGAGTGTTCAAATCAGATATGAAGTTGGAGATGAAGTTACAGTAACATTTTCTACGGCAGACGAGCGAGTTATCGTTGAGATTGCTGAAGGAGAGCTATATTTTTCCAATTATGATTTTGAGGAGTTTATAACTACCTACAGCGGTGTTCATGGATACTGGCCTGAAACTACTATTATAATTGACAACTACAATTTGCGTTTCCATACATACCTCGGCAGCCGATGTTTAACATGTGAAGAAAATGAGCAATAGTTGTTTTGCTGGGATGAAAGTCTTATAGATTTAATCTCTAAACACATTGAGAATTTATATAAGATAAATTGTGTTTGCTTTAAAGATTAATATACTTGAGTCTTTTTGTAAGAAATGAAACTATGATTTAAAAACAAAGCATGTTTATTAAAAACGCAACAAGAACAGCTAAAATCAATAAATATATTAAAGTATAACTAGTCTTTTATTTGGTATAAAACAACTTTACCCAACAAAAAAACCAAGCACCTAACCTAAAATAAATACCTTAGTCTAAAATAAATATCTTAACCTAAAATAAATATCCTAACCTAACAACCTCCTAGCTACCAAAGAATGTCGAAGCATAAAAAGCTGCACACATAATCAGTCTTTTCTCTCCTGTGAATCCTCATCGTACAATACCAAATCTCGATGGCCCAAGCAAGCGTGTACTCGGAATCCGGTATAAGGAAGCGTTTGTCGTCAGCGTGTGACAACGCCACCTTATTTTTAAGTTCGACATACATATTGTGTAATTGAGAACGGAAAGTCGACATTTCGCGATATATTTTAGTACCCTCTACGTCAACCGCCTGTTTATAGTCTGTAAGTGTAAGCTCTTTTTTGGTGACGTAGTCGGGTACCCCTTTGGCCTTTTTGGTCAACTCGCCGTCTACATTTACACAATATGCCTTCGCACCGGTTCCATAGAATTCCCAAATAATTTTTCCTGCATACTCATCCTTCATACGACCCAAGATGGATGTGTTTACAGGAACTTTGTGTGGGTTATCCTTTGGGTAGTTGGACGTATCAAATCTGTCTAAATTTTCCTTTATATCATCGTAAAAATTGTCGGTTGTAATTTGCAAGATTAACGAGTCAGTATCGGTGTAGAGCAAGACAGCCTTATCTCCGTATTTAGGTTTAATATAATCGTACAAAAAGTCATACATAATTGTCTTGGAGATTTCCAAAATGGCACACCCTGCGTAAATAGGTTTATTATATACGACTTTCTGTTTCTGCATCTGTACAGCAACCAGATTCTCGGAAAATATTGTTCGATTTTTGAAATGCGGTTTCATAGTTAACGCTTCTGCTCCCAGTCTCTTACCAATATTTTCCCAGTGGGTAACAAGTCTAACATCTACCCTTTTCTCCACGTTCTCCATCGTTTTACCAAACACGGCATTATTCATAAGTTTAAAAAAGTCTTTTTCAAACTTATTTTGAGCTTTGTTTCGCAATGCCGTGTTCATGTCTATATATTTTTTTAGCCAGGGTGATTGATCAAAAGAAAGGACGCGGTGAATTTTGGTTAATTTGAGGCCGTGATTTAGTGATTGTCGCAAATTTTGATAATGAATAACGTATTTTTCTTTTTTATTAAAATTTGGAATTAATTTGGAAATTTTTGAATTTGTCTTTGGTGGCTCGATGGATTCTGTGCAAAAGGGTAGTTCGTTGTGTAAATAATGTAAATTTTCAGGATATTCTAAATCCACTTCCAAAATGTAGCCGGTATTTGCATCGTTTGTAATGTTCATGTAATCTAAATTTTGAATTTCAGCCTCCTCCAACCACTTAAAATTACCAGTTGGTAAATATTGAGACATGGTCGCCCCATATAAATTGGTAGCGTCCAAGTACATGATGTAAGAGGTAGGTTTAGAAGCGTCATAATGTGGGATAAATTTGTTGTTCGCGATACCTTTCCTAACACTACACTGACTGACTCCACCGCGAATACCGCGTTTCAGAAGATGTATCATATCAATGTCTGTAAGCAGGGTAATCTGGGTTTTTCCAGAGAGCGCAGCCGCATCCCACGAAAGACCGGGACTTGTAAAATACTGCGCAGGATCGAGCTTATAGACATTCATACAAACATTTCTGAAATTTTCGAAAACATCTGCTAGCAGTAACACGTCGGATTTTAAATAAATGTCTGAATATTGACCTAAATTCTCGCATTTAAACAGGTTCCATACTGCCCAGGCACGCTTGTATTCCTCCACAGAAATATCTTCTTTTTTTAAACTATTATAAAGTTCTTCATGTGATGGTAGCTCTGTCGTATTTAATTTTAAAAAATAATCAACATACGAATATGGAAAAACACCCTTCTGTCGAATAAGTTTAAACTCGTCTTCATTTGGAAAATATTTTCTGACTTCGCGACATTGTTCTGGTTGTAAATTTTGACTAAGTTTATCCAAACTACTCGCCATAAAGCGGAAACTATCGAGAAAGCGTAATTTTAAAAATACATTTTGTTCCTTGTCTTTTTCCACTTTGAATGTATCCACCAAAATATGTTTGGTGAACGAGACGTAACGTTATTTATTTTGGGCGATAACATCCAGCTTTTCCTGTTCGGTAGCCAACTGTTTAATAATCAGATGGCTATCGAAACCGGATAGGTTGTGGAAAAAGATGGGTATAAATTTTGGAACTTTAAAGTTGACATTGCAAATAGAGTGAGCTGCCCCTCTGAATTTTGATGTGAGATGATCGTGATCTCTTACTCTTTCATCACCTACATTAAATGGTTTTTCGCAAATGTGGCAACTAGTAGCCATTTTAAATTCGTTCTCTTCTTCAGGCGTTAGAGGGGCCATCGGCTTTTTGATTTTTATAAAGTCGTTGTAAAGTCGTTTACAGTCCTTTTCCAACGTCTCTACAAACATATCACTAGCATTATCACCCCTATAAGTCCTGAATTAAGAGTGCGAATCGTCGAAAGAACATTGAATGTAATAGGCAAAAGAGTAAGGTGTATGCTTATGGGTTTTGATGGTGTAAGATTGGTTAGGGGAGAGCTCATTTTCCTCTATTTCAATAGGCTCATCAACAGTTTCAAAATCCGCATACACTACAAACGGTACTTTTAATTTTTTATCGAAATTTTCAAATTTAAACTCGTTCTTGGGAACGTCTTTGCCGTATTTATCCTTGCGCAAATCAGTAGTTGGCAGTTTAACCGAAACGTGTTTACAATCGTGAGCCTGATGGGCTATTAATTTATCATTAGTTCTAAAATGAAGTAAACAACCATTACATAAGTACATTGCACAATTATGTTTTGTTAATTGACTTGAGGCCAGTCTAGACAAGTTTCTTATTAAGCAGTAATGATTATTTCCATAATCGTCACTAATTAATAACAAATTAGCATGTCTGTTTCTGCGAGATTTGGTAAAGTGTAAAGGTCCAACGACTTCAACGATATTTTTTCCGTTCTCGTAAACTTTATCAAGTCCGTAGACATTGACCGAAATATTGTTGATTTCTTCAAACCTTGTAATATCGACAAGTTTCATAGGAGAAGCGCTTATACCTGTAAAATCCAACTCGTTCTCAAAAGGCAAGTAGTTCGCGACTCTATTTGCATGTTGAGTCCAATGTATTGGATGTAGAGCAGCCAAGACTGACCATGTAAAACATTTCTCATCGTTGTTCCGAATGTTGAGTACCGCTTTCTTTGCGTCGATCGTCTTTGGCAGTGGTATATAGGAAGACGCCTTTAGGGGGTTGTACGTATTGATGCTTAATTCTAGGTGAAGGAGCTGCTGCAAGGCCCAACCTGTAACAAGGAGACATAATTAACATTTAGCCTAGACTAGACCACGTTCAAGTTTCGGAATTAAAAATAAATACATACCACTTTCTTTCTCTGCAAACTCGCTGGCCTTCTTATTCAAAATTGCAGCAAACTGTGCAAACAGCTCCTCGAAATCCGTGTTCCCGCTCACAATCCGAAACTTTGAATTGAACGACTTGACTTCCATTGCTTCTTTAGACTGCAGGAGGAAGCGGCCGAATAGTTCCATGCCAACCTTAATGTTCGAGTGAAGGTTGGCATTATTTTCCACCAACGCTACTGTTTTATTTTTCAAATTTTCTAAAAATCTTTTTACTTTGGTGGAATCCGCAGTACCGTCCAAACGATAGGTAGCTAAACGGCCTTTAAACGAGGTCTTTTCTCAACTGTACACCCTCCTCCTGCACTACGCAACACTTTTCCCGGTGCTGGAGGGTTCTAACGTGCCCACCCCAGCCACTGACGGGAACCTCTCGTTTACAGGGTTTGCAATGTTGTGTAGCCGCTAAAAATATTTAACACTGTTTATTTATTGTAATATTTACCAAAATAATAAACTTACCGTCTTGGAAGTCAAGTCTAGCTCGCTTCGCCATGGTTGGATGCGGAGTATATGCTTGTCTTTTGGGGGCTCGGTATTCCTCGCGCCGATGTCGTTGGAGTGCCCCCTCAAACTTGAAACTATCTCCGCATGTGTCGCAGCTTTTGGTTGCTGCACGACAATCCCCATGGCGCTTCAAATTAGCCTTCCGGGTAAATGAGTGGGAACAGAATTCACATACAAACATTTTTTTCTAAAAATAAAGGAAATTTCCATGAATCGTTTCGAATTTCTAAAACCATGTAGCTTAGCATTATATCTAAATATCGCGTTTATTCACCGATTAAACGTGACGTTACAAATAAATATGTCTATAACATTCACAATACAAAGTAACAAATAATTATTTCTAAACACTTTCGTACTTACCAGAAATTTAAATTATTTCACACACACACACACCCGCACATACAATACTAAATTTTTACTTCTGTTGTTCGTTAACTACTGCTTAAGCATCGTTCGATTCTTGTATTTATATATGCCGTGACGTGAACAGGATATGCATTTACGTAAATAATATGCATATTTTACTCATGTATTTTCCGACTAGAATATTTTAATTATTGTGAGGTGATAAATAACGCACGCGTCAAGGTTATTTTGTTTCGCAAAATTTGCAATCTTTCACCCCCCTGCCGTTAGGGCATTAGCTATACTAACTTTGGCCCTATTGGCCCGATCAACCCCGTTCTTTTTTTAAACGACTCATGACGTCGCCCTAAACACGTGACATGCATCAGCTGTCGATTTTGACATTTGACAGGTGACATCTGACAGGTAACAGTTCTTAATTGACAGGTGACAGGTGTCATTTTTGAGTCATGCGCAAGAACCAATTTCATAGACCCCAGCTACGTATGCACAATATCATAGGCCCATTGGTTCCGGAGATATGACTCATAAAAAATTGCTCCGAAAATTAACATTGGAGCTCCCAATGGCGTTGAATCCCCCAACTATCACTACTCACCTTGTTGTCCCAGAAGAAAGTTCACCATTTTTAAGTCAACACAGATTACCCACTGATGTTCGTCATATCCAATTTTTTTAAGCACTAACGATATTGTTTTATATTCTTCTTCTAATTTTGTAAAATGCCCAATTGGAATACTTTTATATAATAATATGTTACCGTTTAATTTAAACTTCGTTTGGAACTGTCGATAAAGAGACGCCAATGGTCTGGCGTGTACTCTGTTATACCAATTTCCCCTAAAAGACCTTTAATATCATTACAAAAAACCATATTATCATCCTGAGAGAAAAATGGCAAAAGATCCTTTTTGCTGTTACGGTAGTACGTAATTCTGGAACCTGAATAAAGAAGATTCTTTCATTTACCCTGGAGGTAAGTAACTCGGCAGACTCTTCTGGGAGGTTTACATCTCTGACAAGGTCACTTAGCTCCTCCTGAGTAAAGCGTTCGGGACTTGTTAAATCTCATGCAAAATCACTGTCCCGTTTTTCAATCTGCAACTCGTCAGTTGACGCTTCGACTGTATCATCTGGTAACGTAGGCAGCTGCTATATATTGGAATTGGTATTTCTTTAGAATGCTGAACAGGTCTTCTTGCTGACTCCAGGTAAGGATAGCTCCACTTCTGCCGATTGTTACGATTAATGCCCTTTATCTTTACAAGACAAAAATAACAATCGTCAAAGTGGCTTTTTTGTTCCGTCCATACCATCGGAACACCAAACTCTAAACACTTTCTTTGTCCTTTTGCCAATTATCGCAGGTGTTCGACACAGGTTTTGCATACAACATGCGGAGCCCAGGGTTTATTTTGGTCTCCTAAGTGAACACCAAGAAAGGCCAAATTAGTTTTTTCATAAAATAACAAATGAACTACTTTCTTTTAAAATGTACTCGCCACATATGTAGCAAAAAACGTCCGGATGGTTTACGCAACTACGCCTACGCCATGTTGTTTAAATTCGATTTTTCAAAAAACACACTCTTGCAATGAAGCTCAAGTTTCAACTAAATAGATGCAGGCAATATTCCGCATAATATAATCTTCATATTATGGGGTTTATATAGGTACTAATACCCTACGACACAAGCCAAGTTGCCGAATTAATTTATGAGGCCTAGGGTATACAATTTCATTCACTTTTATTGCCTTCTATTGTATATTTCGTGCTAATTGCAAATACGAAAATAAGAAATCTGCAGGTGCAAAAAAATTCCAGGAAAAATTATTTCTTATCTGTAATAATTGTATGGCCTTTTGCCAATATAAGATTAGGTATTTCCAGTGATTTATGAATAAATAGGTATAATTAAAAAGGCATTAGCCTTGGAATTAGTAAAGATTTTGATCAAATATATGACCATTATAATTGTCAAATATATTAATATTACAATTTATTATTAGTAGGCTCAATCTCAAAAACTAGAGCTGATACGAAGTAAAGCTAAGTGTTTTTGGAATCACCGCATTCAAAATAACTAAACTCAGCTGTTGTTCTTAGTCAAGGCACCAAGACAAAAATTTTTTTTTTGTTGGGCTGTGTAATCTTCTGGAATAAATTTCATGGTGTTCATTATATCAGCCATCTTTTTTTGGTTAACAGGAAGCTTTTCGTGATAAGCTTTTGTTGTAGGGAAAGTCATTTTGAT
Source organism: Polydrusus tereticollis (assembly GCA_963920685.1). NCBI lineage: Eukaryota > Metazoa > Arthropoda > Insecta > Coleoptera > Curculionidae > Polydrusus > Polydrusus tereticollis. Next base: position 93,134,608 of record OY987326.1, on the reverse strand, counting down.
TTTAGTGCTTCTTAGCCGACATGTATCTTTTATAGGACAATTTATGAACTCTCTGCTAACTACTTTTTGAGGTGCGGAAGTCATAGTCAAATGGCGAAAATAGGAGATTGCAAAGGATCTTTAATTTTTTCAGATTTTCCACAGGATTCGTTTCTAAGGCAAGATTTTTTGTAAAATTTTGGCCACCACTTTTTATAATCATAACCTAAATCTTTTAAACCCGGACAACTGAGAATTTTTGAACATTCTTGAATGCTTCAGGGGTAAATTTGATATATTTTTGAACAGAGTAATATCTCTCATGCATGCATTTCAACTGCCTTTTAGTTAAACCAAAGTCTCGGTCACATGGCCTAAATGAATGATCCCTCATTGAAAAATAAATTTGTATTTCATCAAATCTCTTTAGATCCACTAAACTAAACTTTATTTACTGCAAAAAATAGACATCTCCCGGACACGTACCGTTTCTGCAGTAAACGAAAATTTTATCGCCCCTCAGCGTCACTACCGTTAATGCAACCTGTCCTGTTTCCCCAGTAAAGATGGGTTTACATGTCTAGATTAAGAAAATGTGCAATTGTCATCTTTGGAAAAAATGCACATGTCCCTTTCTGTTAGTCTTTAGACAATTAACATATTACACTACAAAAAAACACATAAAAAGCAATTAATGGATATTTTAATAGCACGAAAATTTCTATCGTGGTTCCGCATAGATTATGAATAATTTGGATTAAAGTTGTATAAATTTTTATCGTTTTATATTGGATATTTTAAGGAGGGTAATACACGGGATTTATAAGTTAGTTTAAACGAGTTCCAGCTTGCTGACACAGATTATTAACAATAAGAAATACTATTAATTCTTTGAATTTTCCCATATCGCAAAAACAATTTGGCCTTTTTAAAGTGTTGTGGTAATCCCTAGATTTCGGAAACTTTTTATTAATCACTGATTAAAATACATTTATCTTATTATAACGGGAATGTTATTAATCTGGATTAAGACATAAAGTATCTCCAATAAACGTTTAAATAATGGTTTAAAAACAATTATCGAGGAAAATTCTTAGTTAGTTCATAATACACGTGTTTTAATAACGGTAAAGGTATTTAAAAAAAAAAAAAAACCTGACCGAGAAAGTTAGAAGATGATAAAGTTGTTGTTGATTTTAAGTGTTGTGACCCTTATTAGTGGAGATGTCGACCCCGGACCAAAACGTATGTTAACTTCATTTTATACAGGCTGCCCTAAACAGTTTATTATATTACAAATAAGCCGATAGATATTTGTAGCCTAAGAGCCAAACAAAAATGATATTTTTAAAGAGAGCAGTTTTAAAATTTCGTTAATTAAATTCATACCAAAAATATTTAGTAAATAACCTTTTTTTACATAAAATAAAAGTGAATAATATAATGTGGATAACCTTAACTTTTCCCTTTCCTAACCATTAACATTATTTTTGCCAAAAACGTAATAAGAAATACAATGAATTGGATCTAAAACTTTGGCCCTTACATATTTGGATTGTAAACTGTATTAAGTCCTTTTCTGGAGATAATATTAAAATAAAATGAACTGATACTGTAAACGTATTTTCAAATTATTTAACATTAAGAAAGTAAAAATCTTTAGAAATTTTCGTGCTGTTAAAATATCCATTAATTGCTTTGTATGTGCATTTTTGTAGTGTACTATGTTCAATTGTCTAAAAACATATGACGATATTATGTGGAGAATTTGGTTTCTACAAACTACATATTTTCTATATGAACCGTTAAATGCAGAAAGGGGATATGTGCATTTTTTCCAAAAATGATAATTGCACATTTTCTTTATCTAGACATGTAAACCCATCTTTACTGCGAAAACAGGACAGGTTGCATTAACGGTAGTGACGCTGAGGGGCGATAAAATTTTCGTTTACTGCAGAAACGGTACGTGTCCGGGAGATGTCTATTTTTTGCAGTAAATAAAGTTGAGTTTAGTGGATCTAAAGAGATTTGATGAAATACAAATTTATTTTTCAATGAGGGATTATTTATTTAGGCAATGTGACCAAGACTTTGGTTTAATTAAAAGGCAGTTGAAATGCATGGATGAGAGATATTACACTGTTCAAAAATATATCAAATTTATCCCTGAAGCATCCAAGAATGTTAAAAAATTCTCAGTTGTCCGGGTTTCAAAAGATTTTGGTTATGATTATAAAAAGTGGTGGCCAAAATTTTACAAAAAATCTTGCCTTAGTAACGAATCCTGTGGAAAATCTGAAAAAATATTTTCCTAATTAGTATATTATATTTATTAAGAAAGTATTCAGACCAAAATGTAAAATACAAATTGGGGACAGAAATATTTGAGAAGTTTGTTTAAAGTCGTTGAAAACTTGTATTGCTTATTCTAAAGTAATTAAAAAACTTCAGAGGATGCTGACTTAAACTGTCAAACAGTCAATAAAACTGTCCATTGAAAAGCCGTTGACTGAGGATTGAATTAATCCATCAGTAACGCTTATTTTTCTTTCCCCTTTTTTTTAATAATTAACGCAACAACATTAGTAATGAACTAACGAAAGCAACCATCTAGTCATCTAGTGTATCGTGCGGGGTGTTCAAACTTATTAGCGCCTTTTTATTTGAGCACCTTTTAACTCGCGCCAGTGCGCGGCTTGCGTTATAATAATTTAGAAATCGACAAGTGCAGTAGTAAATAAGCGTTTTTATGAGTATGGCGTATAAGGAAGAGTAGGTAAATTCTACGTCTATAATTAAAGATTAATTGTCAGACGGAGACAGTGACGATAGTACCTATCCGGGATAAAGACTGTTGAAGAAACACAAATTAAATTCACGTCGAAACGTAATACGTTAACATTGACGCAATATCCTAATTTCAACTGACTTCTATAAATAGCATACCAACAGCTAAATGATTTTTATTGGTCCAACGAATGGACCGCGCACCGAATGGTTTAAAGATGACAGTGACTTCAGCGCGATGGTAGCAGACAGTAGTAGCGTCCAAGACTCGAGGCGAGAAGCTGCTCCACGTTTGATAAAATTGCAATTATCTCATAGACAAAGCCGAAATCAAAAAATTATCGAAAGATACTTCGCATTAGCCATTAAACTGCCTACATAATAGTGTTATCAAAAGAGGAAACGGCAGTGGCGTACATATTTTTTGATCCACTTAAAACAACACCCTGTATCTCCGAAATGAAGCATTTCCAGACATAGGTTTTTTAAGCAGGGAATCTTATACTGAACTTATTCGCAGTATTAATGAAACACCCTGTATATTGCGATGTAACTCTTGTTGTCTTCGCATCTGGTCTTAAATCGTTATGCTAAATTTCATTTTTGGTTTTTTCTTTATGTGCATGTATAATCTGCCACATTGTACGGCTAGAGTTCCCCGATGCGATTATCGTTTGCTTGAATTTTAGCATTGCGCATTACTAAGTTGTCCGAGAAAACGCAGTCTCTCCCTTATTTACCCTTAAATTGTCAGTAAACCAATTGATATTGTTATTATTAGAACGTACAATATATATTTTTTCTGAGAAAGATCTTAAGTATGCATCTTCTAAAATATTCACAAACTTGGTACATTTTTCTTCAAGCGTCCCATTGCCCGGTGTTGTAAACTCCCAAGAATATTTAGAAAGTATAATAAAGAAGGTACATAAATCCCGCTGTGTTACCGGCCTACATACCTTATGACAATGAAGGAAATCAGAAATCCGTAGATCAACCGAAATCCGTATTATTTGACTCATATGATTATACTCCGATACCAGAATAATTGGCAGTGACTCATTTTTACCGGGGTGTGCAAGACGTAAGGGAAACGCCAATTCCAGAGGCGTATCATTTTAAACAATAATATTTCAAAAAATATATGATTTTTTTGTTTATTATTATAATATATTTACATTTACTATAATAAATATAATATTATAAATTAATCTGAAAAATGAATTAAGCTTTTACATTTGGTGATCTAATGAAGTAATTAGAGAAACTAAATTACGCAGGTATAAAATCCAAAAAGAATAATAAAGCAACGGTATATGTTATTTTCATTATGTTTTTATTATACTGCATAATAATACACACATATCATAGTGGATTAAGGGCAAAACCTAAACCCAAATTATAAATGCTTATAAATTTTCTAACTATTGTTATCTAATGAACACTAATTAATAATAAATTGACAAATTGTATTCCATGCCGACATTAAAAAGTGTTATGATGACAATACGTTACAATTTTAAATTCATTATTACCATTACAGCGATTATTCACTATTTGACGATGAAAACATTTATTTACTGTCGCTACTGCTGTCATCTGCAGGATTTAAAATGATAGGTTCTACCATGACTTTAACGCGTACATCTAAGTCCCACTTTTTTTTCTACGCCCTCGACATGTAATACGCACTTATGCCAATCTGCTCCTTGTACATTTGCTATTGCCGTTTTAAACAGTTCTTTAACATCTTTTCATCTAAAAGTTTGATTTTCACGCGCTACTTCGCTTTTAATCTGTGCCCATATAAGGTCGATTGGATTTAGTTCACAATGGTAAGGCGGTAAACGTAATATTGTAACACCTCGTTCACGAGCCATTTCATCCACTACATATTTAGTTAATTTTTTTTTGTGAAGTCTTGCAAGATCGAGCAACTGCACTTTAAGCATTTCTTCGCCAAATGCAATATTTTTTTCTTCGAGCCAGTCAACAATCTTTCCTTTTCGCCACGCAGAAGTTGGCAAGGCTTCCACCTGACGGCTGAGGTATGATACATTATCCATCACGATTACCGACCCACGTTCAACAAGCGGTAAAATGGATTTAAACCAATCTTCAAACACTCTCGAGTTCATATCCTCATGATAATCACCGGTTTTACGAGATTCAAACACGTTTAACCCACCTCCAAGAAAATCAGAATCACTCTCGATGCGGGTTATAGTTAACCGACGACCTTTTCCTGAAGGAGCTTTCAATCCAGTGGACAGTCCATTGATAAAGGCGTTACGTGCATCTTTAATGTTAAGATCTTGCCAAATGTAATTCACAGTATGTCCTTCATTTAACGATGTCTCGCCCGTTAAGTAAATTCTTTTCCCTGCACAGCGATATTGTTGTATTTCTTCTAGATACTTTCTACGCCACAATACGATTTCTTCCTTCGCGACCGAAAGACTTTTGCGATTTCGTTATAAGAATTGAGAATTCAATTCTCGTAGTGTACGCATTAGAACTCTTCGTGAAATTTCTTGCATATTTTCATCCCTTACAATTTCGGAAATTTTTTTTTTTTAATTTTGGAAGTTCATTTTGAAAGAGAAATGCATGCACTTTCCGACGAATGGCTAACTTTGTTTGCTGATCAATAAAAATCTTTTCCGTCCTCTTGTTTCCTTCTGATCGGACCCTTTAGTATTCCTATTGTCCTTGATAATTCTATAAACAGTACGGCAAGATGTCTTAGTTCTGCTGCAGCAGCAGTGAATGATATTCCGCTGTGTGTACTTAGAATTCCCTCGTACACGTTTTTTACCATTGTACGCTTCTCAGGTTTTAAATTACGTCGTTTGGTAACGTGTTGGTTACTATCACTTAAAGAACTCGCCTGCAATATAATATTTGCTGTTTTGAATAACCACCAAAATAATAAAACTGAATTGCTATTATCCTCTTGATTAAAATTTGACTACGACACTGAACGTTGGTTAGAGGCGATAAGAAAGCGTGCGAGCACCTTTAGACATGGGGTTTTCCTACCTGCGTTGCCAAATTAAGTAAAACAGGTACCGTAGGGTAAAAAGGCCCTTAATGACGTGCCGATTTTGGTACATTTTATGAGAATTTAAATGATATACTTTTATTGCACAATCTTCCCAAGCGGTTTTGAATGCTTTTATTTCAGTTAGAAGTGTGTGAATCGATGTTAATTATTTTCTCCGCACACCGTCAATGGTGATAAGAACAGTTTTGACAATAATTATTTTGGGATCGTAGTATAGATGTATGATGTATCAAGATCCATCGTTTGTGTAGAGAGAACATCCGCATCAGATTTAGAAGAAGTATAGATTTTGGCTAGGAGAAGGTGTGCTACATGTAATGCAAAAAACGCAGCTGAGCAATACTGAGCATTATCGAAAGTTTGCTCAGTCTAAAACAACTTTCTCCCGTTTTTAATGTATTCAGTGTGACAAATTCTAGTGTATAACGTGTTTTTGTAATATTCATAAGTGTATAATCCCATAAAAATTAAAATTATGTTTTATTACTAATTTATGTTAAGTTTACTCAACTTGCGTGTGTTATTAAAAAAAAGAAGTGCTCTTATACAGGGTGTTATTTAATAAGTGTCCGATATTTTACAGGACGATTCCTCAGTTATTTATAAGGTGAAAAGTTCATATAAGCATCGGTCCGCATTCCGCAAGCCCTTCATTTTTAAGATACAAGGGTGTTAACTGTGATAATGTCTTTTAATATTCCATGTTATTCCATACCTCATGCTTTTGTGTTATTTGTTTATGTTGCATATTTCTTGAATTATTTTAAAAATCTTTTAAAATTTACAATATTGTCAACCAATCTGATTTGAGAATTGTCGAGATTGTTGTTTAATGTTCACTGTTTTATTCTTATATTTTTAACTCTGCATTTAATTATTATCACAGGCTGCAGAGGTTAGGCACAAAAGCATAAAAAAATTTAAATTTGCCTTTGAGTATATTGGTCTTGCTCTTACATACAAAAAAAATCCGTTCTTTTCTTCGTAAGTACACTTATTTTTATGTATATTCTAAACTTATCCCAATTTTCGTCCGGTTACCTTAAACTTTTTATTACTGGACAAACAAATTGCGGTTTAGCCACATGGTAAACTGTGAATTTGTCCCGCTGCTTAGTGTAATAGCGACACCTGCATTCATAATATAGATTATTTAGTCGGTTACATATTGTACATTATTATGTCGCTTATCAACTCTTAACTACATATTAGGTTCCCACTTATTACTTACAAAAATAACGTCACACTGAACAAAGATATTTATTTTTAAAACTATTTACGTCATTTACTTACGAAGAAACGGTTATTCTCTGTAGATAATTCTGTGTAGAAAGGAACAAAGCTAATTTTCATTCTTATGACAGTAAGTAAACTCATTGCGCCCTAATTCGCTTTTAAAGAACGGATATAAAATTTCCTTTTTTTTCTCTTTCAAGTAGAGTATTAAATTTTAAGTTAATAAATATATAATCCAATCAGCATTGTAAATTAATCAAACGGCAAAAAGGAAACTTCCCTTCTTTAATTAATTATTTTTTGGTTTTGAAAAGAACCGTTTTTCTTTGTTTGTTGCTGATAATTACTAGCTTCCGTGATATTATTAACCTCCAAAACCGTAAAACGTAAGTCCTTGACGTTTTAATGCATAAACGACGTCCATGGCAGTTACGGTCTTCCTTTCGACGTGTTCTGTGTAGGTAACGGCATCCTCGATAACATTTTCCAAAAACACCTTCAAAACTCCAACGAGTTTCTTCATACATCAAACCAGAAATACGATTTACTCCACCACGTCTTGCTAACCGCCTGATGGCATGTTTTGTGATACCTTGATAATATCCAAAAGTATATTTTGCAAAACCAAAACCCTTGTAGTAGTGATCTACGATTTCTTGCTGGTAGCAGGAGATATTTACCGAAGAATGTTTCGAGATGAAGATCGAGGTACAGACAGGAGCAAATCTCGTGTTGTCTATTCTCATAAGTGCATTCTGTTTTTGGATAAAGTAAAATGATATATTTATAAGGGTACACACGTTATACATGCGTCCTTTGTTTAATGTTGCTGTTTATTTTATATTTAATGTTTATTCAGTACCTGCTTAGTTTTCTCCATGCGACATGCAATCGATAATTGTTATAATCATATAACAATAAACATGCCGTTAAATGTTTCCGATTTTTATCATCACTTGTAATTTATAATGGATACAGTATTAAAATTTCTAATAAGTACCCGTCCAATTATCATCAATTCGTTCGCTGTTTTTGATATCGTCAAAAAAAGCAGATAAAAGATAATCTTTTAATTATTAACACTTTATAAAAAAAATTCTGGGTAAAAGTGCAATATGCAATATTATTATCCAATTATCCAATCAGTAGAAATAATCGGTCCTGTCAAGTCAAGTCTTAACTCAAGTCTTAACATGTTTGAGCTTGAGTTGAAAATTTTGCTTCAATGCTTTTTCCTATTATTATATTATTAAAAACGCTCAGACAAAATATGTTTAAACTAAAATGAACTTCTACTTAATTTTCAGGAAATAATAAATGATGAAATTCATTCATATAATTTTTTATAAATTAGATTTATTTCATTAACCCTTAAAACCTGATCCTATAAGACGACTAGGTTTTCTTAGTCCTTGCGAAAATCCATCCATAAATGCCTGCCTTGAACTTTTAATATTTAGATCTTGCCATACCTTCTCAACTGTGTGCCCGTCATTTTTTCCCTTTTCCAGAAACTCCCGTATTTTTCCAAATATTTTCGTCGCCATAAAAAATTTCATTTATTTCAATAAGTATTAGTAGGCTTTTTCCCCAAAATTCTCCCTTCTTAATTTCAGCCAACATTTTTTTTATTGTGGATATTTCATTTAGGAAAAAAATGTACGGATTTTGCGGCGAATGGCATATTTTGTGGCATCATCCAGGATGATTTTTTTCCGTCCTCTTATCTGAGCTTCTCGACTATTCTCTTTTTCGTCATTTTCTTGATGAATGCCTTTTAAAACCCTGAATATAGTGCGAAAGAAAGTATCGTTCAAGTGTCATATATTTCAACAGCATCCAATGTGGTTAGTGCAGGATTTCGTTCCAGAATTCCGTAGTATACGTTTTTAACTATTATTCGTTCTTTTGATGTTTATTGAAATTTCTTTTTCAGCGGACAACTAGTTGAAGGTTCGTTAATATTCATAGTTTACTCAATTAAAAGTAGATAACAACACTAAATAAAGTTTAATAACTAGATATACATATATGTACACAAAACAATATCTATGTAAACAACCCATATACTACGAAAACTGAAAAAAAACTCACAAAATCTACCGATAAATTAATAACAAAAACCCAAATTAATAAAGCAGCGAAAATTCTGCCGGCACGCTTATTTTCAAATCTTTGAAGTTGTGAACTTGGCATGCATTATATGCATAAAAAACATTTACTTGTACCTACTATATTTTTATTCTGCTCAGGGACGTATATAAGGGGGAGGTTTAGGGAGTTCGAAACCCCCCCCCCCCCCCATTCGACGAGAGTTAGACCAATTTTACAATTTCGAAATTCAAATAAAAAAACGTAGGTAGATACCCAACTCTGTTTTTAGGTGAATTCTTGGCAATATTTCGGCGTGGCCCCTAAAATATTTTCTAGGCGCTTTGCCTCCGACGACCCTACCGCCAGTATTTTCTCATATCTATAAATGACTGCAGACTATGGAAAGCTATAGATACGTCCCTGATTCTGCTGCTTTATAGATTTGGTGGTTGGTATTAAATGACTCATTGACAGGATTTGTGGATTTTGGGTATAGTTAGATAGTGAATTTAAATTTATCTTACTCTGATGGTTAAAAGACTTAACGGAGGTTATTTAGTTTTAGGATGAATTATCCTGAACTAAATGAACTTAAACAGCTTTGTAGTAATTTATTAGAAAATAACATCTAGATATCGGATAAGTTTTGATATGTAGTGTGACCTATAATTTTTTTTTTGTATTTTGAAAAGAACTTAAATAGCGACTAATATATAGGGTGTTCCATAAAAAAAAGGTTATTTTGTTTTTCTACGGTTTTTTGACTCATCCTGTATACTTCATTCTTTTTTAATCTAACAAACTTTAAAAAACCCCCAAACTTTTGTCTTAAATATTTTTTGCTAGCTGTCTTATTACTTTAAGAAATAATCAAGCGTTTCCATACATATCAGCGACTATGTATCTTTATGATAAAATAAAATATGCGAAAAATTCGGTATATTATGTTGGTATTCCATTCCCATTCTATTAAGTGTTTTTTTTTTCTGAAATCAAACTTCTATTTTTTAACCGAAAGAGCAAAGAAACGAAAGCATGCACAAAATGTTAAGTTTTTTGTACAATACCTATACATATATTGACAAGAAAGTGTACGTAACTAACTTTTTTCTAATATTGATATTTATTTTTCGGATTTACCAACTAATAATTCAACTTTTTTGTTCCTTAAAGTGTTTTCGTATCTTGCTTCGTTTTCGAGAGAGAAAATAGAAACCACTTTATTGCATGTACAAAAAAAAATACTTAAGTATTTCAAAGTTGATTAAAACATTTATATTAACAATATAATTATTTTTTTAAATAATGATACAAAATAAGTGCAAATCAAAGCAGATGTTGAAAATGGCCACCTTCTGAGAAAAGGCACGATTGCAACCGATCTTTTTTAAAAATCCGGACACAAGTTCATGTTAACTTTTTCTCTTAGAATGTCATAAGGAAACATCCCCTTAAGTTACGTACCGTAATTCTGAAACACCCTGTATATACTGCGATTGATATGCCATTTTTAAAGTTTTTATAGAAAATTTTTTATTTAATTGTTGACTTGGAGTAGCCTACTTGAAGGAACTCTATATTGAAATTGTGGAAAGGAAAGTCACAACAGTTCATACAGAATAACAAATAGGACACAAATTATTAGGGATACTATGATTTAAACATTTTAGTTTAAAACATGTTTAAAACAAGTTGTAGTGTTTTATTTATTAAAACTGTTTTAAACACAACACATGTTTGCAGATTTTTTAGGTACCTATGCGTTAAAATTTGAAATTTAAGTATCTACCTCTTTACATACTAATACAATTTTTTTTTGTTTTTCATGGATTTTTTCTTGGATTAAGAAGTTTTAAGCTAAAAAAACATGTTTTTCCAACCCTTATGATTTTCAATTTATTGCATTAATAATTTTAATTTAATTAAAAATTATTATTGCAATAATAAGTGCCCGTACTCAATATTTGGATCATATATGCTATTCTGTGGGGTTAATTCGATAAGCAAAATAATTGTTATGCTTTTAATAAGCATTATTACTTACTTCCCTTTCTACAAAATTAAGCCTTACCTATATAATTCTCCAGATTTCTTTCATTTTAAGTGACGTCCTATAAAAATTATATCAGACCTAAAACTTTGAGAGTCAACCGACATTGAAACACATATTAATTAGTGATTTAATTATAGATAATATTTCCTAATTTTATAGTAGTAATTGCTATTTTAAAGTGTGATCTATAAAAAAATTAATTATTGCAACGTAACACCACGAACAATATTTACATCATCTAGGTATTCATGTGCCAAAATGATAAGAAAAATAAAATACAGTTATCAAGTCCTATTTTGACTTGATGGAAACTAAATCCCTGGAAACTAATGTTTTTTTATTAAAATTCCTATTGTATATATCTCTGATAATCTGTCTATTATCAATGGATTATTTTTTATGATGATGTAAACTATTTATTGTAAATTTGTGTTCAAACTGGAAATTTTAATGAAAACGAGTAATTTTCCATATAAACTGTAATATAAAAATAATTTTTGCATAAAACGCCACGTCTAACAAAATTAAATATTATACCTTTTCGTTGCCGTTGATAGCTCGATACCCTCATTAAAGATTCAAAACAAGGCTCGGGTGGTTAAAAATATTTTACCTATAAAATGGTCTTTTTACCTACATCTAGCATAAGGATGAAGAAATTTTGACCTATTCCACCCGGTAACAGATAAAGTAACATCAGAGCCATAAAATGAAATGAAAGGATAATGATTAAAACGGCCCACCATGGTCGGAGAGTTGGGTTTTAATATAATCTAACCGCTTATTATTTTATTTAAATATAATAGATTTTATGAATTTTGGTAAATTATAACCATTGATTGATTTATTCTAGAATAAATACAATGTTTTACAAGAAAACTAATTTATTTACAGATCAAAAAATATTGACAATTTTAATAATTATAACTCGATAAAATCGTCCTCAGAAAAATCTGAAGAGTCATCATGTCCTACGTTTATTACTAAAGGCTGAATTTCCATAGTTGTGTCAATTACAACAAAATTACAGTCAAGTTCCCACATTTTTTGTTCCTCTACTATAACATGTTTTATGGCGTTTTGCCAATTTTCTGATGACACATTTGTTAAAGAATTAAGCAAGAGTTGTCGCACTTCTTGCATTTTAAAAGTTTTGTTATTTCTAGCAACATATCCTTTTACTTGAGCCCATATTAATTCTATAGGATTTAGCTCACAATGATAAGGTGGTAAACGGAGCATTATAATACCTCGATCTCTTGCCATCTCGTCAATAACATACTTTTTATACTGCGATTTATGTAGCCTAACAATACCCAAAAGTTCTTTTTTTACCATGGTATTATCGTAACTCAATTCCTTCCGTTGTAACCAGTTTACGATTTCCGCCTTTTTCCATGAAGTTGTGGGAATATTCTCTTTTAGCCTAGAGTGATAGCTGGCATTATCCATCACTATAACAGAGTTAGCGGGAATGTATTCTATCATTTGCTTAAAATATTCCTCGAAAACATCAGCAGTCATTTCTTCATGGTAGTCTTTTGTAGAATTCGACTGAAATTCTAATAATTCTTGATCCAAAAAGCCATTTGAACTTCCTATATGAGTTATAATAAGTCTGCGTCCCTTTCCAGATGGTGGTCTAAGTCCTGTTGACCAGCCTTCCATGACAGCTTGTCGAGAACTTAGGACATTTTCATCTTGCCAGACTTTAGATACGGTGTGCCCTTCGTTCAGCCAAGTTTCATCCAAATAGAAAATGTTTTTTCCTTCGCTGCGGTATTTTCGGATGGACCTTAAGTATTGACGTCTCCAGCAAATAATATCTGCTCTATCAATAAGAAAATATTTTTTGTTTTGCTTCTCCCAACGAAAGTTCATATCATGAAGTATTTTCCATAGTTTCGTTCGTGATAGCTGTGGTAAGTCCTCGTCATAGTTAATGGCTTGTAAAATTTTGTCTTTAGTTGGTATTTCCTTGGCAAAATAAAAACTATGTACTTTTCTTCTAATACCATTTTTAACGAAATCGTCAATTTCTAACGGTTTCTTTCCTGGGAGTGGTTTTGGCTCACTGAGGCTCTTAGATTTTCTTTCACGCAAGAACCTATATATAGTAGCCTCTCCAACTCCTACCATATTGGCACACTCTGCAATGATGCTACGAACATCACTTGCAGGTTTCTGGTGCACTAGAGCATCATGCACGTTTAATATTAATGTCTTTTCTCGGAGAGAATATTATGCACTCTTGCTAATTTGACGAAGCGTTGGCGAAAAACTTGAAGCCATTGTCACAAGTATAGGAAATAATTCAACTTTGGGATAATTCAGTATCTAAATACACTAAAAACATAGTTTGACAAACGCACATCAAATGGCGTAATAATACCCTAAAGCAGGCAAAAATAGGTAAATTTAATTACTAATTACTCCTGTTGTACCTACTTTAACCCTAATATTCCTAATGTATATTTAACAACGGACAGAGGCCAATTTTCTTATTAAATAAGGCATAGTAGGTAATTTCTATTATAATAATAATATACTAATTACCAAGGCCTATGGTTTACGGCTGTTTTATGGCTTCAACCCTCGATATGAGCTATCAACTGCAACGAAACGGACTTAGATTAAGAAGTGAGCTCTCTTATACAGCGAGCGCTCTTATACAACGAGACGCGAAGCGCTGAAGAATATATTGTGCGAGATATATAAGAGCTTTTTCAACTGAGGTATATACAGGGTTCACCATTTAAAACGAAACAGGCTAGATATCTGATTCCACCTTAATTTTTAAAAAAATCGCTCGTACTCGTAATTACGTGTACGAGCGATTTTTTTAAAAATTAACGTGGAATTAGATGTTTAGCCGGTTTCGTTTTAAATGGTGAATCCTGTATAGATTCTTTTCTACTACTAATACCAAAATATTGTATATTTAATTCTGCCTAATTTTTAAAATGTTTTGAAAATCAACTAGCCTGGGAAAAATAAAACTAGAGAAATGCGATTTTAAATGCCAGTTTGTAGAAAATTTGTCGTCGTGTTGACATTTTTGAATATGACAGTTTCCTTTCGAAATATCTTCGAATCGTGTGTAACTTAACTTCATTACACAGAAAGTTTTTTATTATTTACCTATATGATTATTTATTATTGTTATTTCCCTGGGTAACTTTTACCTCTCATTAGAGAAACGGAGTAAATAATGGTGATTTCTCAAGTTAGTAGTAGAAAAATATACAGTGACTCACAGCTTAAATGATGCAGTTGCAGTTAATAGTATATTATTAACCAAGGTTTAGACAGCCATCATTATTGCCCGAGCGGCAAGTTTAAATCACAAGGAGCGGAGCGACGAGGGATTTAAGACGCGAGGGCTATAAGCTGTCTAAACCGTGGTTAATATAATATTTTTTCCACTACTACAAACTTTTATAAGACATTTATCTTTATAGTATTAATAATTATAAAAAATTATAGGTAGGTATAAGTATATTTTTTAATTAAGTTACCTGCGCTTTGGAATTGGCAAAATATTTTGTTGTTTTGTCAGGTGGCTTTGTTAATGTCAATTTTTGTTCATTTATGTCATCAGATTTCACGACTTTGTTGTTATAGTGTTCTTTACTAGTGTTTTCATTTTATTTTCCTTTGATCCTGAGATTAGTCTAAAATATTTATTAAAGTGACAAAGTCCGTTTTTAAATAATTTATTTTGACATTACTAATTTTAAGCTTTATTACGACCCGAATATGGCCTCCTAATAAATATGACGAATTATTGTCTCTTATACCCTATATTTGTTATTGATTGTATCGATATTTTACAATATCAAGCATCTCTAATAATCTAATATGTATTGATAATTATCTGGTTGCCTAACCACAAGAAATCACCTCTCAGGTTATTCATGTTTATGAATTCATGTTGTAGAATCGAAAAATCAAGTTACCTGCGTTCAAATAAAATAGATTCTTGAAGATTAGTCAATAATTAATTTCAATGCCTTATTATTGACCATGGGCAATAATAACTTATAAGGTAGAGAAAAACGATTTCTAACGTTAATAATCGGTCAATAATGGCGATGTTATAGGTTAGTAATGGCAAAAAGTAATTATGTGTGGCCAAGATTAAACAAAATATTTTTAGCGGACTTTAAGTATCTTAAATATATATTTGTCAATTTCTTGAAATATCATTAGCTTATTTTGACAAAAAATTATACACATAACATAATTAAGTATGGCAATATAAGATATGAATGAATATTTTGTCACAGCTTAAATGATGCAGATAAAACGGACCAGTACAAAAGTTATCAACTTAAAACTTATGAAGCATGCGTTGCATTGACTTCTTATTGTAGTTGTTTTTTTATTGACATTCACCATTTAATTGCGTTTATTTAACAGTGACACTAAATTATTTAGCAATGGTTCGTAGAACTACAATTGAAGAAAGAAATTTAATCATTTCTCACTTTAGAAATGGGTATAGCCAAAGAAATATAGCCAAAATGGTAAATAGATGTCCATCAACTGTGCAGCATATAATTGAATGCTATAATAACGAAAATAGATTCGCGAATAAATCGAGAGTGGCTCCAAATAAAATTTTCAACGATCAAGAAGAAAGATGAACTGTTAGAGAAATCGCCAATAATCCAAAAAAAAAGTGCTCCAAAACTACGAGATGAGGTGGAAAGACAGTTTGGGATAGGTGTAACCCCGAAACAGTTCGGCGAGTGTTGCGGAAAAATAATTTTAATGGTCGAACTGAAAGAAACAAACACTTTATTAGCCAAACAAATAGGCTCAAAAGGTTACAGTTTGCTCGGAAGTAGGGGTGGGCAAAATAATCGATTAATCGATATATAATCGATTAATCGATTTTTCGATTTAAGAAAAATTTTAATCGATTAATCGATTGTTCGATTAATCGATTTTCCGATTAATCGATTTTCCGATTAATCGATTTTCCAATTAATCGATTTTTCGATTAATCGACTTTCCGATTAATCGATTTTCCAATTAATCGATTTTTCGATTAATCGATTTTCCAATTAATCGATTTTTCGATTAATCGATTTTCAAATTAATCGATTTTCCGATTAATCGATTTTCCGATTTTCTGATTAGTCGATTGTAAAATCGAGTGTAAATAAATTTTTACCCGATAATCGAAAATATAAATTATTATGTTATTGAATGATTTTGAAGTTGCTGGTGAAATATTAATTAATATACTGCACAATTAATTATTACTCTATACAATAACAGTTACGTGTACTGCGCCCGTATTTCTACTAGTATACAGGGTGTTAATTAATGGTATGCAGATATTTTAGGGGGTGATAGTTAGTACTCGTCAAAATAAGAAAAAAATGTAAATATATGCATGGTCTAAAACGCGTTATTTTCGTTATACAGGGTGGCAAAGTTTCAATTTTTTTTCTCGTATCTTGCGTTTTCTCTCTTATATTCTCTGATAATCGTTTCAAATTTGGAACAACAACCATTTTTTAGAATCTCTACAATAAAGTATCAAAATTGTTGGTCGCAGTATACAGGGTGTTACATTTTCTTGAATCCGCTACAATTTTATCTTTCAGAAATTTTTTTGGGGCTCCCTGTATGAATTCCGGTATGAAATTTGAACTCTCTGTTCCCTTGTTTAGCGTTCTTGTCTCTTGTACTATTCTCGTATCTGTGACCGTTTTCGATTTATTTGCAAAAATAGCCATCGATGGAAATTAAATGTAGGCGAAATAGCGCAATAAATATGAAAATAATTATTACTTAAAATATATACAAATAAAAACAGCTTTTTACTCTTATTCTAAAGTTGAAAAAAAGTGAAACGTTGCTTAAACATAATATTGTTATATTATAATTTTTCCCATAAAAGGAGATTGTTTTAGTTAAATAAAAATTGCCTAATCGACAAGGACCAAATAAATTATTGGACAATAAATTTATTGCCTGTCCGATTTATCGATTAATCTAAATAATCGATATACCGATTACATCGAAATTATCCAAAATGATAAATATAATAAGATCGATTAATGGAAAAAA
Organism: Polydrusus tereticollis; assembly: GCA_963920685.1. Taxonomy (NCBI): domain Eukaryota; kingdom Metazoa; phylum Arthropoda; class Insecta; order Coleoptera; family Curculionidae; genus Polydrusus; species Polydrusus tereticollis. The sequence continues at coordinate 93,117,302 of OY987326.1, read as the reverse complement.
TCGATTAATCGAAACATCGATTAATAGAAATAATCGATTAATCGAAATAATCGATTTTCCGATTAATCGATTAAATCGAAATTATCGATTATTTTTCATAATCGATAATCGATTATAACTTTTGATAATCGCCCACCCCTACTCGGAAGCATGTTAACAAAGATTTGGACTTCTGGAATACAGTATTTTTTGCTGATGAGACTAAAATAAATCTATTTGGATTACTGGAAAAAGCCAAATGAAGAACTGAAATTAAAACATATGAAAGCCACGCTAAAGCACGGTAGAGGCGGAGTGATGTTATGGGACTGTATGTCGTCTGCTGGAGTCGGTAACATACATTTTATTGAACGGAATATGGACCAATATATGTATTTGAATATATTGAGGCAGCATCTTGGAGCTAGTGTTGAAAAATTAAGATTAATGGCAATTACCGCTGTTTCATGACACCGATCCCAAGCACACGGCATTAGGATTCGTAGTTGGTTGCTTTATAACTGCCCACAAGTAGTTAAAACACCACCCTAGTCACCAGATCTTAATGTTATTAAAAATGTGCGGTTAATATTAAAAAAGAAAGTCAACGTCCCCATATCTAACAAAAATTAATTAGAAGTCAAAATTTCGGAAGAATGGAACACAATGTCCCCGGAATATACAAGAAAATTAGTCGAATCAATACCTAGACGCCTACAATATGTAATTGACAATGAAGGAGGACCGACAAAATACTAGCAGTTGATTTTCAATAAGTAAAATTGTTTCGTTCTTATTTATTTTGTTACTTTTATACTCTGCATCCTTTAAGCTGTGACATAATATTCATCCATATTTTATATTGTAACACTTAATTATGTCATGTGTTTAACTTTTGGTCAAAATAAAGTAATAATATTTCAAGAAGCTCGCAAATACATATTTGAGATACTTAAAATCCGCTAAAAAGTTTTTTTTTGTATCAGGCAGGAAAAAATTAGTTTTTATTGCAACTTTATCATTTAAGCTGTGAGTCACTGTATATACTTATACATACATACAGTGCAAATAAACATTCCGTACTTATATCATGCATTCTTGCAATAGTTATATACAACAACAATCCAGTTTCCATAAAAACTATTCAGCAGTTCTTTCATATGCATATTATTTATTTTCGCAGCTCCGTGTCCATCTGATAACTCCGAAATAGCCTATTTCGCTACCAACGACTGCACAAAATTCTGGCAATGTTCGAATGGCGTTCCAGTCCTGCAGCCCTGTGGCCCAGGAACACACTGGAGTCAAGAATTGTGGACATGCGTCCATATCGCTCAATCTACGTGCACTGGGGAAGGGTGGTCGACAACAACCACCCAGGTAGTACTATTTGAGTGTTTTAACTATTTTAAAAGAATTAATTTTGAAGCTTAGTGCAGATTGTTTTTTAGTGTTGCAGTATCTATATTTCTTTTTTTTTCCAGGCGCCTACGACAACAAGAACAACTACAACTACAACCACACCTAGGCCGACAACTACCACCACCACAACAACTACTCCCAAGCCCACAACTACAACTACCACGACAACCACACCTAGACCAACAACTACTACTACCACAACAACTACTCCCAAGCCCACAACTACAACTACCACGACAACTACACCTAGACCAACAACTACCACTACCACAACAACTACTCCCAGGCCCACAACTACCACGACAACTACACCCAAACCCACAACTACAACTACACCAACTACCACCACACCTACACCAACAACTACCACTACCACGACAACTACGCCTAAACCCACAACTACCACTACCACAACCACTACACCAAAACCAACAACTACCACACAAGCCCCCACAACTGTGGCTCCAACAACTATAGCACCAACAGATTCCCCAACTACTATTCCTACCGGTAAATATGATTTATTTTATAATACATTATTTTTTTAATTTTAAAAAACCATGTAAGCATAAAAATACAATACAAATTGTTTTAGTCCCATAAAGACTTTTTGACAATTTGGTGTCGAAACTGGAGTATTCTGTATTTCGAATAAAAATTTTTTTTATTGGACAATAATATTATTGTAATTTGTTTCTAAAAACATGAACCCTTATTTTAGGCCCTGGTGTATGCCCCCCAGTTGACGGTGCCGACTCTGTATACTTCCCAGACGAAGATTGCACCAAATTCTGGCAATGTTCCAATGGAGTCGCATACCAGCATAGCTGCCGAGACGATCTTCACTTTAATCCAATTTTGAACGTATGCGATTATCCATATAGAGCTGGATGTGATGGAACCGCAACTACTACAGTTCCAACTACCACTGCAGGTCGGTATTGAAAAATTCGATTGAGGCGCGTACACAGATTTCTTTTGAATGAAAAAGGGTATGCCCCCAAAAAACGAATACGCAGTGACGCACTTTTCTATTTTCTTTTAGAACCAGAAGCTACAACAACTGCAAAGCCTGAAACTACAACAACTGCAGAACCTGAAACTTCAACTAAAGAAGATGTAGTAACAACCGAAGCTAATGTTAAAACCACTAAATCTAACGAAGAAGGAGGTAATAATGACTACCACTCTAGAAACTTTGAGATAAGCTCTAATTTAGGTTTGCAAAAAAGTAAAAAAAGCATTTGCAGCAATTATACAGGGTGTCCCGAAATTAGGTGGCCAAAGGAAAACAGTGGAATCTGCATCGGAAAATAATACTAATTTGTTTAATAAACAAGTATCGGAAATTACACCCTAAGGGAGGGCTGTATTTCTCAGATTATTCCCAAACAGTTGTACATAGAAACATGAATTTTGGGTATTTTAGTAACTTTTATATGCTGAATCTAGATCTAAAATCAAAACTTAATCATAGGCGTAAAATTGGGGGGGGGGGGGGGGGGGTTGAGGAACAAAAACAGAAGTAACTTTTTTCTAAGTTAATGTTTTACATTTTTTTCTGGAATTATGAAAGTTTAGGGCTTTCTGGCAAAAAAAGTACTCTTGATGTACTTTGCTCAGATGCACCATTTCTGAAAAAAAAGTGCTTAACGATAACATTGTTTAGCAAACACGGACTTTATGAAATTTTTTTAAAGTCTTTTTTTTTAAGTTAACAACAACACTCATTTACTTGAGTAAATGTTCAAATAAATTTTCATTTTGTTGAATACACAGTCTGGACCGTTTCCTAATATTTTGAGAAGTACGAATAATTTCGAGCCGGTTTTCTTTAATTCGATTTCCAGCTGCATGAATTCGTCTTAAAAGCTCTTCTGGGCTATCTACTTCTGTGTCATAAACAATTAATATTGCACATATTGCCCAACAGATAATAATCTATAGGATTTAGATCAGGCGATCAAGTTGGCCAGTTTACTGGACCACCTCTACCTATCCACCTATTGGGAAAATTTTCATTTAGCCGGTTTCTTACCAGCTGGCCAAAGTGGGCTGGCGCCCCATCGTGCTGGAAGAACATCTCTAACCGAGTACGTATAGGAACATCCTCTAGCAATTCTGCCAGCTCATTTTGGAGGAAACTTAAATAATGATGGGCATTTAATCTATCTGGCAAAATAATAGGACCTATTAAAACATCCCCTATGATCCCTGCCCATATATTGAAAGAAAACCTATATTGGTTAGTTAGTCCTTCGAACTACATTCGTATTGTCTTGAGCCCAAAAATGAGTATTATGGCTATTACATGCCTTGTCTCTTGAAAAGGTTGCTTCATCTGACCATAAAACTTTTCTCAACGTATTTTGGTGGTTGGAAATCCATTGGCAAAATTCTACACGAGGTTAAAAATCTTCTGCTCTTAAATCATGTACTCTTTGATAATGAAACGGATGCAGTCCCTGCATTTGGATCATTCGTCCAAGCTAAAAAAATATTTTTATACAATTCACGTGCTGCTACCTGTTATCTGTGAAAACAATTAATTCTAATAAATATTAGATACTTACAATTGATTTGGGGATATTGATAATATTTGCCAGCGGTCTCAATGCTATTTGAGGATTTTCCTCAACTCTATTTAGCGCTCCCTCCAAATCATAATTTCCCATAGGCCGGCCTTGTCCCTGGGAACGCCTAAATGATCCATTTTCAACGGCTAAATACTATTCGATGTGGCAGTCTTCTTCTCGGAATCCGTCTTTGGTACTCACGTACAGCGGCACGTGCATTACCATTGCAATATCCGTAAATAAAATGAATATCAGCTATTTCGTTATTCGAGAAACGCTCCATATTAAAAAAATTAACCACAACGCACGGCCCTAAGTCCCCGGCAGCTCGTTAACCCCCGACCAAGGCGGCGGAAGGACAAGGAAGCGAGCAGAGGGTGCGAAGAATCTCCGGTACAGGACAGGCTGCCAAAACCGAAAACTGACCATTGCTACTCTAAATACCAGAACGTTATCAAAAACCCAGAAACTACAAGAACTCGAGGAAGAACTATCCCATATCAAATGGGATATACTAGGAATAAGCGAGCATAAAAGAACAGACGAGGAACAGTTAATACTACATTCAGGCCATTTGCTACACTACAGGGGAGGCCAACACATAAACGAAGGAGGAGTCGGGTTCCTGGTACACAAAAAACAGATACAAAACGTCACCAAGATCCACAGTATCAGTAATAGGGTAATGTACCTCATATACAAACTAAACACTAGATACTCGTTGAAAATTATCCATGTATACGCGCCTACATCCGCACACTCGGACGCTGAGGTGGAAGTATTCTACGATGATATAAATGCCGCAATACAGCAGGAGCCTGCCCACTACAGCATGCTAATAGGGGACTTTAACGCTAAATTGGGGCATAAGGAGGACGAAACCGAAACATCGTTGGGAACCCATGGATTTGGAGAAAGGAATGAGAGAGGCCAAACGCTTCTTGAATTTCTTTTACAACACAACCTATTTGCAATGAACAGCTTCTATCGCAAGGCTCCACAGTGAAAATGGACCTGGGCCAGCCCCGACGGTTCTACAAGGAATGAAATCGACTTTATCATATCTAACAGGAAGGAAATAGTGCGAGATGTAACTGTGCTGAATAAGTTCTCAATAGGCAGCGATCACAGACTGGTCCGATCCAAAATTTCAATTAATATCAAGAACGAGCGGAGAAAGCTTATTAAACAACCAACATCCAGCAAATGGAGACCGCTTAGAGATGAAACCCAGTATCAGCATATAATCAAATCACACCTAGCGCATATGGAAAATGTTCTAAACGCGAATATAGAAGACCTGAATGCACTTATTACAAATTCTATGAAAACCGCAGTAAAAGAATGCCAGACACGAAACACCCAACGAAACGAAAAACTCAGTACGAGCACTAAACAATTAATGGAAAGAAGAAGAAACCTGACAAATAAGCATACAACAAACACAACAGAATTAAGACGCCTAAACAGAGAGATATCCAAGGCAGTGCGAAGGGACACAAGAACATACAACACAAACGAAATCTTAAGGTTGATTGAGCAAAATAAGGGCATGAAATCACTACGGAAACCATTCTCTGAAGGCAGGAAAAACATCTGCAAGCTGGCAAAAAAGGGTGGCCAAATAACAACAAATAAAATGGAAATATTAAAGGTTGTAGAGGACTTCTACGCGACACTATACAGTGTCACCATTAAAGTCCGCACCATATGGACCTTTTTTTTATTAATGAGGTTAGTTAAAATTAAATTTCGGCAATCGTTTTTGCTTCAAATTAGACTAAAAATTATATAATCAAATGTCACCATCTGTCATTCGGTATCTGTCAAAAATTACATTTTAATCAAAAAATGCTGAAAAATGGCATTGTTTTACCGAATTTCAAAAAATTTTATTAGAAAAAGTTGTTTCTAGTACAATTCTTGGCCTAAATACAAAGTTTCAGTTTTCTAGCTCAAAGTTGATTTTTTTGCCATTTTTTCTAATTAACTTTTTTTTATTTAATGTAAGTTCGCTTAATGGATATTAAACTATTTGCTTATACCATACTCAATATTTTATTTAGTTTGTATGAGCTTTTTTTTACTAGAATGCCATTTTTTTTCGAAATTTAAAATTAGAGGCAAAAAAAAATTTGACACAGGTGGTGCAAAGTTATCCTAATTTAAAAATTTTAACAGATAGACGTCAGATATTCCATTTTTTTGATAGTACATACACCTAAGAAGTTTAAAAAACTTATAATAAAATTCCCACATATCAGATTAGTTCAAAATTTAGACACATTTTCTTTTTATCCACAATAAAATATCAAGGCAATTTTGAATTTTATAAGTAGGCTATGGAAAAAAAAACGAATTAGAGTGCCGAATAAATAAAATAAATGTCATAAATTTGATTTTCGCAAGTTATAGTTTTCAGTGTTATCACCAATGTTGTCCATTCAAGAAAAAATAGAAATTGTCTCAATTTCTGGAGAGAATATGCCTCACCGGCAAGTATCTGCCATTTTTAATGAGAGGCATCCAGAAAAAAATTTGCAGCATAGCACTGTTTCAAGAATAATGTCAAAATTTAGAGAAACTGGATCTGTTCAAAATAATTTTAAGAAACCTCACGCGGCAAGTAAATACGATGAAGCAGCACAACTTGATGTTTGTTTAACTGTTATTGACCACGGTCAAAGTAGTGTAACCAAGATAAGTGATTCAACAGGGTGCAAGAGGGAAAGCGTTAGAAAAATTCTTCAGAAAAATCGATTTCGGGCATATAAACCCAAGTTTATAAACACATTAAAAGAACGCGATTTTGATATCCGACTTGATTTTTCGTTTTGGTATCAGGGACAATATTATGAGGAGAATATTCTTTTTCCATACAAGATATTATGGACAGATGAAGCCACTTTCTCTTCGAATGGTACCGTGTGCTTACAAAATTGCCGATGGTGGTCCCAAGAAAATCCTAACTTCACAATTGAATGTCGCGACCAGTATCATTTTAAAACCAATGTTTGGTGTGGAATTTTGAAAGATGAGCTTATTGGACCATACTTCTTTAGAGTAAACTTAACTGGTGAAAGGTACCTGAATTTTCTTGATAACGAGATTACCGAAGTTTTGGATAACATGCCCTTACACCATAGACATAACTTATGGTATCAGCTTGATGGTGCACCCATACATCAAACTGTAGCAGTGAAAGAACGCATAAACCAATTATTTCAAAACAGAGTTATAGGGCGCGATAGAGAATGTCACTGGCCACCCAGGTCGCCTGACATAACCCCACTAGACTTTTTTCTGTGGGGTTATCTTAAGCAGAAAGTTTATAAGAATCGACCGTTTAGAAATATCGAGCATTTGGAACAAACGATAAGACAGTGTTGTGCCGATATAAGACCAAGCTTTTTACAAAATGCTGTCAAAGACGTTTATAGACGGACGGGTGTTTGTATAGAGCGAGAAGGACGTCACACTGAAATGTGAAATTTATATTGCTTTTGTGTTACCTATTTAAAATGATTAAAGTTCCTTTTTGTTCCTTTTAATAATAATGATAGTTTTAAGTATAAAATAAAATTTTTATCAAATATTTAGATGTATTTGTCATTTGAAAAACGAAACATCTGACGTCTATCTGTTAAAATTTTTAAATTAGGATAACTTTGCACCACCCGTGTCAATTTTTTTTGCTTCTAATTTTAAATTTCGAAAAAAAATGGCATTCTAGTAAAAAAAAGCTCATACAAACTAAATAAAATATTGAGTATGGTATAAGCAAATAGTTTAATATCCATTAAGCTAACTTACATTAAATAAAAAAAAAGTTAATTAGAAAAAATGGCAAAAAAATCAACTTTGAGCTAGAAAACTGAAACTTTGTATTTAGGCCAAGAATTGTACTAGAAACAACTTTTTCTAATAAAATTTTTTGAAATTCGGTAAAACAATGCCATTTTTCAGCATTTTTTGATTAAAATGTAATTTTTGACAGATACCGAATGACAGATGGTGACATTTGATTATATAATTTTTAGTCTAATGTGAAGCAAAAACGATTGCCCAAATTTAATTTTAACTAACCTCATTAATAAAAAAAAGTTCCATATGGTGCGGACTTTAATGGTGACACTGTATAGCGATAGAAACGCAGTGAGCTTGGACGCCAACATAAATAAAGTGCAGAATCAGGGGTCCGAGGACATACCACATATTACCTTGGACGAAATAGGAGGGGCACTAAGCGATATGAAAAACAATAAAGCAAGTGGCGACGACGGCGTTGTGGTCGAGTCCCTAAAAGCCGGCGGAGCTACGTTATTAAGGGCATTATGCAAGTTATTTGATGGTTGCCTACAAACTGGGACAACACCTTCCCAATGGGATCGGGCAATAGTTATAATGCTGCATAAGAAGGGAGACATCACCAACTTACAAAATTATAGACCTATTAGTTTACTGTCGCATATATATAAGCTGATTATGAGAATCATCTGCAAGAGGTTAACAAATAAATTCGACCTATATCAACCCCGCGAGCAAGCCGGCTTCCGAGCTGGATTTGGCACAAACGACCATCTACAAGTAGTCAAGTCCCTTATTGAAAAGTGCATTGAGTATAATAAACCCCTCTGCATAATTTTCGTCGACTACGAAAAAGCGTTCGCCACAGTAGACCAGCATAAAATGCTGCAGGCTCTTGCTGATTGCCGTGTCGATCATAGATACACCGAGGTCATCAAACACGTGTGCCAAAGAGCAAAAGCTTGTGTTAGGCTACAGGATGATTCCCGGGACTTTGATATTGCACGAGGTGTACGCCAGGGAGATGTCATATCGCCAAGTTTATTCACAACTCTCCTGGAATATATGTTCAAACAGGCCAATTTTGGTTACATGGGCATAAACATAGATGGCGAAAAACTAAGCCATCTGAGATTCGCCGACGACATCTTGATTATCGCAGATAGTATGGACGAAGCAAAGCAAATGCTACAGAGGCTCAGGGAGGCATCAGACTCTGTTGGACTCAAAATCAACACCAATAAGACCCAATACATGACAAATCTTGTTATGAGTGAGGCAATCAAGATAGACGGTATAAGCATAGAACAAGTGAGCTCTTACAAATACCTTGACCACGAAATCTCTATTGGTAGAGACAACCAAACTCGTGAAATAGCGAGAAGAATAGGACTGACATGGGCGACCTTTGGAAGGCTGCGCAATATCTTTAAATCAGACATCCCAATGTGCATAAAAAGGAAAGTATACAACCAGTGCGTGTTGCCGGTGCTTACTTACGGGGCAGAAACACTTACCCTTACAAAGAACACTACAAACAGAATAAGTATCGCGCAGAGGTAAATGGAGAGGTCGATGTTGGGTATATCGCTGAGAGACAGGATCCTAAATATAATATTAAGGGAGAGGTCCGGAGTGACAGACGCGGTTACCAGTATAACAACTTTAAAATGGAACTGGGCCGGCCATGTGGCGCGACTTTCGGACAACCGTTGGACAAAAAAGATACTCGAGTGGAGACCGAGCCAGGACGGATACAGAAGTAGAGGCCGCCTATTAACCAGATGGACAGACGACATCAAAAGGATAAAGACCAACTGGATGGAGGCAGCACAGGATAGACAAGGATGGAGGAAGCTACGGGAGATCTATGTCGAGCAGTGAACGCGATTGGTGGATTAATGATGATGAACCACAATTATACCAAAAAATTTCGAATAAACTATCATAATAAATGTCAAGCTGGCAAATAACAAACATGTCATTTTGTTTCAAGACCTACTACCTAGTACCTTTTTATGCCAGAAAGCCCTAAACTTTTATAATTCCAGAGATAAAATGAAAAACATTAACTTAGAAAAAAGTTACTCCCCCCCCCCCCAATGCTACGTCTACGATTATGACAGTTTTGATTTTACATCTAGATTCGGCATATAATAAAAGTTACTAAAACACCAAAAATTCATGTTTCTATGTCCAACCGTTTGCGAATAATCTGGAAAATACCATCTCCATTGGTTCCCTATTAGGGGACCGTAGCTCCCTTAGGGGGCAATTTCCGATAATTGTTTATTAAACAAATTAGTATTATTTTCCGATGCAGATTCCACTGTTTTCCTCTGGCCACCTTATTTCGGGATCCCCTGTAGTTGTTGTCTGATTCCACTATAGAGAGTACAGAGCACTAGGCTGGTTATGTTAGGCATGGATTTTTTATAGATTTAAATTAATTCGTTTAGATTTTGAAGATGTGCGATTGATTGGTGAAAAATTTATAGGCAAAATTTATTTACTTAATATTTCTACCGTCGAGCCAGAGCCAATTGTTCTGGGTTAGGAGTAAATGATAAATGTCAATATTAGAGGTTTCCTAAAAGAGGTTAGTCTGCTATTATTGGTGTCAGATGCGGGGCGTTTTGTATTTCCAGTACAATTTTGGTTGGATTTATCGTTTCTACAAATATCAACACGCATTCCAGCTCCAGGTGTATGTCCTCCAGTGGACGGCCCCGACTCCGTCTACTTCCCAGACGTAGACTGTACTAAATTCTGGCAATGTTCCAACGGAGTGGCATACCAGCACACTTGCCCCGTCGGTCTTCACTTTAACCCGATTTTGAACGTGTGCGATTGGCCAGACAGAGCTGGTTGCAATAGTACTGCAGCTACTGAGGCTCCAACTACCACAGAAGGTAAATAAATTAAATAAAGAAACTTATTTTACATGGTTTTACTTTGCAATTTATTCGTCCTTAATGAACGTTGTTTAACAATGTTTGCTGGTTTGATTCTGTTGAGTGAAATTAGCAGACCATAAACAATTACTGTTTTAATTATTTTTTAGAACCCGAAGCTACAACAACTGAAGCTAGTAGTACAGAATTAGCAACAGAATTAACAACGGAATTAACGACGGAATTTACGACAGAATTAGCAGTTGAATCTACTACATCTGGTGTAGGTATGTACAGAATTAATATATGCAAATAAAATTGTCAATACACATTTAGGTACCAGTTCAAAATATAAGGGATAGAAATATAAATTAGTGTACACAAGGTCTGATTTAGGTTTGTAAAAAAGTAAAAAAAGCATTTGCAGCAATTACAGTTGTTGTTCGATTCCACTATAGAGTATAAAGCACTAGGCTAGTTATGTTTGGCATGGATTTTTCATATATTTAAATCAATTCGTTCTATAGAAATTTTAATAAAAAATTGCTTGAATAAAAATACTATATCTTTAATTAAACATCAATCCACCAATTAATTTATTATAATAAATTAAAAATATTTTCAATAAAAAAAAAGATATCGAAGATATGCGGTTGATTGGTGAAACAATTTATAGGCAAAATTTATTTACTTAATATTTATACCGTCGAATCAAAGTCAATTGTTCTGGAGCTATAGAGGTTTCCTAAAAGAGATCAGTCTACTATAATTGGTGCCAGATGTGGGGCGTCTTGTATTTCCAGTACAATCTTGTTTAAATTTTTTATTTCTACAAATAACAACACACATTCCAGCTCCAGGTGTATGTCCTCCAGTAGACGGCCCCGACTCCGTCTACTTCCCAGACGTAGACTGTACTAAATTCTGGCAATGTTCCAACGGAGTAGCATACCAGCACAACTGCCCTGTCGGTCTTTACTTTAACCCGGTTTTGAATGTGTGCGATTGGCCAGAGAGAGCTGGTTGCAATAGTACTGCAGCTACTGAGGCCCCAACTACCACAGAAGGTAAATGAATTAAATGTGTTTTTCTGAAATGCAAAGTTCCATTTTAAATCAAAACATAGAAAAAAAAATTAATTATTTTTTTGTGCTCTCAACGTAAAAGTTCAAGACAGTCACTTTACATAGTTTTACTTTGCGATTTAATCATCCTAAGTGAACGTTGCTAAACAATGTTGGCTGGTTTGATTCTGTTGAGTCAAATTAGCAGACCATAAACCATTACTGTTTTAATTATTTTTTAGGAGCCGAAACTACAATAACTGATGCTAGTAGTACAGAAAAAACGACAGAACTCAGAACGGAATTAACGACCGAATTTACGACAGAATTAGCAGCTGAATCTACTACATCTGGTGAAGGTATGTACAGAATCATTATATGGAAATAAAATTGTTAATATACATTCAGGCACCAGTTCAAAATATAAGGGATAAAAATATAAATTAATGTACACAAGGTCTGATTTAGCCTTGTAAAAAAAGGATTTGCAGCAATTACAGTTGTTGTTCAATTCCACTATAGAGAGTATAGAGCAGGTCCGGCGAAACCCTTACAATTCGGGTGGTGGGTTGAGTAGAGAATATATTTGCTCAGGGGTGGGTAAAAAAAAATGTTTGTCATAAAAGATGGTTCATGAGATATTTTCGGGTGGTGGGTACCCTGCACCCCACATAGGCTTTCGCCGGCCCTGATATAGAGAGCATTAGGCTGGTTATGTTAGGCTTAGATTTTTTATAGATTTAAATTAATTCGTTCTATAAAAATTTCCATAAACAAATTGATTGAATAAAAATAGTATATCTTTGATTAAACATCAATCAACCAATTAATTTATTATAATAAACTAAAAATATTTTCAATGAAAAAAAAAGGATATTGAAAATATGCGGTTGATTGGTGAAACAATTTATAGGTAAAATTTATTTACTTAATATTTATACCGTCAAGCCAGAGCCAATTCTTCTGGGTTAGGATTAAATGATAAATGTCAATAATAGCTATTGAGGTTTCCTAAAAGAGGTTAGTTTCCTATAATTGGTGTCAGATGTAGGGCGGTCTGTATTTTCAGTACAATTTTGGTTAAATTATTGTTTCTACAAATAATATCAACACGCATTCCAGCTCCAGGTGTATGTCCTCCAGTAGACGGCCCCGACTCCGTCTACTTCCCAGACGTAGACTGTACTAAATTTTGGCAATGTTCCAACGGAGTGGCATACCAGCACAATTGCCCTGTCGGTCTTCACTTTAACCCGGTATTGAATGTGTGCGACTGGCCAGACAGAGCAGGTTGCAATAGTACTGCAGCTACTGAGGCTCCAACTACCACAGAAGGTAAATGAATTAAATGTGTTTTTCTGAAATGCAAAGTTTCATTTTAAATCAAAATATAAAAAAAGAATTTTAATTACTTTTTTTGTGCATTCAACGTAAAAGTCTAAGAAACTCACTTTACATAGTTTTACTTTGCGATGACCGTTGCTTAACAATGTTTGCTGGCTTTATTCTGTTGAGTCAAATTAGCAGACCATAAGCAATTACTGTTTTAATTACTTCTTAGGACTCGAAGCTACAACAACTGAAGCTAGTAGTACAGAATTTACGACAGAATTAACAACGGAATTAACGACGGAATTTACGACAGAATTAGCAGTTGAATCTACTACATCTGGTGTAGGTATGTACAGAATTATTACATGGAAATAAAATTGTCCATGCACATTCAGGTACCAGTTGAAAATACAAGGGATAGAAATATAAATTAATGTACACAAGCTATGATTTAGGTTTTAAAAAAGTAAAAAAAAGAATTTGCAGCAATTACAGTTGTAGTCCGATTCCACTATACAGAGTATAGACTAGGCTGGTTATATTTGGCATGGATTTTTTATACATTTAAATCAATTCGCTCTATAGAAATTTCCATAAACAAATTGCTTAAATAAAAATAGTATATCTTTAATTAAACATCAATCAACCAATTAATTTATTATAATAAATTAAAAATATTTTCAATGAAAAAAAGATAGTGAAGATATGGGGTTGATTGGTGAAACAATTTATAGACAAAATTTATTTAATTAATATTTATACCGTCGAGCCAGAGCCAAAAAGTAACCGCTATGAAGATTTCCTCAAGGATGTTAGTCTACTATAATTGGTGTCAGATGTGGGGCGTTTTGTATTTCCAGTACAATTTTGGTTGAATTTATTGTTTCTACAAATATCAACACGCATTCCAGCTCCAGGTGTATGTCCTCCAGTAGACGGCCCCGACTCCGTCTACTTCCCAGACGTAGACTGTACTAAATTCTGGCAGTGTTCCAACGGAGTGACATATCAGCACAATTGCCCTGTCGGTCTTCACTTTAACCCGGTTTTGAACGTGTGCGATTGGCCAGAGAGAGCTGGTTGCAGTAGTACTGCACCTACTGAGGCTCCAACTACCACAGAAGGTAAATGAATTAAATGTGTTTTTCTGAAATGCAAAGTTCCATTTTAAATCAAAATATAAAAAAAGAATTTTAATTATTTTTTCGTGCCCTCAACGTAAAAGTCAAGGAAACTCATTTTACATGGTTTTACTTTGTGATTTATTCATCTTAAATGAACGTTGCTTAACAATGTTTGCTGGTTTGATTCTGTTAGCAGACCATAAACTATAACTCTTAATTATTTTTTAGGACCCGAAACTACAACAAGTGATGCTAGTAGTACAGATTTAACGACAGAATTAGCAGCTGAATCTACTACATCTGGTGAAGGTATGACCATAATGATTATAATATGGAAATAAAATTGTCAATATACATTCAGGCACCAGTTTAAAATAGAAGGGACAGAAATATAAATTAATATACACAATATCTTACATATTTCAGTGGACGAGTCGACTACCTCAGCCAGTGATACTACAAGCGTTGACGTTATTACTTCAACCGTAGTTCCAACTACAACTGAAAACATACCTAATACCACCCCAGCCTGTAAAGCGCCACCGACTCAATGTACATGTACTTGCGGTAAGTTTTCATACACTTCAGATTAGTTTAGAAACCACAGTTTTTAACTTTTACCTTGCTGTTTATTGTAAATGAAAAAAGCTGACCATATTTGTGCGGCATTACAACTTTTTTGCTTTAGAAATCGTTCCAGATGAACCTATTACGACCTCCATCTGGACCACAACACCCAGCAGTACAGACGAGACTACTCGGGCCGAAGAACAATCCACCACTCCAGGTGATAGTCAAGCAACCACCACTGAAAGTGCAGAAACAACTACTGAAGAAGCAACAACCACGGAAAGTGCAGAAACAACTACTCAAAATGATATTGATGAAACGACTACTGAAGAAGCAACAACTGTTCCAAATACAGACCTAGAAACCACCACTGAAGGCGGAGAAGTTCCTCCAGGTATATAAATATAATGAAACATAATTTATTTGTATGCTTTTAAGTAGATGAATAATTGCTTTACTATATTTAAAAAAATTAATCCGTTAACGTTGCTAACATACCACATTATAAGAATAACTTCATACTTTATTATTTTTAACCACCAGAAAAGAAAATGATGAAAATTCATATTATTATGTACTTATAGGCCCTGGTGTGTGCCCACCAGTAGATGGCCCTGACTCTGTATATTTCCCCGACGAAGACTGCACAAAATTCTGGCAATGCTCTAATGGAGTAGCGTACCAGCACCGTTGCCCGTCCGGTCTCCACTTTAACCCCATTTTGAACGTGTGTGATTGGCCAGATAGAGCTGGATGCAACGTCTCTGTCACTACAGAAGCTCCAGCTACAACCCAAGGTATACAAAATCTAATTTAATTTAACGTAGATATTGTGAAAAAAATGGTTGCAGTCAAATTTTTTTCTTGTAATTATGTTGTGAAGTATGTTTATATATATGCAACACTAAACTAAGAAACTGTATAAAATGTCGCAATACAAATTTATATCCGTTTATTCATTTTTCAGAACCAGAACTCACAACGACTGTAGGACCCGAAGTTACAACACAAGAAACAGAAGCAACAACTGATGCTGATGAAACCACAGAAGCCGCAGCTCAAACTACTACGTCAGGTATGTACCGAGAGTTTTCATGTATTATTCCTTGATAAATGACTTATTAATACAATTTATTTTTAGCAAAACCAGAACCTACTACCACCGAGGCGCCTGAACCTACTACCACCAGCACGCCCGAACCTACCACCACCAGCACGCCTAAACCTACCACCAGTGCACCTGAACCTCCCAGCGGACAGGCAAGCTGCGATGAATGTAAGCCACAATTAATTATAACATCACTGCTGTTTATTAAGATTTTTATATATATATATCCTACATTTTTTAGTGTCAAACCAATGCCCTGCTGTCGACGGACTCGACTCCGTATACATTCCTTTGGCGGAATGCACCGGCTTCTGTCAGTGTTCAAACGGACAAGCATATTACCACCCATGTCCTGATGGCCTACACTTTAATCCCGTTTTAAATGTGTGCGATTGGCCCGATAGAGCAGGATGTACTGGAGTAAGTGGTACTACATCGACTACAACCGCAAGTAAGTAGAGTTTTGAATTTGACTAGTAGATTCTAAGTGCCGAGGCAGTTTTCTGTTTCAGAATTTTTGCAATAAGATCATATTCATTTGCCCATTAAGCAAGTTAGGATTGTACTAATATAATCGATTGTTATAAATTTTAATTATCTGCACCTTCAACAAAAGAAAAAATCATTACGAATTTTTTTATAGTTAGAACCGTGCCAATACTTAACAGTCCCCGGGTTAGAATTGGACGTTAAACAGTAAAAAACAGACAATTACACCTACGTTAGATGCTTCAGAGAACAAGACAAATAGTAGGAACGCCCAAGAGTACGCACTTAATAGTTAATTGTAAATAACCAGTGAAATTATAAACTTAAACGTTTGCGCTATACCATTATAAATGATCTTAAATATATTTTACCCTTTATTCCCGGATTCGAAAAAAAAAATACAATTTTTTTTAAAAACCTGCATATGCGTACTCTTAGGTCAGGGTATCCTTAAGAGTACGCAAATTTGTTCATAATAGTACGCAGCTGTTATGCACCGTAGAAAGTCATAAAATAAATAGCTGTAATACTGATATTATGAATGAATAAAATAAATGAGCATTGGTACGTTTATTCACTATACTATATCAAGTATAGAAACAATACCTACATAGGTTCAGAATCTCTAACGAAAACTAAAATATAAAATTCCCCACTAAAACTAAACTTAAATATAAATTCTCCACTAACACAACTTAACTCAAAATAAGAACAGATAAACAGAAAAAAACTAAATGTTAAGAAGCAGGTTAACACAAATCGCAGGAATATGAACCTATCCCTTCATAGCTGGTGTATTCCTTGTGCCACCATGAAGCACACTCATTGCATTGGATCCGTGCAGATCTACATTTGGAGTTACTGTAACTCTCTTCACATCCAGGGCAAGCGGCATCATAGTTTCTGTTCACGCTTATCGGAGTTCGCTTGACAGTCTCTTTTATTGAACACGTTTTTCTTCGCCACTTTCCTTTTCAGCATCTTTTTCTTCAGCTTCTTCTTTAAATTTTTGCGCCTTTTTTGAGCGTGTTTGGCCTTTGCCAGTGGTATTATGTCTGAAGGTGACACTAAGGGGGATTTAGAATGGTCAGAAAAGGAGATATTATTATCTTCTCGAGTGCTTATTTTTGGTTTGGGTGTGATGTTATTTACGTAAACATTAGAAGGGCCAGGAAGCAAGGCATCTTCTAGGATATTCATTTTCTCTTTGGATTCGATGGTATTTACGAGCAATTTGGAAGATCCAGGAAGTGTGACATCTACATCTTCTCGGGTGTTTATTTTCTTTTCTGGTGTCCTGTTATTGATGCTTTCAACATCCTCTCTCGTGACTTGCGGTACGTAAAAGCGCAGATTTGAAAGTGGAATATCATCTTCATCGCTTGAAGCAACAACTGTCGAATCGTCATAATTTTCCTCATCCTTTTCGCCATTTTCGGCTCTACCAGAACCTTCAACAGCATCTTCATCCTCCTCATATGGAATGTTCGTGACTTCCGCAGGGGCAAAATCGTCATCTCCGAAAGGATACAATCCTGTGACTTCAAATGACTTTGAACAAATGGAAATTGTGGCCGATCGCGAATACGCAGCATTAAATAAAGCTGCCAGTTGTTTCTGAATAATTACCATGCTCTTTTTAAAGGTGCGAAAAATCCTACGTCAAGAGGTTGAACTATTATGGCTCGAATGCGGCGGCAGTGTTACTATTATAATGGAATTTTCCCTACAAAACAGTATTGCCTGTAGGGAACAATGAGACACATGATTATCGAGAACCAAGACAGCTGGTTCATCACTTGTTGGTTTTATAAAGTGCGCGAAATTTTTTAACCACTAAAGAAATACATCTGTGTTCATATAACCCGTGTCTGGTATTAGCTTCAACGTTCCAGTTGGTGCTCCACAAAACAGTTCCTCTCTCATGCGCTTACGAGGAAAACTAAGCGCAGGAGGTACCCAAACACCAGTCGCACTCATACAACAAACCGCTGTGATTGATTGACCCCTCTCGGCAGCCACTACCTCCGAAACACATCTCTTGCCTTTGGATTCCATTACTTTAGGCAATCTGTTGAGCACCGTGGACAACCCTGTCTCGTCCATGTTAAAAATATTCTGTGGTGGAACCTTATACTTTTCATAAACGGTTCTTAAATTGTCAAAAAGTCGCTCACATTGAACGCGATTAAAACCCATTGCGCGAGCCAAGCTACATTGTTCGGGCGAACGCAGCGACAAATTGTGACGTGCAGAAAAATCTTTTATCTAGTGCAATCCTGCCATACGTTTTTCCTGGTTGAATCGATGGGGTATCTTATTTAACTCATACTTGAAGGCGAGTGACATAATATATTTTCTTCGTAACCCGTAGAATCTCTTGTCCATATCTTTAATGTGCTCTGCGAGTTGTCTTTCTTCCTTCTGACTGAGCACCGGGCGGTGTCGTCCCAATGATGTGGGAATTGTACCCTAAAAGAAAAACGAAAATATAACTGACATAATATCCTAGAGGCAACGCCTTACTTCTCGTAGTATTTTCCGTAATGTGCACTCATTGATTCCTAGAGACCTGGCTACCGATCGTTTGCTCTCTCCATTTTTAACTCTATCTTGTACTTGACGAAGTAACTCTTCAGTAAATTTAAGATGTCTGTTGCTTTTTCTTATATATTTTTCCATGTAATAAACTACAATTTAAAAAAATGAGAATGTGTACATCAGTTAGCAAAGAGTACGCAGGGCGCCAATTTGCGTACTCTTTGGGTGCGTACTCTTATGCGACCAAGCCGCAAAACAAGAAATGCTTAATGGCGGCCCTAATTTACAAACATTTTATAACCTCAAATACATGGTTCGGAAGTATAAACATAGGGCTTTGAATTATGCCAAACAATATTTATTGAAACAGAATAACATAACTGTTATAACTTACCTAAAAGATCGAAAATACTATATTATATCCACTAAAAACAAACTTTGTATCGTTACTTCGGATAGCATGCGCGCACAGACCTCGAACTTTAATTTTTCTGTATTAGCTCAGTTTGAAAGTGTCGCCATCTGGTGGAAAAACAAAGTGCGTACTCTTAAGGGACGCGTACTCTTAGGCGTTCCTACCCCAGAAACTTTTTAATACGGCTTGTACAAGATTTTTACCAATACTTAGCAGTAACTGTCGATTTTCAAGGCCACCTCATACTTGGTTAATTTTTAATTTTCGTAAACGCATGAAGAATAGGTGTACGAGTTTTCGGTATTCTAAAATGTCAGTAGACGAAATAAAATAAATAAATCAATTATAATTTTTTGCATTTCAGGGCCAAGGTATAGCTTTGAAGGAGTACAGTCCTTTTTAGTTAGCTGGAATGCTCTTTCAAACTGGATTTTTAACCAACCTACAAATGAAAATGAATAGTAGGCAAACATTTTTTTCTTTAAAAATATTGCTCTAATTGCCAAATATTACAAGTAACAGTTAATTTATACTAAATAACTATCCACCACTTTTACGAAAATTTTGAAACATCTTTCTTTATTCAACAAATTACATAATATAAAGTCATAAGTTACTTCATCCACGTTTGTGTCATTTGCATCGGCCGCATGATTTCTTAATTAGTTTCCTAAACTAAGAATAAATTAATTGAAACTTCTATAGTTTTGGCAAAAAGCTGTACATAATATTGCTTCTGAGCAAAGATGTTTTTCTAAAATTGTAAATGGTCTTGATGTGTTTATGAACTGTGCACCAGTATATGTTTGTATGTTGTCCTCCATTTACCACTTGTAAAAAAGTTAATCATAATCCAGAATCGTTGCCAAAATATTCTATTTCCTCTCTCTTCAACCGTATTTTGTTTCAGATTCAACACCACCACAGTCAACTACCGAAGAAATTACAACTACCTCCACACCTCCACCAACCACTACGAGTACTACTACCACCACCACCACTACCCCAGCCCCTACAACTACGCCAGCCCCCACAACAACGCCAGCCCCCACTACTACAAACGAACCGACAACTACAACTGAAGAAGTTAGACCTGATCCCCCAGGTCCCGCCTATCCTGGTGACGTAAACTATATCTGCGCAGGAAAACCTGCTGAATTCTTTTTAAGCCCACATCCACATGACTGTGGTCTCTACATTGCATGTGATCATGGCAAATCTGACTTGATGCCTTGTCCCACTGGACTACACTTTAGCCCAACCATTTATGTATGTGTCGCTCCAGCTGACGCCGGTTGCACCGCAACGCCACTTGACAGTTTCAGGGGTAGACTGAACCAGCTCTTTAGGAAATGGTTCTATTAATTGTTATAAAAATTACAATAGATATTTATTTATATATTTTCTTATTGCCCGTAAAATATAGAATATTTGAAGTTGACATGCACGTTTTATTTATGTGACGCAACACAATGCCAATTAACTCTATCTATTCGCTATGACCATAGTATTATTTTACGTCACTGTTTTCAAGTTCTAGCCAATACAAATGCGAATCACGAAGAATATCGTCCGCTGGCAAAATTTTCACATTAAAGTTTTTAATTTGGAAGTTTCCATTTTTGAAAGTGAACTAACCATAGCTCTAAAATATCGTCCCTGTCCAGGCAAAGTATCGTATGCGCCATTTGAGTAATTTTACAGGAAACACAAAAAACTGTTTTTTTCGTTCTTTTCTTAAGAAATCTTTTATTCTTTTCGGATTATGTATTAGGAAAGATAATAATCCATGATTTTAGGGCTAATTGCTAAAAACTATAGGTACTTATTGGGTTAAATGAACGTCGCTTACGATACTTTAAAAAGGCATTTTAGGAGTCCCGTGGAGCTTAAGATATTTTTAATGTTGCTTGAAATGTTGTTAGTGAATTATTTTTATATTATCGTAAGCACCAAATATAAATAACTACAATTTTATGGTAATAAAAAAAAACAAAAATTGTAAATTCTTTTGATGATATCATAAGCGCCAAATGTAAATAAATACAATAAGACAACTATAATAGTAAAAGCACAAAATAATTTTATTGTAAAACTAAAAATACATAATGAACGACTTAGAAAGAAGATATTTGCTAAAACTTATGCGACAAGTTCATCTCCTTCATCTGTATCCGGTAGTTCATCAATAGTTTCCCGTGAATGAGGCGGAGTAGTGTATTCTGCATGGTAGTCGCTAGGAATAGCTGACTGAAAACATAATTTTATAAGATCTTTATGTTTAGCTGCTGATATCGGCAGTAGGGAGAATAACATCTTTTTAGCGGTTTCCCATAATATTTTATGATAAACTACTGTTTATTTGCAAACTCTTTCAAATAGCTAAATTTGGTTGTCAGGTATTTGGAATTTTTTCCTTCCATTTCTACCATACGAATTTGGGAAATTTTGAGGGGCTCACCTTTAGCTAGTTTAGCTTTGTTTTTATTTTTGTGTTTTGTTTGCTTTGATCTTAAAACTGGTGCAGATTTTTCGCCAGATGATGTTGTTTCTTCAACTTCATTAATTCCAGGGAGTGAAAAATTTGAAATACATTTTGCAATTGTGGAATAGTTCATAAAATTGGCATAGTTCAATAAATAGACACAATATGGTCCAGGTGTGTGCCTACCAAGACTTATGGCGGTTTTCCACATTGATGGTGCGTCAATAGTTTTTTTCGATATAAACGATTCTATAGTTGAATGCATAGAATCAACTGGCATGTATGTATGACCGGCAAGGTAATTCAATGTGATTTTCTTTATGTGAATAGCAGTTTTAAGAAACCTATTAATCATTGCAAGAACTTGTTTATTTTTGTTCTGTCCGCTGCAATTATCGCAGTACAGGGAAAGTTCGTAAATTTCAGGAGAAACCCTCTGGTCCAAGAGGTGAAGATATCTATTTAAAGCAGTGCATATTTCATTTCAACCTTTTTTTCCCAAAGTCTCGTTCCACAGGAAACAAAAGCCGTTTTTTGTTGTACTCTCATATACCGTGAAATTGTACACTGCTAACTTACGAGCATAATATAAAAGTATGCTGTTTCCGTGAGGCGTAGTTAACACCTTTTGAAGATCAAAAGACGCACACATAAAATTTGGGTCACGATTTTCTTGATCTTTTTTAAATTTAATACGGCTATTTTCGATCTCTTCTCTATAGCGCAGATATTTCTCTTTATCTGCTGCTTCTAGATTTGTTTCACCAGTACTTTTAACATTTTCGCAGATATTACACTTGCCTTTTTTTGGCACATGAATACCTAGATTGTAACCTTTGAAGATCCTAAAAAATGTTGCTCTTCCCACTGGATCTGTTTTTTGCATGCGACAATTCTCTTTATACAATCTGTATAGATTTGAAAAATTTCTAATATCAGACGCAATGTATAGTTTCTTTGTTTTAGAGCGACAGTAATGCGATGGTACTACGGGCATTTTCTTAATAAATTCTCTGGCAGTTTTAATAGTCCCTTCACTTTTCTTATTCTTTGGTGCACAGCGACCTCGCGAGTCTTTTTTAATCATTCCCGTCTTCGAAACATTGTCTATGGTTTGTCGCAAAGACATTTGACTAAATCAAGGGTTTTAAGTATAAACTGCTGACAAACTTTTTTTTGTTCACCTTGAATTACCAAGTAATATTCTATTGTTCTAATTCTCTTAGAATGATCATTCTTTGTTCGCTTTCTTCCTATTTCTTTCTGTTTCATGCATTGAATTAGCCAGCTCTTCTTTTCATCATACGAGTTAAGCTTATAGTAATCATTAAATATCTGCTGTCTATCAGTCTCACTTACCGATTTACAATTATTTTGGCAATTTGTATTTGCGCAAGGATTTAGTTCCAATATTTTATGGATACCGGAATTCTTCTGTTTCTTATTTTTTAATCTCTTATTTGATTTTCTAGTTTTAAATTTGGATAGACCATTCTCAGCATGACGTTTGCTTTCATCCCCCGAACTGTTGCTTTCTTCTCTTTTTTCGTCATCCTCTTTATCTATATTTATAAGTTTAAGAGATTAAACTTCGTCTACAATTTAGAAATATAATAATAAATACAATAATATTATTATGACAATTAAAAGTACTAAGGAAGTTAATCGCTGCATCAACTTTTTTCTTACCTACCGCTGCACAAAATAAATTAGTTATACTAATAGTATTATCTTCGTTAAAAAAGAAAGTGTTTCTTTTGATGGTATATTCATAGGGAAGTTCTCCGTAGTTGTATTAAGTTGAGCAGTTTCGGCGGCACCTTTGTTGAGTTTATTGATATAAATATCTTGATTAAAATTGGTAACATCTGACATAACCATGTTATTATCTGATACTTCACTCTCCATAGGTTGTAATGAAAATTGTGGAGTTTTCTAAAAAAGTTTAAAGATTATTTTCTGATCTTTTTCTCTTAAAAAATAATTTATTACCAAACTAGCTATTTTCCCAACAAGGCGAAAAGAAAACGGAAATTTTTATTACAAGTGTTAGCAACTATAGTTTTACAGAAAAATGTATTTTAAATAAAATGCGAGTGTACAGAAGGCGAAATTAAAAATTTAATAAACAGTATCTATAATGAACAATGTTATGAGAACTACGATTCTCAACTATTTTGTACCTTGGTGAATCAACAATACAATTATTTTACGTGAAAGTGATTATTTCACCCTTGCAAACTTGTTAGGGTTTGTGGTTGTTAAACCAAAACAACAGTGGATTACTTTACTCTTTACTTTAGTTTATTCACTAACGTACAAAGCAAGATACAAGCAGTAATTAACTTAAACAAAGTTTTACGTGTACATTTCTTTATGGCGGGATACATAACTACTACGAAGTTAGGTTACAGTTCAACTAATTGACGGCTCTACATTGGCAACAGTACACCAGGCGTGTATCTAACTACCATAACACTCCTCCTCGATTTAAATTTTTTTTCCATTACAACAATAAAAAAACTCACAATCGCCAAATAAAAGAACAATACTATTCTATTTTTTTTTTTTTAATTCGCCAAGAAACAAAACTTCAAACTCCTTCCTGACAAAAAAAATATTCTTAAATTCTATCATTTGCAATTTATAAGAGAACATATATTATTAAACTTTTCCTTACATAAAGGTTTGGTAAGAATATCAGCCACATTATTTTCACTGCTGACATATTCTATATTTATAACCTTCTTAGAAGACAAATCTTTAATAAAATGCTCCTTAATGTCTATATGTTTTCCCCTTTTTGTATTTTCGTAACTTTTAGTCATAGAAATCGCACTCATATTATCCATTTTCAAAGTTACACGTTGATTTTTTTTTTTTTTTTAGTTGCAATGGCCTCTAGCCTTTCGGCATCCAGCCAAGTATTATTTTTTTTTTTTTTAAACTTGTAAATTCACATTCACACCAACATCCATGCCCTTGCCTGGATTCGAACCAGGGACCTATCGGTTGCTAGGCAAGCTCTCAACCCACCGAGCTACCGAGGTCGGCTTGTTACACGTTGAATGTTGTGAAATTCTGAAATTACACCTTTTAGATTTACTAACTCTTGTGCTGAAGCTGCCGCCGCAACGTACTCGGATTCGGCTGTCGATAACGCTACACATGTTTGCTTTTTCGAGAACCAATTTATTAAATTTCCCGCGTACAAAACCATCGAACCACTAGTACTCTTTCTGTCACTTTTATCGCCTGCCCAATCTGCGTCGGAATAGGCTATCAAGTCTCTTTCGCCTCTGTTATACACATTAAACCAGTCTCGATTGTATTTTTAAGATACCGTACCACTCGTTTTCCAGCTGTCCACAATGTTTGAGTTGGCTTGTCCAAAAATCGGCTAAGATATGCCACTG
Source organism: Polydrusus tereticollis (assembly GCA_963920685.1). NCBI lineage: Eukaryota > Metazoa > Arthropoda > Insecta > Coleoptera > Curculionidae > Polydrusus > Polydrusus tereticollis. The sequence goes on along the minus strand of OY987326.1, from coordinate 93,092,080 downwards.
CATACATTATATCTGGTCTTGAGGTGCAAGCTAAATACATTAATGATCCTATTAACTTTCTGTAGGGTACATTAAGATTTTCTTCTGACTTCTCCACTTGGAAACTTGTCACCATTGGTGTTGAAACTCCGTTACAATCTGACATATTAAATTCTTTCAGAATCTTTTCTATTCTGTGTTATTTTTATATTATTAGTCGTTCTTATTATCTCCATTCCTATAAACTATTTGATTTCACCCATATCTCTAGCGTTTAGCGTTTCCTTAAGTTTGTTTACAACTTCTTGTACCATTTCTTTGTCTCCTGTTATAATTATATCATCCACAAATACAACAAGCCATACATCTTCTTTAGTATATAGACAAAAATCATAATTTGATCTCTTGAAATCCAAATTGATCATTATTTCGTTAAACTTATTATTCCAGCATTTTGGACTCTCCTTTAGACCATACAAAGCTCTATTTAGTTTTAGAACCTTGGACTTGTCACCATTCAACCCATCTGGTATTTTAATATATATTTCGGATTCAAGTTTTCCATTCAGGAAAGCTGTCGGAATATCAAGTTGTCTTACATTTTGATTCTGTTGTAAAGCATGTACAAGAAATGCCCTTATCGTCGACATCCTTGCAACTGGTGCATACATGGTATTAAAAGGATTCTTCTCCTGAATCTGAAACCCCTTGGCCACTAATCGAGCCTTCTTTGTACCATCATCTTTAGTTTGAAAAACCCATCTCGTATCTATAGATGACTTATTTACTGGAATTTCACACACTGTCCATGTTTGTAGACTTTCATGAGATTTTAGCTCACATTCTATAGCTTCTTGCCAGTCATTAAATTTATTTGCCTGTGCATAGGTTTGAGGATTTCCCTGGGACTGCAAAACATCGTAAGCTGCATATATTTCATAATCTTGAAAATGTTTAGGTTTTTGCACCTCTCTTCCTGTTCGTGTAATCACAGGATCCATATTCTCTAAAATATTTTCATTTTCATCATTAGAATCTATCTCCAAGCTATCCTCAGCTGCTTGCTCGTAAGTGCTATCACTTGACTCATCACTTTCCTGTTCATTTTCATCATTTTCCTGGATATTTTCTACTGGGTATATTACTCAGCTTTCTTCTTTCTCTTCTGGCTTTATCTCTCTCTTTCTTTCATTTATTTCTATGATCTTCCTATTTTCAAAGAATATTACATCTCTGCTGTAGATTACCTTCTTTGTTTTTGAGTCAATTAATCTGTAGCCTTTTGTATTTTCACCATAGCCCATAAAAAAAAACTTTTGTGACTTCGCATCCCATTTCTTTCTCAAAGCATCTGGAACATGTGCCATAGCCTCACACCCAAAAATTTTTAAATGTGATAAATCTGGCATTTTCTTGAACCAAGCCTCATAAGGTGTTTTACCTTGGACTGCCTTTGTGGGAGATCTATTTATAATATATACTGCAGTGTTCACTGCCTCGGCCCAATATTCCTTAGAAAAACATGCATCTGACAACATGCTACGAGCTTTTTCTACAAGGGTTCTGTTCGCCCTCTCACTAACGCCGTTTTGCTGTGGGGTATATCTTACTGTCATCTGATGTATAATACCAGCCTGCCTTAATATATTCTTTAATTTACCATTTACATATTCTGTGCCATTATCATTTCTTAGAACTTTTATTTTACAATCATTTTGATTTTCCACAAGGGACTTAAACTCTTGAAAAGCGTCTACTACTTCACTTTTTTCTGACAAAAAATATGTGAAAATGTATCTCGAATAATCATCAATAAATGTAAGCATGTATACTTACTGTTACCAATAGATGTCGTCTCCATTGGCCCACACAAATCGCTGTGCACCAACTCCAATACCTTGCTAGACTGTCTCGTACTGCACTTAAATGGTTGCCTGCAATGCTTGCCTTCAACACAGGGAACACACGGTTCTTGGGTTATCAAGTTTGTGTCCAAACCATTACACATATTTAACAATAGCTTCATACTCTTTCTGTTCATGTGTCCTAGCCGTCTATGCCACAAGTCACTCGAGTCTTTCACACAGGAATACACTGACATTCCCTCAGATTTACTGTCACATGAAACTGTCTTTAATTGATATATACCATTTTCTTCAAAACCAGTAGCTACCACTTGATTACTTTTGTCTGTGATTCTAGCTCCACCCTCATCAAAAATCACCTTGTGCCCACTTTGCACAATTTTGCTAATAGACAGCAAATTTACTGCTGCATTAGGAGCATACATAACATCATTTGCAGGTATCAGTTTGCTTTTACCATTTACCATAACATTTAACGTAGCTGTCCCTTTTGACACTATATCCAAGTCACTGTTATTGGCTGTCTTTATTTTACAGTTATTGTCAGACACACTATTTTCTAGCCATTCTTTATTTTTTGTCAGATGTACTGAAGCACATGAATCTAGGTACCAAGCATCATTCTTTACATGCTGCGAGAACAAACAAGCTAGAAAAGCCGAACCATTATTCTTCCTAGTTTTATCACCATCATGCTGTCTTAAACTTCTGCACTGAGCTTTATAATGACCAATTTTGCCACAACTATAGCACTTTGGCTTATTTTTCTGAAAGCCTTTAGAAAAACCACCTCTTGTATACATTGCTGTATTGCTATTCGATGATCTTGGCTCGCTACTTGTCTTGACATCTTGCAATAACTTAACTTTTATTGCATCTCCGGTTATTTTTGCACCGCTGCTTTCCAGACCCATTATCATTGGCCTATATTCATTAGTCAATCCTGCCAAGAGAAGAGTGCCTACCCATTCATCTTCAACTGTAAAATTCATTTCATTTAACTTATGTGCTGTTGAAATTATCTTATCACAATACTCTTCTATTGTACTGTAGTCTTCTAACCTTGTTGTGACTAAATTTCTTAAAAGACCAACTCTTCTCATTAAGCCCGAGTCCTCAAAAGCTTTCTCCAAACTGTCCCAAGCTTCTTTAGCTGTCTTTGCCGTTTTAAGATGTGAATAGTTCAACTTATTCACTGACAAAATAATTTTAGAAAGAGCCTTTTTGTTCTTTTTTCCATCAATTTCTGTGCCTAGCACAGCATTCCATAGGTCATCCAACTCCAAAAGTGCTCTCATTGCAAACTTCCACTGACTGAAATTTTCCCTGCCGGTCAACTTGTCGATAGATACAAACGACACTGAACTGCCTGCCATTTTTGCGTGTCAGCACAAAGACTTTCTGAAACTTCTCGGTCACACTGGGCCCATAACCTGTTAGGGTTTGTGGTTGTTAAACCAAAACAACAGTGGATTACTTTACTCTTTACTTTAGTTTATTCACTAACGTACAAAGCAAGATACAAGCAGTAATTAACTTAAACAAAGTTTTACGTGTACATTTCTTTATGGCGGGATACATAACTACTACGAAGTTAGGTTACAGTTCAACTAATTGACAGCTCTACATTGGCAATAGTACACCAGGCGTGTATCTAACTACCATAACAAAACTCTTCCCGCACTAGTGAGGAAAAAATGTATTCCCGCATAGAAAATAGTGTGGGAAGTGGAAAAATAATTGTTTAACACACACAGTATGGACAATTTAACATGAATCTCATTGCTTTAAACGATACAGAGCACTTTCTTGTATTTTGAATAATAATAATATTAATGCTTTTTACTTATTATGTCGACCTAACCTAATACTCTTTAATTCTTGTTCCAGGTTACATTGCACGTACCTATAATAGTACTCATTTACTTACCGCAGATAAAACGTTAACATGTTCTAGAATTGTGTATGTCAGTGTTTCAGGAACATTTTCCGTAAATCCGTTTGTTTTGGAAACGACCGACGACGATGACGTTTAAAACAGACAAGCCTTATGGTTGAAAAACACGAACTTAAAATAAGTTCGTGTATAGAGTTGCCCCTTATCCTTTCCGTCAGACCCAATGCTTGGACGCGTTTCGACGTTTACGGCTCCTCAGCAAGGCTCCGGGTCTGACGGGAAGGTAAGGGACCTCAAAGTGCTTTAACACAGAAATGCAAGCTTACGAATGAGAGTTGCAGCACGTGGCTACATCTCGTGGCAACCACACGTATCAACCCAACCAGGACAGCGAGAATCCATATAGGTTCAAACGCTGGCAAGGCGGCTCATTGCGGGCAAACTACGTTGGGTGTCGCTGGAAGCCAGTGTATCGGTTCAGCATACCGAAAGCATGTAAATTGAAAAACACGAGCTTAAAATAAGTTCGTGTATAGAGTTGTCTTAACTTATTTTAAGTTCGTGTTTTTTAATTTACATGCTTTCGGTATGCTGAACCGATACACTGGCTTCCAGCGACACCCAACGTAGTTTGCCCGCAATGGGCCGCCTTGCCAGCGTTTGAACCTACATGGATTCTCGCTGTCCTGGTTGGGTTGATACGTGTGGTTGCCACGAGATGTAGCCACGTGCTGCAACTCTCATTCGTAAGCCTTATGGTTATAGATTTTACTAACACAACAGCGGCAATTAATAATAATAATTATTATCATTTTGAATTTTTTTTTTGAAAAAAAAAATATATTTCTTGTAAGATAAACAATTACAAAAGTAAAACAAAATGTACTCTAATCAGTGCCTTGAGCACTGGCCTCGAGAATACAATTTTAAACACAGCATAGAAGCATATTTTTACACTAAAATATTACATTATAAGTCTTAAATTTAAATCAGCTTACACGATGTTACAATATGTTTTTAGTTTCCTAATAAACAATGTATATATCACAATTTCTTTAATTTCTATTGGAAGATGATTAAATACATACGACAGCTTAAAAAAAGGATTGTTAGTACCTATACATGTTCTGTTTTGTATGTGATAGATGTTGTTTTGTGTTCTTGTTGGGTAATTATGTATTTCATTTGTGACTGAGAATTGAGAATTTGTCTTTTGTTGCCCATACATTATTTTATGCATTAATTTGCATTGCTCAAAAGCCAAAATTTCGGGTAATCTAGCTATTTTCAATGTACTGTATAAGGTGTCTGTGTGAGTAAGCCTGTCAAAATTAAATAATATTTTTAATATTTTGTTTTGTACAATCTGCATACTCTCAAACACACCCTTTCCACACATCCCCCATACTGCTATAAGGTATCGAAGGTGTGACAAGAAAAAGGCATTGTATACCAGTCTCTTAGTTTTGTCCGTAATGTAATTTCTAATCTTAAATATATAAGGAATCATAGGGAGAATCTTTTCAGTAAGCTTGGTGACATGTTCCCTCCAATTCAGCCTATCATCCACCATCAATCCCAAATACCTTACACTTGCGACCCTTTCCAAGATAAGATCATTTATTTGTATTGTCATTTCACGCACTATTTTGTTTTTTTGTTTAAAAAGCAGGAATTTTGTTTTGTCAATATTTATTTTAAGTTTATTGAAATACAGCCACTGATTGTATTTTTTGAGATCAATATTTACTTCTTCATTTAATATTTGTTCATTAGTTCCCGAATATACTAATACCGTGTCATCAGCAAATGTAAAGTATGTGGCTCTCAAGTTAGCACACCTTAAGTTTAGGACATACAGAGAATACAAAAGAGGACCAAGGACCGATCCCTGTGGCACTCCGTATGTGTTTGTTAACAAAGTACTACAAGTCTGCTCAATTTTAGTATACTGTTGTCGACCTGTCAAATATGTTTTTATCACGTTTAAAGTTTTTCCCCTTATTCCCATATTTTCAAGTTTCTCCAGAAGTAAGCCAAAATCAACAACATCAAATGCCTTTTTTAAGTCCACAAACACCGCCACCACAATCTTTCCCCCGTCAAGTGCTCTTGATACAAAATTCACAAAGTCCAATGTTGCGCTTGAAGTACTACTATTTTTCAAGAAGCCATACTGAAAGTTGTCTAATAAATTATTATTATGTATGTGCATCAGAATTCTTCTCTTCAAAATCTTTTCAGTAATTTTTGAGAAAACACTTATAACAGAAATTGGTCTATAGTTATTTAAATTATTTTTTTTTCCTGATTTAAATATAGGTGTAATTTTGCTTATTTTCAATTCTTTAGGAAATGTCCCAATAGTAAAAATATTATTAATCAATGTACATAAAATATCTACAATACTATCTTTAAGTGTTATAATATCATTGGTGCTTATATTATCATGGCCTGGGGCTGAAGTTCTTTTTAGTTCCGATATGATTTCTTTGACCTCCTGTACAGTGGTTAATTCTAAATTTAGACTATTCTGACAATAATCTACAATATTATTCCGCATATCACATTCTTTCAGTCTTATTTCTTCCTCTAAGTCTTTTACAATAGTTTCCCCCACTTTAGCAAAATGTAAGTTAAATGAATTTACTATGTCTCCCTCATTAGTGATATCCCTATTCTCGATTTTTATAGAATTAACTTTTGAACTATTATTATTATCTTTAAAAAAACCATTAATAAACTTCCACTGTTTTTTGTTATTATTACCAGCTTGCTCCCACTTATTGCGAAAATGTTTATTTTTTAGTACTTTAATTTTATTATTAATTTGGTTTTTTAAGTCTCTAAATTGTCTTTCCAAAATGACGTCACCAGGTTTATTACATTTTTTTTTTATAAAGCATGTCCCGCTGGCTCATCATTCCAAGAATCTCCTGATTTATCCAAGTATTTTTTGTTCTAATTTTAATTTTTTTAACTGATTCTGATGCCCCTTTACATTTGCTTATTACCTCAGCAAGATTCTGGAACGATCCAACCATGACATTTGCTGTTTCCAGCTCAAATTCATTCCGAAATTTTAAATAATTAATATGTTTAATTTCATGATGAGTTTTTGGTTGGTAGATTTTTAATTTATCCTCTAGCGTTATAGATAATAATTTATGATGAGATAAACTAGTGTCTTCAATTTTGATTTTACATTTTAATTCAGAGAACTTATCAGAGAGAACATGATCTATGATCGTTTTCGTTTCTCTTGTTACCCTTGTAGCTTTATCTTCGGTTATTTCATTATTAATTTGGTAATTATTTAGAGTAAGTAGATTTTTATAGTTTTTTACAATTATGTTATTATTCTTTAATAAATTTATATTAAAATCTCCAACAATTAAGTGTTTTTTTGGATACTTTACCAATATTGTTTCTAAAAATTCCAAAAACTCATCATCTTTTTGAGTGGGAGGCTTGTAGACAACACTAACTTTTAAGTTTTGTTTGCCTACACTCACACACGCCCAGTTTATATTTCCATCTTCTGATTTGTCTAGCTCACAAAACTGTATAGAATTTTTCACATATATAGATGCTCCGCCTCCTCTTCCATCTCTGCATGAGTGGACAGCTTCATAATTGAATGCATGCGCGATTAAAATAATAGCACACAAAAACATTATCCAAAAGAAGCGTATTATACACCTACTATAAAAGTATGTAAATAAGTCATAAATTCAGTAAAATAATTATTTAAAATTGTTTGCTGTTACTATTTTCCAAATTATAGTTCTTAAATTTTAAAAACAACTAACCTTTAAAAATGTTGAGGTTCTTTCATCAGACAAACCGTCTTTTGCACATTGCAATTTCTGGGTTTCAACTGCTTCTTTACTTTTAAGGCACAAATTAAAACACTTTAATCCCCGAGACATTATTTTTTTAAAAAACTGTATACATAACCTAAAAGCACGTCCGCTCTCAACAAGTTACGTTAGACAACTGAAGCGGTTCGGCGCCTACGATTGTATAACTACCGACGCGCGTCTAAGACTGACATGCTATTGATATACTAAATATCGTAAGCGACAGCCGCATACGTTAGTTCACCGATGTTTAATAACCTAAATTTGAAACTTATACAAAAAATATATTTTAAGCGACGCGCGACGGGCGGCGTCGGGCGGATACAATATTTATATTGAACGTTGTGGGACTTCAGATGTTACAATCCATGCAATGTGTAGAAGGTTTTAGTAAAAAAAAAGTCAAAATAAGCTTTATTGTAGAAAGATACAAAATCTTATTTACAAAGCAATCAGAACTTACAAATCTAAATTAGGTCATTACATTAAAACACAAAAAACAATAAACACAATAGTGCATGAAAATAATAAAAAATTGTAAACAGAAAAGAAAAGTACAACATAGAGAACTACAAGCTGACATGGAGGAAAATTAACGTATTGAAAGACAAACTTTGCTGACAACTAACCTGACAAGCAACACAAGTCACAAGATATCATTACAATACTTACTATAATAAGCCTTACTAAGCAAGATCCCCTTGACCCTTCTTTTAAACACGTTAATAGTTGTTAAACGTTTTAGGATATTTGGCAGATGGTTATAAATCTTAACGCTTTCATATATTATAGATTTCTTCGTCAGTGGTAGAGCCGGAATAGGCAAGGGCAAATTTAAATTTTGACGAGTAATGTAATGTGTGTTATGGGGAATAAAATTGTCACGATTTTTATACACTAGGCATACACTGCCCTGCAATGGTAAAAAGCCGTATCTGAAAATATGACTTTTTTTATTTTGTGGTGTTCCCGCATAATTTTTTGTGATCTTTTGAACGGTATAAATGGATTTTGTCTAGGTCACATAGTTTATTTAATATTTGCTTTGGCTAAAAGACGTAAAACAGCAAAATTCGACACAGCACAAAGGCAAAAGAGTGTAAACGAGCATTTTTTGCTTGTAGTCCTTAGGCAAATAGCTGTAAGTTGTATATACGTTCCTTAGTAAATAAAAACATTATTTACCCACAATGGAAGAAAAGGGTATAATTTGATACCTGTGTATTTTATTGTATTATTTTTAACTATGTGATTATTATACAATGGCAAAAGAAGTTAAACCTTTGTAAAAGCTATTTTCCACAGCATTAAAAAAATCTTCAGAGAGTTTAAACAAAGGTAAATAAACCTAAAACCGCCTTACGTGTATTTACCACAGTTCAAAACACAGTGCCGCGATAACGTACAATGTGCATACGTTCTTTAATCATTGAATGCCTATAACTCGCTTGTTAGTTTTTCTATATCAAAGACAGCGTTTCAAGAGTTTTGGGTGTTTGAAATGCTCAAGGAAAGGGTAAGTACATAAATTTAGCTTTTCATCTTCTTACTTAGCTAGGTAAATTGTTTACTTTAATTTGTGCACCTAAACAGTTTTCCTAACCTAATTCTTAATCATACTATTAAAAATTGATAATAATATTTGCCGAGACGATCCAGTAATGCACAAGAACCCAATATCTATTTATAAATAAAATATTAAAATAAAAATAGATTTAGTATTTATACTGACAAAATTAAGGTTCTCTATTTTATTACCGTACTTTCTTCTTGATATTTTTCGTAGTTAGTATGTATATCAGAGGCAATTCTCTCAGTAATTATGTAAATCTCTGTAATTATTTTACCTAATTTAATTAGATTAAGAATATTTTAGTATACTTTTTCAAGTAAGTTTGAAATGACATGGAATGATGGACATTTAAAATCAAATTAATCGCTATAAAAAATAACTAAAAAAAAATAAATAAGAAATTTTTATTAAATCATGCTAATGATGGGTCCTGCTGCTTACGTTAAAGAATATGTTTGGTTAGGTTTTTAGTATTATAGCACACCTATTATTGCTTTCAGGATGAGGCCGATGGTGGTGCTATTGTAGATGACCAAGAACAAAAAGCCACTGCAAAAATAATTTTAAAAAACGCAATCACCTGGCCACAAAGTTATAATCAAGAGGAACATATTGAGTATAATATGGATGAAAGAAATTTACAAGAACATATTGAAGTAGAAAATGCAGAAGCGGTAGTGCAAGATATCAAAGAAAATGAGAGTAAGTATTGAACATAATTTGAAACGCATTAAGTAGCAAGTGCAATCAGTACAATATTGCGATTTATTGGCACAGCTTTCAAAATGGGCATCTGATCAGGTAAACTATTATATTCTAGGCGAAGTTCCAAAACGGCTTGACGCTTATGTTAATGATGGTTTGTCGGAACCCCAAAGACCCGGTCTAAGAGGTATAAAACGGCGTATACAATTTGAAGAGGAAGATCTTTATGACGACGGAGATGATGATCTGCTAGATCCTGATTTTAATCCCAATGAAGAACTTCTAACAGCACCAATCACGTTTTTTAACGAATCAGATTTTCTTATAGAAGAAACTGTAGAAGTTAAAAATTATGAAAATACTGAAAATCAGACAGAAAAAGCAGTTAAAACGAAAAGATATAGAACTCTTAAAAGTCAAATGATAAATAATAAAAACAAACATCCGTTTATTGCAGATTTTATATGTCACTGTAAAAATAAATGTATGCAAAACTTCTCCATTGAACTTCGGAATAAAATTTATGAAGCCTTTTGGCAAATCGATCGTCACCACCAACGTCTTTGGCTATCAACCAAAATTGTTGAAAAACCAGCTTTAAGAAGATTGCAAGAAGGAAGACGTAAAAATACAAGGTTCTTCTTTTTGCCGGCACAAAACAATAATCCTAACAATAGCAATTTAGTTTTTAAAGTAAGCCAAAAATTCTTCTTATCCACGCTGGGTTTTAAAAGCGACATGTTTTAAAAGCAACTATGGTTCAGCCTTTAATACTTATTTTGTTATTACTGTGTATCCGTAGGCTGAGTAGCTGGCTCGTGTGTAGATCTGTCGATTTAATAAAACACTGTATTTAATTCCAACAGCATTTTATTCGTAAGGTAGCACTAACGTTTTATTTACAATATTCACTTAATAACTTCCCACTATCTGAGAATACACTACATCAAATTACTAGTTACACTTCAAATTGCATTCACACATACGTTTCCATAATACTCAATACTTTCACATTGTATTAACTTGTTGAACTTTGTTTTTGTTGACTTTAACTACATAGTACAAGAAATGTGGACAATTTCCACTCGGTGACGTGCTTTACTTTTTAAAAGCAGTCGTGCGACATGCACCGCCGAACTTTCGGGGAACAGTCCCCTTGATAAACTTATATTTTATGCGTTTAGCCAAACTCTGCTTGGCGATCGTCTGGAGGCTGCGTTGCCTCATCCCTTCTCGCGTCTGTCTCCCTTCCTCACGCAGCTTGGTAGGTGATTATTTTTGGTGAAGCGCCTGATTACATATGACAACAATGCCGCGCTGTTACTATGTGGGTTTTATGATGAATCTTGGATATTTACGTATACGTGAGGAAAAGAGATGAACTAATAAAAACGCAGACAGCACAGCGTTTGTTATTGCATCGTGCGATAGCTACATAAGCGTTATATACAGGGTGTTATGGAAATGACTTATTATTTTTTAACCCGTAAATATATAGGTCGAGACGAATTGGGGAAAAATTGCTATAAATGGCGCTCGAAGCTAGAAATTCGAGAAAAATGCCTTCAAAAATTTAGGTCCAAAACACCTACGCGCCAATGACCCAAACAGCTGATTTGGGTAATTGTTTACTTTAGTGCAAATGTTGAATTTTTCGCTAAAATTTCGTATATAGGCTAATTAAGGGTAGCTGATCACAATTTTCCTTTTGCGTTTAGGCGGCAAATGCACTGGTTTTGAGAAAAAAAATGTTAAAGTTTTTCTAACTCACCGGTATGTTATTTTGCATGTAATCCTAAAATGTTGATATTTCCAATAAAATATTACTTGTCGGAGTCATAGTATACACTTCTGAGTTGAAATAAACGAAATATGCCACAAGGAAACTCTGAAAAACGGGATAACTTGTAAGCGAACAGAAAACTCTACGTTATCTGGAAAAAGACGGGAGACAGCTCACTGACAGCTGGCCAAAAAAGCAGAAGCAAACTGCACCCATGTTGTCAGATTGTTAGTGTATTATAAATTGCCTATATTTTTCAATTCATTTTTATTAATTGAATGAATCCTATTGGCTCGAGCTAGCATATCATTCTCCTGGATGGAAGCCATTAATAATTACAAGAAAAAGAAGAACAATCTGGCAACGTGAGTGCAATGAATCTGAAAAGAGACGGTTCTACTTTGTCGGCGTATTAACAACGAATTTAATTAAATTTGTGCCTTTTCCATTGTTTTTTTGCTAAAATGTTGTTCTTATTTTATGAACAGATAGTTTGGTGAAAGTTTTATCACATATTTTGAAGGGAAAACCATAAAATCTAGGAAATTGAAGACATCCTTACAAAAGAATACCCTAACCTGTAAGTGAAAAACTTTAACATTTTTTTTTCTCAAAACCAGTGCATTTGCCGTAAAAACGCAAAAGGAAAATTGTGATCAGCTACCCTCAATTAGTCTATATACGAAATTTTAGCACAAAATTCAACATTAATTGCACTAAACTAAACAATTACCATTCCAGCAGTTTGTCTTGTCAAAAACACATGTGTTCAGGGGCATTGAACTATCATGGAAGGCGCACATAGTCCGGTTTTAAGGTATTTTACAAAATTCAAAATACTTCCGATTTTAGAAAAAAAAACTATCAAGTGTAACTCTAGACCACCTCAGGAGTGGCCCCTTAAAATATAATAAGTCATTTCCATAACACCCTGTATACACTATATACATCAATTAGACTTCCAAGAATGCCATCAGTGGCGTACTTTGCTTTAACACTCAGCGTGTTCTCAACACGACACTATTTTGAAAACAATTATATCTGCCACTAAAGACAACAATGGTAATAAACTCGTAACTCCAGTTGCTGATAAAAGAGGCACCCACTTAAATCTCATTGAAAAACACATTTTATCTTTTAATCCCAAGCAAGTCCATTATAGAAGGTATCACGCACCAAATCGAAAATATTTACCATCAGATCTAAGTATCAAAATAATGCATGAAGACTTTATATCAAAATATCCCGACGAAAAAGTTTTATATGAAATCTATCGGCAAGTCGTCAGTTTAATGAATATTTTGTTCACAGAAGATGCGGCTGAAAAATGTGGAACCTGCACCCCGAATACGACATGAATTCCACAACCGAAAATGCTTTGCTTAAGGATATGCATCTTCTGAAGGTATTTTTAGGAAGAAAATTTATTATTACTTAGCTTTAAAGTGGCAATCCGTCGTAACATGATAATAATCATTACCTAAAAAAAGAACATCTTTGCTTTTCCGACTTTACGTTCGGGGTCACCTAGTTATGATTTATTAATTACCGATACATGTTTGTTTATTTGTTTTTGAACTGAACTATCGCTGCCGTTACTGGGTGGAATTCCAAAACTAAGTTCTATGGGAAAGTAAACACACTATATCTGTACCTGAGAGCCAAACTGGATTAACTCCATTTTTGAAGAAAAACTGTATTAAGCTTTATTATACTAAATAAAACCTGCTCTTTTACATGGAAAACAGTATTAAGTCATACATATTATACTTTTAAAGTTAGGCAGAGTTAAACAGTATGATATCCTCAGCCTTGTCCGAGCAAAAGAATATTACGGAATTAATACTGTTGAAAGTATTCCCAGTATTTTCCGGGCAAAAAAGTATTATGGAGTTAATACTGCTAAAGCTTGATGTGTGGACTTAATACAGTTGTCAGTGCGGTAATATTTTGGTTTAGAAGTGCACGTGTGTTTTTTATTTTGCCACGAAATGACAAATAGAACCAGTAAAATTTTGAAAATAGCTTTAAAAACTTCGGATATACTTTCTGTATTTGAATTATTACCCATACAAAATGCTGTTTTCAAGGAAAGTGGAGAAAATAGTGATATCCTAGTTCCTAACCTCGAAAAAAGTAAGTAAAAACCTTTTTTTAAATAGTTTTACTCTCTTAGTCAAAACAAAAAATGTAATATTATTACCTGCGATTTAATTTTTTTTTTGGATTTAATACTCTTTAATACTGAAAATATTAATGATATTGGGAGTTAATACTGTCGTTGTAAGATTATTACTTTTGAAGTTAATACTATTTGTCCCAAATGTTTATACCAATGGAACTTATTTTAAGATAAGCCTTTCTACCCAAATAATTTAAAACATAAAACCAACAATGATATCCCTGCAGTTACAATAATAATGTATGTACATACACAATATTACTTTGTGTTTACTATTGACTGTCAAACCGATATAAACAAGGGTGACATGCAATATGAAAACGAATGCCATGATAACACCATGGAATGAGCTTGTAAGTGAACCACGTGCGACATACGAAAATCTACATTTTCTTCAGTTTTCTTATGTACAACAAACGGTAAACTATTAGAAGTGTAAATAGTTTACCGTTTGTTGTTCGTAAGAAAACTGAAGAAAATGTAGATTTTCGTATGTCGCACGTGGTTCACTTACAAGCTCGTACTAAAAATATAGGTGTATTGTATGTTAAAACCGACTTTGAGGCAACTACGTTTGACAGTGTCGATCTCAAAGAGAAATGGCAGGCGTACTGCTTTCCCTCAGTTTTTACCGCTAATACGTCAGCAGGCAAATGAAATTTCGACCAAGAAATATAACCACCTACAAGTCTTTGTTGCCATGGTTTTCACAATTTTTACACAAATTTCGTTCATTCTGATAAGGCAACGGACGATATTTAATTATAAATAATTAGGAGTATTTGTTTGCTATCTCGTTTAGCTTCAGTATACTGTATTTTTTACCTTCCTTTCATTAAAAAAATAATAAATAAACAATTTCAACACAGGCTTACAGTACTTCATTCCCCATATTAAATCCATTTAATTTTAATATTAACTCCAGAAAAGGACTGAATACAGTGTATAATCCAAATATGTTAGGGCCAAATAATATTAACTCCAATTTATTTTCTTTCTAATTACTTTTTTGACAAAAATAATGAAAAATTTTGAAATGTAGGAAAGGGAACAGTTAAGGCTGACCACAATATATTATTTAGTTTTGTTTAAAACAAATGGTTCTTAACCAAATATTTTTTATATGAATTCAATGTTTATAAAATTTTTAAAACTGCTTTCCTGTAAAATTTGATTTTTGTGAGTTAATACAGTTTGGCTCTCAGGTACAGATATAGTAAAATTAAAGTAAAGAGTTTGATTACTACTTTCTTATTCAATTGGTTTTTGTTGATTTAAGAATTAAATAATTACTTTTATCTAGGATTTGTACTCTTTTTTATTAATTTTGTGTTGTGACCGTTGCTTTTGTTAAGCGTTTTCGGTAATTGGGTTGGCATTGAGCAAATATTCTTAATTTTGAAATTCATGTTTTAGGTCAAAATTAGCCGAGAGAATTACGATAAAGATAAAAACGATCAAGATCCGCAAACGAAAGTTTTTACAGCAGATATGCAAAAAGTCAATCTGTTGCCTAGAATGCCGGATATTAAAGAGACATTTTTCCTTTCTAGACTAATAGTATTTAATCAAACATTTGCTGCGCTGAAAAAAAATGACAGCCATTACTTGGTAATCTGGCATGAAGATATTGCTGCCAGAAACTCAGAAGATGTAACTAGTGCATTTTTAAGTTTTTTCTTAAAAAATAGAGATTTTGAAATACTTATTATTTGGATGGACAACTGTGCTGGACAGAATAAGAACTGTGTTTTGTATAGTTCTGTCATAAATTATCTGAATTCAGGGTCGACTACCACTCATGACATTTATTTTAAATACCTCGTTAAATGACATACCTTTATGGCTGCTGACGGAATACATGAAAGAATTGAACAAAAAATGCGAAAAAAGAAAAATATCTTTGATATAGACGATTTTACAGAAGTCTGCGAGACAGCTACAAAAAGAAACAAAATTGTAAAGATGACCACGGATAATTTTATGGACTTCATCAGACCAAGAAAATCAAAAGACAAAGAAGACACACTCCCCTCATTAAAAGATGTAGTAGTAGTAAAGTTTGTAAAAGGCCTACATGATTTTTTTTATAAAACTGATTTTACTAAACCTTTTATTCAAACAGAAAATATAATTAAGAGGAAAATTGAAGTAGGGAAGTTTCCCGAGAAACAAACTGTGCCCAGGGGGATTTTGGCTACAAAAAAAAAGGCATTGTTGATAATTTAGTGTCAAAAATGCCAGAGAGCCGAAGAAATTTTGGCTTCAAATGCCGGAAAGCATTGGATCAGAAGACCTGATAGAAGATGGTATTTAATTTTGTTTCCGAGTCGGGAAATGATGCCACACCAACCAAAATGCTGTTTTTTAAACTGACCGATTTATTTAATTTTGTTATCTTTTTGCTACGTTTTCACTCTCTTAATAAACCATAATATTTAAATTTTTGTAGTTATTATTGTGGTATGATATAAAGTTTGATTCCTTAGGCTAGTTGATATAAATGAGTTTAAGTGTCTTTTTTATTATATAGATTGATATAATTACTGCCAATGGCAAAAAAACGTATCGGTTTCTTACACTTATTCGCTTTGATATTGACTAGAAGCCAAAAAATATCTTTAAATGACAAAAAAACGTAAAACCCTTATACGTTCTTTTGCCACAGTTACTAGGAAATTTGTATTTTACAAAAAAAAAGGGCAAATAATTTTAAGCAACAAATTTTATAAAAAGCATATAGAAAACCAACAACAAATCATACAAAATTAAAACCCGAATAACAAAAAATTGTTGTGTATCCCAAAGAAAGTTTAGATATAAAATGCAAATAATCCAGATAAATTAATAACTTCAAACGTAAATTATGGAAAACTTCAAAAATGTTCATACGGCTTTTAGCCAATGCACGGCAGTACAGTCTCTAGGATAAATAGACTGTGAATTGTTAAAATTTTTTCTCTTTTAAATAAAGGTCTGCATGAGTCCCTAGGTTTCGCTCGACTGAGATATCTTACAGCTCGCTTCTGCAAGACAAACAATGCACTAATTAAATAACCACATGACATACCCCAGAACGAAATGCCATATCCTAAGCGTGATTCAACCAATGCATAATAAACTGTCCTACCCACTGCCGCGCCCAACTCATTGACAATTACTTTAATTGCATAGCAGCCAGAAGCTACTTTTTTAGAAAGTTCAGTAATGTGGGGTTCAAATCTAAGCTCCCTGTCGATAATCAGTCCCAGAAACTTTGTTTTATTTAGACTTTCTACAGTATTATCGCCAATTACTAATCCCTCCATATGGCATCTCAATCCTAGTATATTTGTTTTATTAAAATTAAGTAAGAGAAGGTTAGAATCACACCAATCCTTCAGGTTTTTTTAGATCCATAGAGATAATGGTATCTAGTGTATCAATATTTAAACAGTGCCACAAAATCGTTGTGTCATCCGCAAAAACAGTAAATCTGCCGTTGACATCGATGCCGGTCAAATCGTTTACAAAAAGGAGAAATAGGAGTGGACCTAAAACTGAGCCCTGAGGCACACCCCAGTTGTTATACCGTGCCTCCGAGCACTCGGCCCCCACAGTGACCCTTTGTTGCCTTCCGGTCAAATATGATTCAAACCATGAGTAAGCTATATCTCTAAAACCGTAGTGATGTAGCTACCGCAGCAGAATCTGGTGACTAACGCAGTCAAATGCTTTGGACAGATCACAAAAAGCCGCTGCGGAAGCTCCACCACTGTTTATCTGGCAATATAAACCTTCCAAAAACCTAAACATCGCATCAATCGTAGATATGTTCTCCCTAAACCCAAACTGTGTGTCACTCAAAATATTATTATTTTTCAAAAACAACATTGTACGTGACTTTACTAGTTTCTCTATAATCTTTGATAGAGTTGATAATAAGGAAATCGGTCGATAATTAGATGAATCCCGCCTCTCCACTTTTATAGACAGGGATTATTTTAGCTAGCTTTAAGCAGGAGGGAAAAACACCGGTCTCCCAAGAAGTATTCATTGCTTCACATAGCACTAACAGTGCCGTATCAGGTAAAGCCAGAAATATTTTCGCCGATGAACCATCGTCACCCGAAGCATTTTTATTCTTGGTACTCAATACTGTTTCCTTAAGTTCGGTCAAGTTGGTGGGTGTAAAGTAAAAAGAGTTTAAGACTGATATAGAAGACATATAACTAAGTGGGTCAGTGGATGGGACGAGTTTTTCTGTAAGATTTTCAGCAATTGTACAATAAAATTTGTTAAGAATGTCGGGCGGCAACTGGTCATCCGCAACCGTATGAGAATGGCTTACATTAATGATGTTTTTCACTACCACCCAGCTCTCTTTTTATTTGTTAGATGCTTCCTGCAAACGATCTGAATAAAATTTATTTTTTGCTACTTTAATCAATTTTCTGTATAATGCGCGATATTTATTAAAATAAGTGTAAAAATCTTGATTGTCGGTAAATTTTCTTATCTGGTGAAGAGATCGTAGGTTAGTTGATGAGGTCTTAAGCCTCTTTGTTAGCCATGGTTTTTTATTCTTAATCTTTATTTTTTTGATGGGAAATGTTTTGTTGAATATGGTCAACAGTTTATCGTAAAATAACTGAACAGAATCACCTGAGCCTACCATATCATTCCAACAAGCGGCAGCACTTGCTTGATAAAACTGAACGTAATTTCGCGTACTAAAAATCCTACCGTATCTAAATCTAGCGCGCGGCCGCACATGACCTATCCGTAAGTCACACGCAACAGCATCGTGGTCAGACATGGCGGCATTCACAACCGAACACTTAATCATACCACCATCCAGATTAGAGCAAATATAGTCTATTAAAGATGAAGAATACCTTGAACAACGCGTAGGAGACTTCACGTGCATACTAAGATTATGTGATTTTAATAGATTATTCAACCTCAAGGTCGAAATTGAGCCAGTATCCTCAAAATTTACATTAAAATCTCCTGATACGATTAGTGTACCCGTAACTGGCATCTGAGTGTCCAAAGCATGAAAAAAATCGTCCATTTTTGACGACGGAGACCGATATATGCAAATTACAAATACATTCATAGCCTTTGAAAAAAGAATAGAAAATTCAAAGGTACCTTCCATCAAAAGATAATCAAACTTGTCAATACCACGGAATGAGTTTTTCTCTAAAAACACTTTATTACCTAAAATCATAGTACCGCAATGCGCAGATCCAGTTCTGCAAAAAAAAGATAGAACTGAATAGTTAGGCACATATAATACTAATTCGTCATTTTTTAGCCAATGTTCCGTTAACAATACAAAATAAGGAAGGCCAGAATTTTCTAAAAAGATGTACAAATCATCCGTCTTATTTCTAAGAAATTGTATATTAAGTCGTAGAATTAGGGATATGTGAGCGTTGTCGTGATTTACTAAGGATTTATTAATAGTGAAGTTGGTGTTGGAAAATTTGAAGTACTTAACAAATTTACTGAATTGCAGCGTTCGGAAGCTGAATTAAGCCGAAGAGTGTCCCCATCATCAGATACATTAAGAGTAGCATTCAAATTATTAAAATTATTATTAAAATTATCCTTATGGCCCAAACTAGCAGACTCATCATTACGCAATCCGGCACAAACACTGACAAAGACCAAATTATTTCCGCATTTCCTAGAAAAAAGAATATGAAATATTTGCTTAGCTAGCTTTTTCTTATTAACTTGAACACTATTAGAATTGGAATCCAGGTAACAAAATTGACCCTCCACATAATGGTTCAATTTATTCATATAGAACCGAAGCTTATTATTAAATTTCAAAATTATGTTACTAGCATGAGCATTAAATTTGTCCAGGGGCACCGATAACATTATAAGGTTGGTATGACAGAGGTTTTTAAACTTATTATTAATTTCCTTAAAAAATGGAACTTTGTTGCTATTAATATCATTACGTCCAGCTTTAACTATTACCATATCATTAAGTGTAAAATCCCCTGTCAGAACTTCAACATTTTCAATAATATTTTTTAGTCTTGCATAAGGCTTTACAATGGATTTGAACTTCCAGTTTATCATTGCCTAAGCGTCTCAATAAAACATCCAAATCATAGCCATATTGGTCACTAAGTATCAGTACCTTCTTTTTTTCCGCTATCACTGAGGTTTTTACGTTACCGTTCGTTTTTTGTTGAGCCCAGGTGTAAACGTGATTGGTCATGCTAAGCACTTCCTTCTGCCCATTATTCTCCTGGAGCTGATCAAGTAGTAATGCTATGCCACTCCCAACTCAAAATCCCATAAGAAATAACATGGGAGCTGAAATCTGCATTTTTGGTGCCATTTTAGGGCGTGGCACTTTTCCTGGAAGCCACCATCCTCTCTTAACCTAAGTGGAACCCAGCTACTATCGCCACCTAGTGAGTGACGTCATAACTGCTCGATGCCGGTAATATAGGGCCCTATTGACCTGTGTGGAACCCTCCACTGCTGCCACCTAACCCCCCACCCATTATTCTAGCCTAACTTTTGCCCCAACGGAACCCAGATCACGTGTTACCCCGATTATATAGTAATATCATTGTAGGGGTACCACCTAACGGGGAGAGATGTACGTACCTGTAATCTTGAGACCTGTAGCGCCACCTGCTTTTCATATAAGACATCTTGTTTACCGCGATGTTAGGTATGACGTTGTAAATCAGTTAAAATATTTTAAAATATAATAATACCATAAAAAAGTTTTTGTCCTCGGCGGGATTTGAACCAGGAACCTCTCGATTCCGATCTAAAACCTTATAAAATACACTACGAGAGCGTATACATTAAAAGAGTTGATCAATGTTGACAAGCTAAAAATATGGGGGACCCGTCAATTATAACGTATAGGTGGAACAAAGGACCCAAGTGTGGAGACGATAGCAAAATGGCGGCAGCCATAGTTGTTTTTGTCTACATAATATTGGAGACCATCATCTGTTGCAGTATGCATGCGCCATAACATGTCATCAATGAACATTGTTAGAGGCCGCGTGGCATGTAATTAGACAACCGGGGATCTAGTATGTCCTTTTGGCAAACAGTATTTTCAGACGCCATCTATAATTACGTTCGCGCATACTCCCGCTATCTGGGTACTACCTGAACTTATGCAACCAGAAGCCCCTATCAGCAAATATTGCCTTCACCAATTTATTAACAAACCTTAAGTGTGGCGATGATGACAAAATGGCGGTAAACCTAGCTTTTATAATGCATTCACCATTTTATCGACAAACCAGTACTAATGGCGTTGCCAAACCAATATTTCCCTTTATTCAACATAAAAATTGTCGAAACGGCAACACCGCCGTTCCAATACTGAAAATTTATGAAAATACGCTTAGGCCATATTGTAATAGCCGCCTGCAACAGTAACTAGGTAAAACAAAGAACCTTAAGTGTGGTTATAGGGATATATTATTATCGACGCCAATTTATTAACAAATCTTAAACCTTTCCAACAGCATTCACCCCATATCGCATTGATAAAAATACCCATATAAATACCCTATCGGAATGCCATTCATGATTGTATAATTAAATAAAAATCAACCAATTTTAAAACTTTTTTATTCACACCATAACAATATCACTTACTATCACCCTGGTATATTACATTAAAGGATTAAAAAAATCGGCGTAAAATAAAAAGACATATCTGTAATTATTTAACAGTGGTTATAGGGATATATTATTATCGACGCCAATTTATTAACAAATCTTAAACCTTTCCAACAGCATTCACCCCATATCGCATTGATAAAAATACCCATATAAATACCCTATCGGAATGCCATTCATGATTGTATAATTAAATAAAAATCAACCAATTTTAAAACTTTTTTATTCACACCATAACAATATTACTTGCTATCACCCTGGTATATTACATTAAAGGAATAAAAAAATCGGCGTAAAATAAAAAGACATATCTGTAATTATTTAACAACGTTTTATGCCAGAAATATATGCAGTTTTCAAGTCAAATACACTATTACAGCACTAGTTAGCAAAAATATTTAAATAATACAAGTATCTTGCATCAAAAATAATACCTGAACGAAATAAAAATTTGACACAAGACACTTATCGCCAATCTTGTATATAGGTACAATATATTATAAGTTCAAAATTTAGCGAAAAATATTTACAGTTAAAACGTGCAAGAATAGGCATATCTACATACAATTAAAAAACTAGGACTAGAAACATTTATATTAGGAACATTACCGCACAAGAAGGCATATCTATATACAAACTTAAAAACTAACAAAAAAATGAATGGAAAAAGACATTGGCGGGTATGGGCATTTGAACAGAGTAGGAGTAATGTGCAATATTCGCTTATAGATAGAATATTATCCATAACTTATACATTGCAAAAGACGCCCCTCAGAATACAGTGATATTAGACGCCATAATTCACGGGGGGGTTTTCAACAAGTGTACCTCATAATAAAAACGTAAGACGGTGTTTCGCAAGCAACCTTAAGAACAATGTATTAAAGCACATATTTACTACTAAAAACAATATACACTTTCTACAAAGCTACTAAAGCCACTTTAGGGGCAGTTTAGGTGCTGAAAAATGAAACGAGGGCAAGAGCAAAAATACCCGAAAAACACTACACTTACCTGCGATATTTGATATTAGAGGACATCACGCAACTCTTTTTACCATTACACAAAATATCCAAGACAGTGCGTTTTTGGTTTTCAAGAGACTGAATGAATTATATGACGGAAAAAATTGTAACAATATGATATGTGACTAAAATGCAAATAATTTTAAGTGTATTCTAATTACGTCACCAGCTTATATAAAATTCAGCTATCGAGTGAGTTAGTGTGCAGTTTAGTAATATTTTTATCTTCAGAGTAAGAGCCAGGGCAGACCTGTTCAACGTCTGTTGAACAGACCTGTTCCCCCGGAACAGACCTGTTGAACAGACCTGTTCCCCCGGAACAGCTCTGTTCCAAAGTTTTTTTCAGAAGCTTCCCCGAACCATGTTTTCGTAGATATAAAATTTCTGCAAAAATTGGCGAACTTTTCATTTCCTTCATTTGAACGGTACCTTAACGTAGCGTTTATCTGATAAAAATTTGGCTTTTTAGCTTTATATTCTAGGTTGTAAGTAGAACTTTGATTTTTTTGTATCTTACATTTGATAAATATTAAATGCTTAACCCTCTTCGTTTTAAAAAGCCGTGCTTGTATCGACTTTACCTATCGTTTTATATAATTACTAATAATCAAATATCAAAATGTACCTATATCAGAAACGGGTGACTAGAAAAACACCAGTTTTGTTAACAATGTATCAACATAATTAGACATCATTGTGTATTAAATTTTAATAATTTAGCTAAATAGTTTTTGGAAAAATGTAATAAAATAAAAATGACTTTTTATTAGCTTCCCCCGTATGCACGTTGTCTTTTATAGAATAAATTAATACAATTTCGTCTTTGGTAGATACATACATTTCTCTCTGATCTACACATAATTTAAATATGTTTATAATATTTCTCGTTACTCTAAAATTTCTACTGTTTCGGTATTCAAACTATATGCATTTTAATATCAAGGCTACCTAAAATTAGATAATATATTTTATGCAAAAGTTTAGGAGTATCGGGTATTTTTACAAATGTCATAATCGACTTAATTATATGCCAAGTGCAGAATATATTTTAAAATGACCACTTTCCATGTGTTGAATTGGATTTTTACTGTTTCTCTACAGTACTTTTAATTCCCACAAGGTATATGTTTAGTTTATTTAACTTGCTTAATTTTCGATGTTTGTAAATGTATATACAGAGCTAGTTATGGGGTTCGAAACGTTCAATATTTGTTTCCTATATATAGGTATCTTATCTTATTACACGCACATTTTTAAAATGCTTTTATTATTGGTGCATATTTTTAGTTCAATTTTTTTCCTAATTTATACAGGTGCTTAATAAATTACTGTGTTAATAAATAATATACAGACTTGGATATCCTTGAATGTTTACTGAAAATTTTGACTGATACTTTTATTGTTTACTGTATAATTTTTGCAAAGTACTATATTTTTAAGCTTTTACCCCCCCCCCCCCCCCCACATTCTGTCACATTGCAATATTTTTCTTGACAATAAATAATTTAATTTGAATTACTTTTTTATGTATTCTTGAGCATTCGTAAGTCTTAGTGTAAAGTATGAATCACTATAAATCATGACAATTTTGCCATGAGAGTACTGACTGAGCAATAATCCTGTAAATTTTATTATATTTGTATGTAAGTTTGATTTACTTCTGTGAATTGTATTTTTACTTTTATTTTGTTTCTCTATAGTACTGTGAATTCCCGCAAGGTATATTTTTAGTTTATTTAACTTGCTTAATTTTCGATGTTTGTAAATGTATATACAGGGCTAGTTCTGGGGTTCGAAACGTTCAATATTTGTTCGCTATAGATAGGTATCTTATCTTATTACACACATATTTTTTAATTGCTTTTATTATCGATACATATTTTTAGTTCAATTTTTTCTCAATTTATACAGGTGCTTACATTTTATTAAATTGTTTATTGCTTCTTATGAAAAATTGATAAGAGCTTTCTCTTTAAGGAAATATTCTACATCTTTATATAACTTAAAATAACAGCCTGTTGTCTTTTTTTATTATATATTTTTATGAACCTATATAGCACACCATAGTATTTTCTTGGTTGAATATTAGCACTTTACTTTTCGTACAGAGCAAGGTACCTTTCTTTTGAGAATAATATTTATAGGCTTGACTTTAAACTATAATTATGCTTTATCTTCTATCAAATTAGAATATGAAATATGTAAAGTATTTCTACCATGCTGTATACAGTGTGCTCTAGTAAACCTTAGTTTTTGAATATTATTATATACAGCTGTGTTAATAAATAATATACAGACTTGGATATCCTTGAATGTTTACTGAAAATTTTGACTGATACTTTCATTGTTTACTGTATAATTTTTGCAAAGTACTATATTTTTAAGCTTTTACCCCACATTCTATCGCATTGCAATATTTTTCTTGACAATAAATAATTTAATTTGAATTACTTTTTACGTATTCTTGGGCATTCGTAAGTCTTAGTGTAAAGTACGAATCTCTATAAATCATGGTAATTTTGCTATAATTATTAAACATTTTTATTTTTATCTTGAAGAGTCTGAATTTTTTAAAAACGTCGACTTTTTTATAATGCATTAGGTAGTGACTCCGTAAGAGAGTACCGACTGCATAATAATTTATGTAGTCAAACCTCTTGGCTCATCGAGCAAGAACATGCTGAGTGTGTCTTATGCAAGGGCTATGACCTAGTACATCTATAGACGATCATTCCTTATCGGGTTTCTGTTGTTCAAATCCTAATTTACATCAAACAATTTAGGTACATACCAAGCACATTCAGTCAGTTGAAATATTTTTCATGGTATATTCCTAATGTAGTGTTTCCAACATATTTTTAATTTATTTTATTTCTTAGTTAGACAAGTGTTTTTCTCTCGCCTTGTATAAGAAGAAGACATAATTTAAAATTGTTTATAATAATTAAAAATGCAACATCATTATGTAGATCGTTAGTTACCAACGAGTCTTGTTTAGATAATGCTTTATTTATGCTAATTGGCTTTGTAAGTATGTGCATCGGATCTGTTGATGAATTAGTAAAATGGTGCTGCTTTGACCTTTGACTAGTGTATGCTGTTTTGCTTTATTTAGGATTCACAAGGATATCAATATTATAATTGCAGGAGAATGGCTTATTTTATAATTTTTAATCTGAAATTTGTTTTATATATTTAAGTAGTACACTGTACTCCAAATATTATTATATACAGGGTCTTTTGAACTTGACGATATGCCATTTTATTTTTTGTATTGGTTTTTTATATCTGTGTAGTATATACGAGATTAGTGATATGTGTCTTTTTTATGTGTACTTTTATTTTTTCCCTCATATGCTGACTATAAAATATAGCCTTCTTTGTTTGTAATGTATTTTTTATTTCTATTTTTTATGCTCACTGAAAACCTTTGTACTCTCCAAGATACCTGATTTATCTCAATATTTTAGCTATCCATTTAAAGACTATTATTTATGTGTAAGTGAATATAATGTTTTATTTAATTATAGTAATAAAACAGACGTGATTGATATTAAGTAGGGTTATTTAAATGAATAGTTTTTTTATCAGCGGCTGATGTGGTGGAAAGTTTATAGGTTCAGGCCTCTGCACATTTCTGTACAGAAAATATACAATGAATCCCTAATTCTGCTTTAATTATTATTAAGATTATTTTTTAAACTTGTAATTTTTATGAATTTATTACCGTATTTAAGTGTTTTCTTCAAAATATTACACAATAATTATATACAAGCATTTTATCTAAAAACTAAAATAGAATAAGATTGTTAAATAACTATCTCCTGTATATTTAACAACTAAACAAAATCTCATAAATATTTGGCTCTTACTCTGAAGATAAAAATATTACTAAACTGCACACTAACTCACTCGATAGCTGAATTTTATATAAGCTGGTGACGTAATTAGAATACACTTAAAATTATTTGCATTTTAGTCACATATCATATTGTTACAATTTTTTCCGTCATATAATTCATTCAGTCTCTTGAAAACCAAAAACGCACTGTCTTGGATATCTTGTGTAATGGTAAAAAGAGTTGCGTGATGTCCTCTAATATCAAATATCGCAGGTAAGTGTAGTGTTTTTCGGGTATTTTTGCTCTTGCCCTCGTTTCATTTTTCAGCACCTAAACTGCCCCTAAAGTGGCTTTAGTAGCTTTGTAGAAAGTGTATATTGTTTTTAGTAGTAAATATGTGCTTTAATACATTGTTCTTAAGGTTGCTTGCGAAACACCGTCTTACGTTTTTATTATGAGGTACACTTGTTGAAAACCCCCCCGTGAATTATGGCGTCTAATATCACTGTATTCTGAGGGGCGTCTTTTGCAATGTATAAGTTATGGATAATATTCTATCTATAAGCGAATATTGCACATTACTCCTACTCTGTTCAAATGCCCATACCCGCCAATGTCTTTTTCCATTCATTTTTTTGTTAGTTTTTAAGTTTGTATATAGATATGCCTTCTTGTGCGGTAATGTTCCTAATATAAATAGAAATAAAGGTCTGTCTTTACCACCAAAATACGTTTATTTACCCCTCTAGGGTGGAAGTTAAGGGTTAGGGAGAATACATGAGAGTAAATGTTAAATTAAATTTCTTAATGTAGACGTTGTACTAGTTTCGACTTTAGTGAAAGTCATCATCAGCAACTCAGTAATAAGAAATTTCTTTTTAGACTATGATTAAAACAAGTGGGTAAGAAAGTGGTTCAACAGTATAAAATCTTAACCTGTCATTAGCCAATGGATTCGACAGCAGTTTATCATGGATACCATGCTACTTCATACAATAGGGGAAATATTTTTGGAGTAAAAAAAAAAAAAAAAATATTTCCCCTATTGTATGAAGTAGCATGGTATCCATGATAAACTGCTGTCGAATCCATTGGCTAATGACAGGTTAAGATTTTATATTGTTGAACCAGAACCACTTTCTTACCCACTTGTTTTAATCATAGTCTAAAAAGAAATTTCTTATTACTGAGTTGCTGATGATGACTTTCACTAAAGTCGAAACTAGTACAACGTCTACATTAAGAAATTTAATTTAACATTTACTCTCATGTATTCTCTCTAACCCTTAACTTCCACCCTAGAGGGGTAAATAAACGTATTTTGGTGGTAAAGACAGACCTTTATTTCTATTCATAAACTCGCCACAGAAAATGGACTACTTCTTGAATCCTAATATAAATGTTTCTAGTCCTAGTTTTTTAATTGTATGTAGATATGCCTATTCTTGCACGGTAAATGTTTCTAATCCTTAGTTTTAACTGTAAATATTTTTCGCTAAATTTTGAACTTATAATTATATTGTACCTATATACAAGATTGGCGATAAGTGTCTTGTGTCAAATTTTTATTTCGTTCAGGTATTATTTTTGATGCAAGATACTTGTCTTATTTAAATATTTTTGCTAACTAGTGCTGTAATAGTGTATTTGATTTGAAAACTGCATATATTTCTGGCATACAACGTTGTTAAATAATTACAGATATGTCTTTTTATTTTACGCCGATTTTTTTATTCCTTTAATCTAATATACCAGGGTGATAGTAAGTGATATTGTTATGGTGTGAATAAAAAAGTTTTAAAATTGGTTGATTTTTATTTAATTATACAATCATGAATGGCATTCCGATAGGGTATTTATATGGGTATTTTTATCAATGCGATATGGGGTGAATGCTGTTGGAAAGGTTTAAGATTTGTTAATAAATTGGCGTCGATAATAATATATCCCTATAACCACTGTTAAATAATTACAGATATGTCTTTTTATTTTACGCCGATTTTTTTAATCCTTTAATGTAATATACCAGGGTGATAGTAAGTGATATTGTTATGGTGTGAATAAAAAAGTTTTAAAATTGGTTGATTTTTATTTAATTATACAATCATGAATGGCATTCCGATAGGGTATTTATATGGGTATTTTTATCAATGCGATATGGGGTGAATGCTGTTGGAAAGGTTTAAGATTTGTTAATAAATTGGCGTCGATAATAATATATCCCTATAACCACACTTAAGGTTCTTTGTTTTACCTAGTTACTGTTGCAGGCGGCTATTACAATATGGCCTAAGCGTATTTTCATAAATTTTCAGTATTGGAACGGCGGTGTTGCCGTTTCGACAATTTTTATGTTGAATAAGGGGAAATATTGGTTTGGCAACGCCATTAGTACTGGTTTGTCGATAAAATGGTGAATGCATTATAAAAGCTAGGTTTACCGCCATTTTGTCATCATCGCCACACTTAAGGTTTGTTAATAAATTGGTGAAGGCAATATTTGCTGATAGGGGCTTCTGGTTGCATAAGTTCAGGTAGTACCCAGATAGCGGGAGTATGCGCGAACGTAATTATAGATGGCGTCTGAAAATACTGTTTGCCAAAAGGACATACTAGATCCCCGGTTGTCTAATTACATGCCACGCGGCCTCTAACAATGTTCATTGATGACATGTTATGGCGCATGCATACTGCAACAGATGATGGTCTCCAATATTATGTAGACAAAAACAACTATGGCTGCCGCCATTTTGCTATCGTCTCCACACTTGGGTCCTTTGTTCCACCTATACGTTATAATTGACGGGTCCCCCATATTTTTAGCTTGTCAACATTGATCAACTCTTTTAATGTATACGCTCTCGTAGTGTATTTTATAAGGTTTTAGATCGGAATCGAGAGGTTCCTGGTTCAAATCCCGCCGAGGACAAAAACTTTTTTATGGTATTATTATATTTTAAAATATTTTAACTGATTTACAACGTCATACCTAACATCGCGGTAAACAAGATGTCTTATATGAAAAGCAGGTGGCGCTACAGGTCTCAAGATTACAGGTACGTACATCTCTCCCCGTTAGGTGGTACCCCTACAATGATATTACTATATAATCGGGGTAACACGTGATCTGGGTTCCGTTGGGGCAAAAGTTAGGCTAGAATAATGGGTGGGGGGTTAGGTGGCAGCAGTGGAGGGTTCCACACAGGTCAATAGGGCCCTATATTACCGGCATCGAGCAGTTATGACGTCACTCACTAGGTGGCGATAGTAGCTGGGTTCCACTTAGGTTAAGAGAGGATGGTGGCTTCCAGGAAAAGTGCCACGCCCTAAAATGGCACCAAAAATGCAGATTTCAGCTCCCATGTTATTTCTTATGGGATTTTGAGTTGGGAGTGGCATAGCATTACTACTCCCCCCCCCCCCCAACATGGACACCCAGATCACTAAAATGTCCTACACCACAATGACTACTTAAAACGGTATTTCTTCCAGAGGTGAACTGAAAGATTTTATTTTGCAGTTTCTTATTTTCTTGAGCAAACATGTCATTCTCTGCATTTAGAGTATTGATTGTTGTACGCATGTTTCTTATAATGGTGTTGAGGTCGTCAAGTTCTGCTTTGTAGTTGTTAATATGATATTTATATTCAGTAATTTCACTGGTCAGTTTTTTTAAGGCTTGCTGAAGCTTTTTTATCTCATTCACTTCATCATGTTCATCAGAGTCTGCTTGGACTTGTGAGTGACTTATCTCAGTGATTAAGGTCTGCAGTCCCACATCTTTTACTGAAACAGTACACTGTGTACAGTTATTTGTGTACTGAGTTAGTCGCTTTATACTACTCTGCTCCTGCAATTTTGCAATGATATTATTTAATTCCGATATGATTTTATTCTTGTTTTCAAGCTCTGTCAGGATTCGATTTTCCGAAGTTTGGTCCTCAATAGCAGAAGAGTTCCTCTTTAACCTCTTCAAATAAGTATCCTTTTGTACATTCTCAAGCCTTAGTTCTTCAATCAAATTTTGCAGACAAGTAACAGTATCACAGTCTTCACCACTTGCTAGTTCAGCACACTTTTTCGAGCACCAGATCCAGTTTTGGCATATGACCGTAAATTTGTTGGTTCTTTTCATGCAGCTAGGGTAAAAGAGATTTTTACAAACTATACAGCACCAATTATTCTGTGGCTTATCCTTACAGCATTTCAAGTTTGCTGCCATTTTAAAGAATAAATAAAATAAAAACGAATAACTCTTAAATCAGTCCTGCTATATAATGATATTGAGGTTTGTAAACCTCAAGCTGAATATTATTCGAATAACCGATAACAAGAAATCCAATCTGCTCCAAGTCACCCTGAATCAATCCAAAAATAATGGCGAAATCCGGTCCTGTCCCATTCAAAGTGCTAACACAATGCAAAACAATAAAACATATTGAATACACAGTTTGCTACCATATCACTCACGAAAAAAGAGGGAATTGAATGCCAGTACTTAAAATAAATATAGAATAAAAAACGGAAGTTCCTTTGTTGATAACTGATAAGGTTAAGGCTAGTTTATATAGTTTATATCACAATGTTTAACTGGAGAATAGGATAAGATTTTTCAGTTTATTTTCAGTTTTCTCCGGAAAAATTAGCCAGGCTGCAGCCGTGAAACATTTCACTAGAACAAACATAGTCTTAGGAACAAAACAACGTCAATTTCATCAATTAATTACAATAGAATACTATATAAAATTACAAACACACGACGACACGAGGCACGCTGTCAGGTACCTTTCAACTCAACTTTATCAAGGAGTTTGGCTATAAGTAAAACGTAAGCGACACAAGCTTACGATATTTTTAAAATCTCTGGTGGATACAAAGAGACATAATGTTGATAATATTGAGGCTTGCGATATTTTATGATTTGTGGGCGCATACATTGCCAAACTTTTAAATAAAAATTTGATGTTTTATTGAGTATTGTAGCATACGATATTTTTTTGGGTCGACGAAGCTCAGTTATGCGATTCCGGCAACAGCATAATCCCAAATTCATAAAAATGTCGCTTACGATACTTTGCCTGGACAGGGACGATATCCTCAATTTCACAAAAATAACTCGCTTGTATGCTGATTTAAAGTTGGAATTTGATAGTTTGCTTCTGCTAGCACCACGCGCCATTAGCCGAACACGTGGTTGTGCGGACTTCTAACAACTAAGTTTAAAAAGAAAACTAGACATTTTCAGTTAAACTAAATTTAATAAAACTATAATTCTAATTTTATGACAACTTGACGTTTATCGTGCATTTAGTCTTTGCCAACTACGAACACCTGTTTTCATCATAGGCCACACCTCTAAAATTTATAATGTTGAAAATCCCGAGAATCCGTGATTTTTTAGCAGTTTTCGTAACACAGAAACTTAAATTTCTGTAATATTAATGGAAAACCTTAGGTATAGGAAGATGTATTGTAAAAATAAAATATTTGATATGCTCTAACTAACGATCTAAATCGCATTTTGATCCGACTTTTCGTTTCGAAGCTATTAATTACCGAAACGGGGTCTGTTTTGATTTTCAATTAATAAAAAAAAATACTTGCCATTTTCTTATCTCACAAAAAAACAAATAGGTCAACGTTCTCTACAACATCGACAAGACGTGTCTTCCGTGAAGTCGGCTTGTTGTATACTGTATTAAGTTGGGTTATGCTATTTATTGATTTGATGGTTGAAAGGATGTATTTTTTTGTTTTGTAAGTATGTCATTTCGTATTTTATTACCCTCAAACATCGTTGTTAGGCCCGGCGTTTACAGAAGGGACGAGGCAGCGACGTGTCGTCGTCGTGGCAGAAACGCCAAAAGAACACACTGCGCGGTTAGGACTTGCTAAAGCGAACACATCGGACATTAATTTAATAAAATACACGTTAACTTACGGGTTCCTCATTTTAAAAACTTGTCACATCTCTTCAATGCGCTTCTCGAGACTAAACAGGGACGCGGCACGGGTGGGCGCTGGAGAGACATGCTCCTGCCTGGTCAGTGCAGTCTCCCTTATTAGCATTGGTTCTTTACTTTATATGGTAAACAACTAGCTTAGTAGTCCGTATAGACAGTATTAAGAAGTGAGTGTCTTTCCTAAAATTTGAGTTTATTGGGTGATTGCAGTATAATTTGGTTTTCTATTTTAATTTTTTTATGTTAACTTTCATTTATTAAAAGTTGAATAAATATTACATCCAGAAGCTAAGTGTTTGAATTCAAGTAAGTACTCTAGGACCGACCTACCCCCTTTCTAATAAAGACTGCAGTGATTCTTTTGCCCCTATGGAGTAAAAAGGCAAGGAACTACAACCTCCATTTATTTCCGCGTGTAATCACCTAAAATTTCGTCCAATTTCTTGTCACAATTTATTGGGAAGAGATTGGAACATGTTTTATTTCATGGATGCCAAGTTGGGGAAAACGTAGTGATTTCTTCTATTTTACTTGCTGGCAACTGGCCTAACTTTTAGAATAATTTAATTGCTTGAAGCTACAAAATTAAATGGTATATTTGTTCAAAATGGTTAGTCGCCATATTATTGGGTTGGTAAAAAACTGCTTGAAACAATAGATTTGTCACTGTTGTTGTTAAACGATTAAAGAAAGTATGCCCATGACAGCTGTTCGAAGATTTTAGTCGGTAACATTGGATTTTTGGCTAGGCGAATACGGACTTTTACAGTTTATTACTACGAAGACTAAGGTTACACTTTATTAAACTAATAATGACCACCGTCGGCGTCGTGATAAGGTTTTGACAATTATTGAAAGGTGAATATACCTTAATACTTAAATACACCATTGCACTGTATAAGGTATCAAAATATTATTGTTGTAGTCATAGTCACAGAACAATAATAAAGGCTAGTCTTAGTCTTAGTCTTAGTTGCATTGGCCACCTAACCAAGGTTAGTTTGTTGTAGTAGAGTCCATCTCCGTAATCCCTGACCGGCACACAACCGACCTGACCGACCATACAGCACTGTAAATTAAATAGGGTTTCTTGCGCTCAGCTGTGAACGAATTTCGAGAAAACTGGTAAATTATTTAGCTTTGGTTAAAAGGATATTGAAAGGCAATTCTATGTGCGAGTTTTAACATGTTGCAGATTTTTCCATTCGGCTTTCGTTTTCAAAATGTATGCAGTAATATATTTATCGCTGTTAGAATTGAAACTTTATGCATGATTTTCTGCAATGTAAGTCCTTAATGCAAAATGTTAAAACTCGCAAGTACGATTGCCTTTCAATGTCCTTTTAACCGAAACTAAATAATTTACCACT
This sequence comes from Polydrusus tereticollis, assembly GCA_963920685.1. NCBI lineage: Eukaryota > Metazoa > Arthropoda > Insecta > Coleoptera > Curculionidae > Polydrusus > Polydrusus tereticollis. The sequence goes on along the minus strand of OY987326.1, from coordinate 93,058,365 downwards.
TTTTTCGAAATTCGTTGACAGCTTACGGTGATGGACTCTTAAGCACAAAAGTTTAGTGTGTTAAAATTATGTGTTTGCTCTCTATTATTTGTATTTTTTGTAAAAAAGTTTTTCGCATGGTAAAATACCAAATACACTTTACTAACACAACTAACCTTCCTCATTTTTCATTTTTTGAGGGTGCAATCCTGGACCATTTTCAAACACGTGGCTTTGACAGGTCGGCCATTTTGCCTAGAGGACAAACAGAGGCTCATAATCTTTTATGCTAATGACTTATTAGACTCTTTTGGTGTAGTTTAATAAGATTCCAAGTAATTTTAAGATTAATTTGTGACCATTTCTAAAAAGTATCTATACCTGGACTTAATAGTTATTTATACTACAATAAAGTTTGAGACTAGTAAATATACTTACATCCCATGAAGTATACAGTGAGGACATAAAGTCTGGAAAACTACCTTTTGCAAGTAAACGAAGCACCTGAATAAAAAACGCTCGAACACGTCGATTTTATTTAATTGTTTTCTATCTTCTAAGATTTCTGAGATATATACAGGGTGCTTCAAGAAAGCTGGGCAGCTGTTAACTTCTTTTTTTTAAAAGGAACACCCTGTATATTATTGCATTTTTGGATTCTACGGACAATTCTAAGTATATTTCATATAGGATATCCTATACCTAAATTCAATTGTTTTTAAAATAAAACACACCTTACTAGTTTACTGAATTTTTAATGACAATAACTTAACTGACACATTTTAACGTAACAAATGCTGAAACTGTTGTCCGTTAACTTCCTGGCAATATCCTAACCGATCGATGAACTCCTGTTGCACGTTTCGAATGAAAAAAGGTGGGATTTGTCGAATTTCATCTCTTATACGATTTTTCAGCGCATCGATATTAGGAGGTCTGTTGAAATAAACTTTGGTTTTTAAATATCCCCACAGAAAATAATCTAGGGGAGTCAAATCCGGAGACCTGGCCGGCCATTCTACGGGGCCACGACGTCCGATCCACCTGTTAGGAAATATCTCATTGAGATACTGCCGAACAGTAAGCGCGTAGTGAGGTGGTGCTCCATCTTGTTGAAACCACATAGTTGGAGTTGGTATATCAGGCTCATTACCTGGTACAGTTGAACTAAGGCAGGAATCAACTCTAGTTGCAGAAAGTCAAGATAAATTTCGCCGTTTAAGTTAACGTCGAAAAAATACGAACCTATAATCCTGTCTTGAAATATTCCAGCCCAAACATTGATTTTTTCGGGATGTTGCGTATGAGCCACTTGAGCCCAATGAGTATTCTCTGTGGACCAGTATCTACAGTTTTGTCGGTTGACAGTACCATTAAGAAAAAAGGTAGCTTCATCGGAAAATAAAATATTTCTACAAAAAAATGGATCTATATTGCACCGCTCTTGCATATTTTCGCGAAACTGAATTCGGCGGTCATAGTCGTCTTCATTTAATTCATGTATTAATCTTATTTTGTATGGATGATACTTTGCCTTTTTTAAAATATTTTTTACCGATGTTTGACCAATGGACAAATCTGATGCTGCTTGACTTGTAGGTAAATGTGGATTTTCGTTATAACTGAGTAAAACATCTCATTTCTTATTATCATCTAGTTTCGGCCTACCTGCCCTGGGAAGATCTTTTACACAACCATGTTCAAGGAATTTATTGACAATTTTGCTGACTGTAGATATCGTAATTTCTTGTCCGCGCTCTGGATATGTGTTATTAAAAAGTTCACAAACTTCGCCCAAATGTCTTTGGCGATCTCCCCAGCCAAACATCATCAGAATTTCCATTCTTTCTCGCTCTGAGAGCATTTTTAATAACTTGAGAGTAACAGAACTGTCCTACAGTATGTTAAAAATTGGCACAGTTGTCATAGTGACAACAAGTCAAAGTGACATCAAGTTACTACATTTCTCCTAGATTTTACGTTGTATCATGGTTTTTCTCTTAATGAAAAAATGTATAATTTCAACTGGCAATATTTTAAAAACAATTGACTTTAGGTATAGGACATCCTATATGAAATATACTAAGAATTGTCCGTAGAATCCAAAAATGCAATAATATAAGGGTGTTCCATTAAAAAAAAAAGAAGTTAACAGCTGCCCAGCTTTCTTAAAGCACCCTGTATATATCTCAGAAATCTTAGAAGATAGAAGACAATTAAATAAAATCGACGTGTCCGAGCGTTTTTTATTCAGGTGCTTCGTTTACTTGCAAAAGGTAGTTTTCCAGACTTTATGTCCTCACTGTATAACATTTTTTGTCCTCCCCGCAGTATTTATTCTTGGATTTTTATTAATTTTATCGTATCATTGAAGATTAAGTCATTTTTATATGATATCTTTATTAATAATTATTAACATCATAAACGTACTAAAACCTACATAAAACCTTAGTTACTCATAATACATTAGTTACCATAATTTAATACGTTAGTTACGAAAGCATAATACGTTAGATACCAAATAATATTAGAACTATTTTTCATGAACATGTAAATAGTATATTATGTTACAAGGACGAAAAATACATTTTTCGTCCGTATAACATACGTTATTTTTTATCCGATTGTGTTTTTGCTCGGATTATAAAATAATGTAAAAATTAAGAAAACCAATATATTTCATCTTGCATTGTAATTTTTTGTCCCTTGAATGTTTGAACAATGAAACCTGTAATATGCGTATACATGGATCTAACAAATAATTAAATTAATATTATCAACTGACGTTTTATCAATCAGGCGATAGTTTTAACTAATCTTTCGTGTTCTGCTAGTTTTAAAACCTGGAAAACACAATTAAAAATGGAAATAGACGATGATCTTATAGAAGGTACACCACCTGACATTCAAGAAACTGCCAAGGAAGTAATGTTACATTTGTTGCCACAAAAATCTAAGGAAATATATGAAAGAGCTTATAAAAAATTTATGGATTACCGGCAAGAAAAAAATATACAGTCGTTCTCCGAAAACGTCTTCTTGGTCTATATGGCGGAATTATCGAAAACTATGAAGTCATCTACTCTGTGGTCGCAGTATTCTATGCTACGTGCAGTGGTAAATGTAAAACAGAATATTGATATATCTAAATACATGAGATTACGAGCATTGTTGAAACAAAAAAGTGTTGGATATTGTCCAAAGAAATCAAGGATCCTAACTAGAGAAGAGGTTCACAAATTCCTTTGCCATGCTCCAGATGACAAATATTTAATGTTGAAGGTAAATGTAACTATATAATAGAATTTTAAATTTCTGACTAACAATTTTCTTAATTACAGGTTGCTTTTATTTTTGGAATCGCGGGCGCATGTCGTCGAGAAGAACTGGCTCATATGAAAATTGATGACATACAAGATTTGGGAACGGCTTTGTTAATAAAAATTCCCTATAATAAAACAAACAAACCGAGATCATTTACGGTGACTGGAGAATATCTAAAGTATTATAGAAATTATCTGGCTTTACGTCCAACAAATATGAGTGATGGGCGATTTTTTGTGTCTTATCGCAATGGAAAATGCCATAAGCAAGTTGTCGGTATACACAAATTTGGCTCGATACCTCAGGAAATAGCATCTTACTTAAAACTGCCGAATGCCAAGGAATTCACGGGACATTGTTTCAGAAGAACATCGGCCACATTACTTGTAGATGCGGGAGCAGACATAACATCTCTAAAACGGCATGGAGGCTGGAAGTCTTCGGGAGTAGCCGAGGGCTACATAGATGATTCCTTAAGTACCTAATAAGTTAGAGCTGACCAAGAAAATATTCAACATTCCACAATCTGACCTGCAGTCAGTCTCGACTCAGGTGTCGCAATCCGTCTCCCAATCGAGTTCAACATTGGAGAATAATATCATAACGGAGACCAAAAATAATAACACATCCTCAAAATCAAATTTACATCACCCCGTTCTTGTTCAAAATTGTTCTAATTGTACATTTAATATAAATATTGTAAATAATTGAATAAAATAAACTGTTGAAAATATTTTAGCGTCCGACAAAATGTTTTTCGGACTAGGACGACAAAGGTTGCCTAGCTACCAGCGCAATAATCAATACCTTATTGAAAAGGTTACCTTTTCGTCCAAATATCTGATCTATAAAACGTCATTTTTTGACACAATCGGATAAAAACAATATTTTGACAGTTTTCAAATTTGATGGATACACCTTTGTCTTTGATTTCCACTCTTTCCTTCAGTTCTAAAGTCGCTCGTAACATGGAATATTTCGGCTATAAGGATGAAGCAGAGTATTCCTCAGAGAGTTTTGCGAAATACGCCAGCAATACCGTTTCTTCTGCACCTTGAACATGTACTTTGTTTCGCCACTCACAAAACTGCCGATATTTTTTTCATAATGGATTTTAGATTTGTCCGGAAGCAAGTTCAACCTTATAATGTTGGCTGCAGCTAATATATCGTCAGGAATATCAAAATCTTGCATGATTTTAATGATGACTTTTTTAAATGCCAAAATGAAATGACAAAACACCTTGTTTTTATTTTCGCATCGCCGTTGTCAATGATACGATAAAGCTTTGAATATAACTCGATTATTAGCGATTTAACACCGTCTCGGACATTGCGGGTGACTCGGCTGTCGCCTCGTCACCTAGCAATGTCCTCGACTATTATAAATCGCATAATAATCTCGTTATATTAATAGCCATAATTCAATACTTTTCGCGTGAAATTATGGACAGCTTTGACCGGTTTCTATAGCATCATCAGCATTGTTATTTTATTAACAACGTCAAGCTGACAGTTTATTATCAAAAATTCAGAGAAATTGAAATTATTGATTTGTATAACAGCCAAATGGATATAGAAGAATTAGCAAATATTGCTTGTCTGTCGCTACAGCCAGAAAAATCGAGGAAGAGGTATACTTCAAGAAATGGTGCCAAACAAAGACTGCTACTGCAGTTTCAGAAACCGTGCTTTTGGCGCACTTTCACGAAAAATCTGCTGTATTAAAATCTCCATCAAGCTTATGCTGTGAATATTCCATGCTGAAGTCCATCCTTTTCATAGAGGAAAATATAGATATTTCCAAGTATTCTAAACTTCGAGCATTTTTAAAAAGAAAAAATGACGGATATAAACCCAAAAAATCTAATGTGTTTGACAGGGAAGATGTAAATAATTTCCTGTTTGAAGCCCCCGATGATATTTATTTAGTGATGAAGGTTGTAATGATAATGGGAATTGCTGGAGCGTGCCGTTCTAGTGAACTCTGTGCAATGAAAATTGACAATGTTGAATTAAGGCATGAAGTCATATTTGTTACTATTCCTGATTCCAAAAATGGAATGGTAAATTTATAGTGACTAAAAGTGACGATGAGAAGGTTTGTTATTTAAAAATAGTTCGAAATTACATTGATATAAGATCCCATGCGATATCAAAATGGAAAGTGCTTAAAGCTTAAACCAGCCTGTCGGGAAAAACTCGATTTCTTCAATTCCAAGTAAAATTGCTAAATTTCTGAACTTTCAGAACTTTAAGGAGTATACTGGACACTCCCTTAGAAGAATGTCGGCCACTTTATTAGCGAATACTGGAGTTGATGTCTTAGCCCTCAAGCGACATGGCGGATGGAAATCTGCAACTATTGCGGAAAGTTATGTAGCGGAGAGCGTCAACAATAAAAAGGAAGTTGCAAATAAAGTATTATATAATATAACGAAGCCAGAAGCCTCCTGCAGTGCTTCAAGAGTAACAGAAAACTTGGTTAGAGATGGAGAAATTATGGAGTCAGAACATTTCATACAAATTGGGCAAAAAGGAGAAAACATTTATCCAAATTTTGTAAATAATGTTCATAATTGTAAGTATTGTACTATTAATATTCATATCACTTAATATTACTCAATTTTTATGAATCATTATCATTGTTTTTATATGGCATAAATTATTACCACCCAAGGGTGGTAAGTTGACTTACAACCCGTCGTCAAAGGCAATCGATACCTTTTTAGTAATAATTGTTACTTACGTCCTTCAAAACAGTGTCAAAATGCGTTGTTTGCAATATAGGGAGGAGAAAAATACTTTTTCGTGTTCCAACTATGTATTCCTATCGTAATACTTATTTGAACTTGAAAAGTGTGTGCTTCGATCTCTTGTTTATATTCTGTAGTGTAAAATTTGAAAACATGGAAAGAAGTGAATATTTAAGACTTAGTGACGATGTTATATCTGCTTGGAGAGACTGATTTTGGAAATTTAATGTCTTTGCCAGTAGTAGCAACGATGGACTTGGTAAACTACCTTATATTAACACATAGTTTCTACACTGGCCAGCAGCTGAAGGCATACAAAACTTGGAAGCATTCAAATTTATGAGTATGGTTTAGTGCTAAATGTTAATGCAAAGGAAGTAAATCCCAATGCTTATGTTATAGGTTGTAGTCGACCAGGTAAGATTAAGTTTATAATAAGGTTTGGGTTTTAGATAACTGTGTTACCATTTCATCGGGGTCTAAACCTGCAGTTTTTATATAGTACACAGTACACACAATACAGAATTAACAATTTAACAAATTCAAATGTTATATAAAATCAAGTTCATCATATGGCAAAAATTTGTCAGACGAGTTGCGTAGCTTTTGATGTCAGAAAATGTTTCACTCTTTCCTTATAGTGCCTCATTGGTAAATTCTGTACCGTCTTTTAAAGAGAGAAACATTCACAGTTTTCGTTTATTTCACATTCTTTTAACCGCTTCTCTAAAGTATATATCCTAATATTACTATTAGTACAGTCTTTGAAAAGTTTGCACAAATTAATCGGCGTGGTAACACGTGAACAGTTTTCATTATTTTCAACATTTTCTTCCTCTCTACTACTTCCCGGAGTATCTTTGTCTGGTGCTTCAATCTGTTGTTCTATCTACAAGAATACATAACTTAATAAAAAAAAACTTTAATCTAAATCAACACTATGTCTACATCATAATGCAATCAATCCTACTACTACCTACTATTTACAATAATACACTTACCTGATTCTTTGCTCCTTTGCGTTTCTGAGCTCTCATGTCTGTTAACTGGGGTCTGAATTGCTTCCTGTGGATTAAAGTATCCCGTATTTTAATTAGGGATCCAGACAGGGTTGCCTTTGTTTGCTAATTTTGCTGGGGTTCTAGAAATGTTTGCATTCGATCATTTTGTTAAGTCATTATACCAAAAATCAAATATTACCACTTAAGTATAAAATGTCTGGAGCAAATTCTACCATACTTTAATTGGTTGTCACTTAGAGGGTCCCTTTTTAAAGCTCTTATCCACATTTCGCGCCGTTCCTGTAAGAGTTGATTAAGGTTTTTTTCAGCGTTTCGAAGAACTGCGTGAATTCTGAAAGATCGTACATTGACTCCATTTCCTGCTCATCCTACAATTTACCACTGAACAGAAGGACGGCATTTTTACTTAGGGCACTTTAATTATTAGCACAACGAACAGAGATCTCAAATTAGGGTCAAGATTCAAGAAAATTTGTAAAGAAAACTTGAATGTACCGCTTGTGTTTATTTACTTTGTTTGTCTTCCAAACAAAATGGCCGCCGACCCTGTGACGTCAGATAAAAATGATCAAATGATCATTTTCATATGACCAAGTGGTCAGCAGGGTGGAGAGGGCTCTAGAAAACAGTGAAGTTTTACTGAGAGCTTTTCTGGACATAGAAGGAGCATTTGACAACACATCCTTCGCATCAATCACTATATAGGGCAACCAGGGCCGTCGGACTGGAGGAAACTTGCTGCAGGTGGATAGCAGGTATGCTTCAAGGCAGAATTGTATATACGGATCTGTTTGGTGAGACTTCAGCATCGCGGGTGACAGGGGGGGAGCCTGCAGGGGGTACTCTCTCCTCTATTCTGGAACCTTGTTATGGATGGGCTGCTATGCTCACTCAGCCGAGAAGGACATCATATCGTGGGTTATGCGGACGACTTAGCTATAATGACCCAAGGCAAATACAACACGACAGTAAGGGAGGGAATGCAAAGGGCTTTCAATATCGTAGAAAGATGAATAAGGGAGAAAGAACTTAACATCAGTCCTTAAAAGACTGTCATTATCTCCATTATAAATCGCAGGAAAACTAACCTCAACTAACCCCTAATCCTACAGGGAGTAAACATTCCACTGTCGGAAGAGGTCAAATACCTAGGACTAATGTTAGACCACAGACTGACATGAAACAAACACATGGAAAAAACAATCCGGAAGTAACCTTGGCAGTTACTGGACGGATGTACACCAGGGTAGTGAGACCTGCAATTACGTACAGCACTGGTCTTGTGGCCAAAGCCACAGCAGAAAACTACAATATCAAAACTAGGAATCCGACAAAGACTGGCCTGCTTTAGCATCACAGGGGTCAGGAAATCGACCCCTACATCCGCAATGGAAAACATGCTGGACCTTCCTCCACTACATTTGGTGATTAAAGGAGAGGCAAGAATGGGACTATACAGACTACAGAGTTCTAAAAACTTTCTGGGTGGCACAGAACTTGACACGCACTTCTATGCGATATCATAAGGGGACCTAAGTTAGAAATGAGATCAGACCACACAAACCCTGCATATCGCTATGACATACCATTTAAGACCGTAATCGACGAACCGGATGCGTGGAACAATAAAACACCAGATACTCCTGGGTACACTGACGGCTCAAAAACCAAAGACGGTACCGAAGCGGGGATACACGGGGTAAGACCGAAGAGAGATTTCTTTCTGGGTAAGTTTCCCACTGTGTTCCAAGCGGAAATCTACGCCATCCTACAGTGTGCCTATGAAAACAATAGGACTTATCTTAATTAGTGGATCCACATATACTCTGAGAGCCAAGCAGCCCTTAGAGCGCTAACATGCAATAAGGTGACATCAAGACTATAGTATGGGAATGCCAAGAGGAACTAGTGGCCCTGGCAAAAGCCAACAAAGTAATACTACAATGTTGTGAAAAGGCCAACGAGCTTGGAAGAAAGGGGTCGGAGAAAACATTCATTGGTCCAGAACCGGCACTCGGAGTCCCAGGGTGCACAGAATGTGATGTCATAAAACGATGGACAAGGAATCCACACACAATTTACTGGAACAACAAACAGGGATTAAACCATAGCAAATATTTCATTGGGAACCCAGACTGGAAACTAACAAAACAGCAACTTCTGATGAGCAGAAATCAGTTGAGAATTACCACAGGAATTCTGACAGGACACTTGGCCGTCAAGAAGCACCTGTCCCGTATGCAACTCTACAACGGAGACCTAAGCTGCAGGTTATGCGAGCCAGAAAGTGAAACGGTACAGCATATTATTTGCCACTGCGAGTCATTGGATCGGAAGAGGCAATAAATACTCGGGCAACCAAGACTAGAACCAGAGGATATTCCGACACTCTCCTCAGTTGACCTACACACAACTAGTGCAAGGAACTGGAATAAATGAGTGGGTGTAAGACCAAACTAGCGCGAGCACAATGGACCAAACCTGGCCGAAGTGCATCCCGCACTTGGACGGACCCTCGAAAAAAAAAAGACTAAACTGATTACTGAACACGATTGCAAAAAATTGAAATGTTTGAGTTTAGTCCGTGCGCGCACTAGGCGGCCATAACGATGTATTAACTTGATACATTGAGGTAGGTCTACCTCAATGACTTGATATAATTCACGCCAATTTTTGAGTTCTGTGATTCACGCGCACTAGACTACAGCGGCCAGTTGGACGCGACGGCCAGCGAGATCCCGACTACAAAACGGCGGTTCAGGTGCTGCCGCGGCCTATAAAATATACACAGTGTTATGAGAAATAGCGCCGCGCGGTCGGCGTTTCTTTCGCAACTTTAGTATGGTGTTGTGAGGAAAACATGCAAAATGTCTCCAGAAATTGATACCGAATAGTTTATTATGGAGATCGAAAAAAGGTCAGCGATTTGACACTAACTTAAGTGACGAATATACATCGACATTCGTGTGAAATTAAAATTTGTTTCTTCATGTTGTCGAAGATTTTGATAAACGAAGAGCAAGCTACTTTGCACAGCGTCTATTTTAACAGTGAGTAAACTTAGCCCCACGACCGACAAAGATTGCCAATTTACTTATTTTCTGGCAGCGCGACCGTGGCCGCCTAGAGCGCGCTCGGCCTTTTTAGCTTGGCTTTTTGGCTTTGCCTCGCATGGAGGCTTTTTAATACGCAGTGGATTAATTATTATTTAAAAAAATCTATTATCATTTATCTACACTTTATTATTACACTTTAGGTAAGATTTTAAAATCACAACCAATGAAAAACGTTCTTCCGTTTTCGATTATTTTTACAACAGGGCAATATAATTTAATCAAAATCAAAACATGCTTTATTATCATAAAAATACAAGGTATTCATAGACAAAGCTTTTTTGGAGTATAAAGAAATATAAATCATAGAACATAAAACAAAAAACAAAATAAAAGCAATTAATAACACCTACAGAGACAATAATGTAGTAACACACACAATAATAAAAATAAACAAAACAACATATTTAATGGGTTCAATAGTTATTGTTACAAAAAAGAGTAAAACAGATTAAAAGTAAAAAAAATAAATAATAAATAAATAAAAAATAAACTCTGCCAACCAACATGCTCATATAGAAACCAAAACAAAAACAAAAATTGTCCATCCAGTCTCACAGGGCAATACATCAGGACCAGTCATCTAAATAATACTCTGTTAAACTATAATAGGCTTTCTCCTTAAGAAGAAACGCTGCAGATCTTTTGAATTGTATCTGTGTTGGAGACTGCTTTATACCTTCAGGGAGGTGATTAAATATTTTAATGCTTTCATAAATTAAAGAGTTCTTGGTGAGTGTGCTTTTGGGAATCGGTACTGGAAGATTATTTTGTCTCGTATTATAGGGATTACGAGAAGCAAAGCTGGTAACATTGTAATATTTTTTAAATATGAGGCAAACAGTCTCAAGTATAAACAAGCAAGGTAGAGTTAAAATTCCCTGCTGCTTAAACAGTAGCCTGCAAGAATCTCGAGATTTTGCCCTGCATATATACCTTATTGCTCTTTTTTGCAAGACAAATGCTGAATTAAATAAATATTGTCTACAGAATCCCCAGAAAGCAATTCCATATCTTAAATGGCTTTCCACAAGCGAGAAATAAACCGATTTGGAGATTGACTTTCCCAACTCATTGGACACGATCCTAACCGCATAACATCCCTTTGCTAGTTTCTTATTTAGAGCTTCCACGTGTTTATGAAACTTTAACTTATTGTCGATCAGAATACCAAGGAACTTAATAAATTGTTTACTCTCTATTTCTGAGCCATTGAGAGTAAGATTGTCACATAGAAATCTGAAACTAAGTACATTTGTTTTGTTAACATTTAAACATAAACGGTTTGCATCACACCATTCTTTGACCTTCCCCAGATCATCAGCGACAATGTTTAACAAAATATCCTGTCGGGTGTGGGACCATAAAATTGTAGTGTCATCTGCGTATACTGTAAATTGTCCCTGTATATTTAGTGCTGCTAGGTCATTTACATAAAGTAAGAACAGGATAGGACCAAGTATAGATCCCTGTGGGACCCCATTCTTTATGATGAGAACATCCGAGAAATCATAGCCCGACCTAACCAGCTGCCTTCTCTCAGAAAGGAATGACTCGAACCATTGAAGCGCAACACCCCTAAAGCCGTAACGATAAAGTTTCTCCAACAGTATCCTGTGACTGACACAGTCAAAGGCCTTAGAAAAATCACAAAAGACTGCCGCGGCTACATCTCCTGCATTCAGACGCAGATATAAGTCCTCCAGAAGGCTAAACATAGCCTCACGAGTACCCAAGCCCTTCTGGAAGCCGAACTGATATTTGCTTAATATCCTGTGTTTCTTCACAAAAGTTATCATTCTTAACTTGACCAGTGACTCTATGACCTTCGACAATGAAGGCAGCAATAATAATAATACCCACACAGTGCACTCTGATGTAACCCAGGTTTGGGGTGTAGTAGCAAAGAGTGACCCGCCAATTACTCTTTATCCTTCCGTAGTAGATAACGGCGCTTGCCGACTCGTGCATCGTGACGTCATAATGAATGACTATAAGTACTCCACAGTCTTTTGTGGTATATATACAAAAAAATTAATAACTTCATTAAGCCACAGAAAACTATATAAACTTTTCTGGAGTTAAGCTTTAAAGTCACAAAAAAATTGGTATGTCTAATTTGCTGATCTAAATTCAGACTTTGCCAGCAACTTATTGCGTTGAATAAAATTATTTACCTATATGTAGTACAAATACTAAATATGAACGGTACGCTGTGGCAAGATCACCAAACTGCGCCTAACGTTGTTTTAAGTGGTACTTTACTCGTGTCGATTTTGAGGACGTACGTGCCAGATCGACAATAGTAAAATAGCATTAAAGGTCGATTTATAAAACTTTTCGTCGCTGTTCCCGTTCGTTGTCACTGCTCCCGCTCGTCGCCGCCGTTGGATAGGTATTTATAAAAAAGTCGAACTACGAACTGCGCCGCAATAACAAAAGAAGGTTTGAGGTTGGGAAACAAAGTTAAGAATTGTATTTTATTTTAAAAAGCGTGATGTTAGTACCTTATTATATGTTATTAATGGTTTTTTTTTAGTAAAATCCACAAAACAGCAAAACACTCTAAGTACTCTAACCCTAAAATCTCTTCTTTCAATAATCGAAAATTTCTTTCTTCTCATTGGCCAGAAGTAGGAACGACGAACGACCAAGGTCAGTGGGAACGACGCGATTTAAAAATTGGCCAATTCAGAACTACCAACGGGAGCGGTGGCGGCTTTTCTGAACGTATAATACACTGTTTCCCCTTAGGTTAAATTGCGACGGGAACGGCGGCGACGAGCGGGAACAGCGACGAAAAGTTTTATGAATCGGCCTTAAAAGCAACGCGCGTTAAGCGAGATTTGGTGGTTTTGGCAGAAAGTACTATTGACCTTTATGTCTTATACCCATTTTGGATGTCCTGGCAGCTTTTCTCTAATAACCTGACACGTTTTTTTTTTTAAAATCGACAAGATAGTAAATTACCACTTAATTATAACAACGGTAGGCGTGGTTTGGTGGTACTGGCGAAAAGTACTATTGATCTTTATGTCCTATGCCCATTTTGGATGCCCCGGCAGCTTTTGCCTTCTACCTTTGGCAAGTATTTTCTTAAAATCGACAAGAGTAATGTATGTAGTATAGTAGGTACTATATGGCGCTTTGCCCATTTAACCAATGTAAACGTAGTGAAGCTGAGGTTCCTTGTTCCGTCAGGGTCTTTTCGCGCAGTGTGCATGCGCGAGAAAAAATAAATATACGTTTGTTTTAACGGGAAAAAATGAGGTTATCACATTTGACTTTCACAATAGAGGTGGGAAGTTCGATTCTTTTTGGTGACTCAATTCATTTGATTTATTCAGTTAAAAAGATTCGTTCAGTAAGATTCGTTCTTAAATGATTCACTTACCTACTTTTAAATAATTTTACGTTTTAAACGCGAAAATGCTAAATCGATGTTTGTTTAAATAACAGTCAGTCGTTTGTTATGGAGATTGTTACCATAAGTGGTAACAAAATACCCAAATGTAGAGCCCAATGTTTACGTTCTTGAAATGTCTTCAATGAATAATAAATAGATTCCTATCCAAAAATAATATTCTTCTCTTGTTTTTTTGTTTATTAAAATTTGTTCAACCATTTGTACAGTTACACTATAAAAAAATAATTAAATAAATACCAAACAAATCAAATATTTCATCCCATACATTTATCTCTTTTCCTTCTACTGTACTTTGCGTATCTAATTAAACTGCTGTCTTTCTCTACATCATGAAAATGGAAGACGGCATCCCGCATCGCCGAGCGACGGTCGTCAGGCCCACTCTCGAGCTCGATCGTTCGAACTGCGGACTTGCGAACGAGTGAATTACTGAACTGGTGAATTGCCTTTTCGAGTTTCGGGTAAAGTGAACGAAATGCGACTTTGATTCATCAATTCTTTAAATTATTCCTGACTTGGTGAATCAAAAAAGAATCGAATCTTTTAGGAACGATGAATTAATTCTTTCGAGTCAGTGAAGTGATTCGTTCGTTTTGAACGAATCGTTCGTGAACGACACACCTCTATTTCACAACTAGGCAGAAATTTGTAAACAAACATTTAATTTGTTTAAGATTTTGTATATTATTTCCATTGAGAAAAGAAAGAGAACGTAGGGAAATATATTAATATTTTTATTATATTTTAATATTAGATATTTTACCATTATTTTTAGAGCTCAACAGGTAAAATAATAGGTTTTTGCAGGATTCTTTGAAGCACATGCAATTTTCGCTAAAAATAGGTAGGAATAGGTACCTAATTATATCAACAGGAGCAAAGGAAATTATAATCTTTAGGAAATGGACTACCTATAGTTATTGTTCCCTCACGAAATTAACGTAAGTAAGTTAAAAGAAAGAAACATCCGGTCTGGGTACATACCTGTAGAACGATAAATCTTTGTTCAAGTTTTTACGCCTGTTTAAAATAATGTACCTAAAATATTCTGTTTTGCCTCGACACTCGACATCGTCACAAAATGATCACACTTCACACACACAATCAAAATGTGCAGAAAAGTAAAGATAAACAGTACACAAAAGCAATTAATAATAAGTATAATAACAAATCAACTCGATGAAACGAGCTGTCAACCAAATTAACATTTGCTAAAATTTCGAGGTTATGTTGCTAGACTTCAAATAAGTATTGTAAAGTCAGGGTTAAAAAATTTTACAGTGTTAAAATCAAATACTCTGTTAAGCATGATATTGAAAGTACAGAAATATTAGAGTTTCCTTACATATTTCAATCGGATTATCTTAAGGATTACCAGTTGGATGAGTCTGTATATGTATTATATAGCCCATTATATCTACAAAAATAGGAAATTAAAATGCATGGATTGCAAAAACCTTATTATAAATAAAACAATGCAGTCTTCCTCCACAGTTTAATAATTAAACTGTAAAGGATTTGACTGCATTGACTCTACTGAAAGTATGGACTATTTTTTCAACTTTGAAAACCTTATTGTTCCAGTCATAGGTTTAAATGTGGGAGATGAATATTTTGATTCTTTGCAAAGGAAGGGTTTATGTCTTGCTACCGCAATGAAGTAAATATTATGTACTTTCATATATTTGCAGCTTTTCAGTTTATTATAGCTACTAAAGAACTTAAGCTTAAATTTTTGAATCGGCAAAATCACCAAGTTCTTTTAGCTAAACTAGGTTTGGCTAGTTTAGAAAGTGATAGCTTTCTGATACCGCTTAATGAGACATGTCCCTGTGGAGAAAGCTATCGAAAAATGTTTTATAAAGTAACACTTACTCTTAGCAATATATTACTAAACAATTACACAAAAAACAGAAATGGCTTCAACACCAAAATACATCATCAAAAAAAAGAAAGCTTTCCACTTTAAAATAGGTTTTAAAATCACTAATTTTTTTAAGTTAATTTAAATTTCCTATTATTTTATTATATATATATTATATTATTATATTCTTGTTACTTATTAGACATATCTATACTGAAGTAAAATGCAAAAAGTTCAATAAATAATTTAGAATAAACCGTAATTTTTACCGCCTAAACGGGCGAATCTGCACGGAAGTTGCGTTAGTTACTTATTAAAAATCGGTCTACCTCTGACAGGATTTGCGACGTTGCCTTTCTTACTTCACGGCTTGGAAATGTAGGGGGCTATGTCTATACCATAGAAATAAGAGCTGTCCCCTCCTATTCTATGGTCTATACCCATTTAGGATGTCCTGGGAACTTTTGCCTACTACCTGGCATTAGTGGCACGTATTTTATTCTCAAAATCGACAAGAGTAAAGTATCACTTAAAACGTCAGACGCGGTTTGGTGGTACTGGCACAAAGTACCTTTCATTATTTAATATTTGTACCAAATATAAACAATTTTATAAAATGTATTTATACATTATGTGTTGAAAACACTGTAAGGTCCCTTTCCTTTTCGTCAGACTCTATAGCCTTGCCGATGAGCCGTAATACGGCGAAACGCGTCCAAGGATTGGGTCTGACGGAAAGAAAAGGGAAAAACATCTTTCTTATAAACAATTTTGTTCATATATAATATCACAAGAGAAAAAATTTTGTCGGTAAAATTTTCGAAAGGTATGAAAGTTTATTGCTTGGCGAATGACATTTTTTTTCAGAAACACTCATTTTTGAACTGAACTAATCTGACGTTTGTTAACATGAAATAATACAATGACATTTTAAATAATTGACAGAACCATGGTAACAAAATTTCTATCGATCAAATATTAAAATTTTGTTGCTGTAAAAATCACATGTGAATTTTGCCCAGGTAGGTGCAGGTAGTAATTTTGCCAGTAGAAAACAGGCCGTTGCTATGACATTTTGCCAGTGTAAAACATTTTTGTGAAATACTTAGTCATATATAATACCACAAGAGAAAAAATTTTGTCGGCAAAATTTTCGATTGGTATGAAAGTTTGTTGCTAGACAATTTCGTAAATGAAATTTTTGACAAAACCACAAGCCGTTAGGCGAGTGGTTTTGTAAAAAATTTCATGAGCGAAATTGCTAAAAGCAACAAACTTAAATAAACCAAGAGAACAATTTTGCAGACTTAAATTTTTTTCGAGTGGTATTCGAATGACTTTACGAGAGTGAGAATAAATGGAAACGGATGTCAATGTTAAATGTCAAAAATTGGTCGCGGCAATACGAAGTGGTTGGTTTTGTCGACCACCAATATGTATTAGCACCAGTGTATTGTTAGCTGAATACCGATTTTATTGCCGGTGTAATACACTCTAGTGAAGGACTGACAAAGTTTCAATTATTTACATCAGCAAATTATACATATAGGTATATAAGTACTACAAAAAAATAAAGGTTTGTTTCCTTAAAGATTTTGAAATATTTCTTTCGGTATTTTTTTATTTATCCTTTGAATCTACTCTATCTACTATTACACGTGACCGACTTAATAGTATTTTAGTTATGAAACTTTATAATGAGAGTAATGAGCCCATTAGAAGATATGCACGATTCGCAATGCCCCTCATGTGAACTAGGACCTAGTAATTCATTGAATACGGAATCGGTTTTCAGCGAATGCATGAACTATTGGGTAACTTCAAGAAAATTGACTATTGCTTGTCTTCTCAGTTGTAACTTTTTGACACAAAATCTTACAAAAGGACGTTCTAACCCATGATACAAAGAAGAACTTCTTTGTATCATGGTTCCAACCCAGTTGAATGGAATAAAATTTCACCCTTATCCGTCTCTTGCACTCGTAAAAATTCAGATAATATTGGGTGGAGTGACCATTGTAATGTGAACCCAAAGAGCAAAATATTTATTCGCAACGCAACTGCAGCGTATTATAGTCCTACGTTGCCATGTTCGCACAATATATTGAGGTTATGAGAACTGCCAAAAATAAAAAATCGTCACGTAGACGATGCGTTTTCCATTATTTTTAAAAATAAAGACGCAGAAAGACATTTATAAATATCTTGAATAAGAGGAACCTTATGATTCGTTGATAAGAAGGGTGTCGTAGAAAATGAATAATGGTAATATTCCTAAAGTACAAGAGGGTAACTCAAAACGAGTTTTAGATACCAAGGACAAAACTGATGAAGGGAAAATTTGTAAACAAGCAACCCAAAATAGGTATTTCCGTATTTACTTATTCTTATCGCTATTAAACAATAGCAAACAAATATTTGTAAATAGAATATAAAAGAATAAAAACATGGTACTTATTTGGGAATTGGTTTTTTAGTAGCAGTACACAAAATAAATTCGATTTACCCTCATTTAAATGTAAAGTTTGTCCATACGAGAGTATATGGAAACATGCTGTCAAGAGGCACCAGCAGACGCATTACCGAGAACGACACAACCCTGAAGAAAACAAGAAGTCAAAGTATAAATGTGAAAGTTGCTCTTACACCACAAACAACTGGTAAGATTTACAATAATAAGTACTGCTTCAGTTTAGGCTAAATTTCTGACTGTGTTATAAATTAAAACTTTTTTCAAATATTTGCTTTTAAGGACGATTCTAAATGATCACCAGAAACTCCTTGGATGTCTAAACAAAAAAGTTGAAACTCAAAATAAAGATCTACCTACACTTGATGCGGTAGAACTGAGAGGAAAACAAATAGAAGAAAGTGAAATAAAACGGAAGCCAAAATTACATAATATAGATATTTATTCATGCAAGCAATGCAATTACAAGACAATGGCGAGAGGCAGCTTTGAAAGCCATAAGAAAGTGCACCTACTGAACAGAGAAGAAAGTTTTCGATGTAATCTATGCAGTTTTAATTCAGTTTATAGGCAGAGTTTTTTGAGACATATGAAAACAATGCACGAAAATGATTTAAACAAAGAAGAAAATGGTTTATACATGCACGAGGTAAAGGATCTTTTTTTTTATCTAGATTATAAAAAACAATCTATTTACCATATTCTCAAGTCATAAAATACTATTTTAATGTTATTTTGATACTAGTCTTATCTTTATTATGCATACATTTCTACAGAGTGCCTAAATGTTTTTTGAATGTGTTTATAGATTATATAATATGGTTATAACTTATTCCATAAGAAGTATTATACTATAATTAAGACCTACGACCTTTAGCTCTCAAGCGACTTACTCAACTGAGTGGCCGTGCCGTGGTGACTTATTTTATTAGAAAAAGTTTTTTTTTCAAGATGGATAGATATATTAAAAGTATAGTTTAAAATTTTTTTTTTTATAATGTAGGTAGGTAGAGGATGTCCCAAATTACTTACCTATATAATAACAATAATTTGAAGTTGAACTTGAGTTGCATGTACCTATGTATTTTGTTTTCAGGTTGGATAATTAAAATAAAAGTTAGTTTTATTAAGTTAAGTTCAAGTTAGTGGTTAAGTACTCTACATGTTTTCCTTTTTTTGAATTAAATTCACACTAATTGATGTTGTTTTGTGTCGCATTTGTGAAAAGTTTACTAATGTATATACCTACAAGGTGTCCAAAGAATAAGTGTTAAATAGTCCTAACTTGTTTTAACTCCCTGTATTTTATGTCCACAGCAGATGTCAAATTTAATTGTCTCTCAAACAATATTATGCTTCCTATCGCTAATTTTTCAATTTTCATGAAAAATCTAAAAGCAACATTCATTTCAACAGATTTGCAGCAGTACTTTTTAAAAAAGCAGCATTTCAGTAAAAACAGGTATCTGCATGGTGTTGCTGAAAGCGTTATAAATGATTCGTTTTACATATCCCGATCCTGTAGAAATCTAAATCCAAATGATCTTGGATCATTTTGAGGTACAGGTTGTCCCATTTTCGACACTTTTATAGGGTACCTCCGTAATTGTTAGCGTTATCAAAAAAGTAATATAGGTGTCATGTGCTCTTTTTGGGTCAAACTTAAAATGATAAAATCAAAATTTGAAAATTTTCGCTCGCTTAAGAGATACGAGGGAAAATCAAAAAATTTACCCTATATTTTCTTAGTTAAAAGAGATACAGAAAAATGTTTTATACAAAAGTTTCTTTATAGTGATTGTTGAATAATCTGCCATTTTCAGAATAAGTATACGGGGTCAGGTAAAAAAGTTATCGGACCTAACCTCATTTTTTTTTAAATGGAACACCCTGTATATTTTAATTTAAAAAGATAGCATTAATTCTCTTTTTAAATATATAACACACCATGGATGATATTGGTTTCCTAGGCGATTTATTTAAACTTTATTACTTTAAACCACAGTAGGCCATGAAACAAAAGCTAATGTCCGAGAAACAACTATGTTGACATTCTAGTTATTAACATTTAACGTCAATTTTATTTTTACATATTCGTTTGTGAAAATGACTTATCAACATTTTGAAAAATTTGATATGATATCAGTTTATATAGAAAGTGGAAAAATCGAAGAAATGGCGAAAAATTTATATTTTGTTCGCTATCCGGAAAGACGGCAACCATTTAAGGACATATTCCGACGACTGGAACATAATTTAAAAACATACGGCTCTTTTACGATGCCGGGATCAAAAACTTATAATAAAGAAAAGAAGGAAAACGAAGTAATAAGCGTGTTAGGATTTGTCGAGGCCAATAATCAGGTAATATATCCTGTGATAGCTTTGAATAGTAGTAGTTCTACTTTTATTGAAGTGAAAACTTCTTTAGGCGCGTTTATCACTTTTATTGGGTATTGAATGAGACTGAGCCGTCAGATTCGGCTATGCAACGCTCATGATGCAGTCGGGGGAAAAAGCAAGATACTAAAATATGACCAAACGCATAGTGTATTTGCTTTTTATGGATCGATTCTTTTATCGTCGTGAATTTGAGATTTGTGGAGGTTAGATTGTGAAAGGTTAATAGAGAATCTCGTCTTGGTGAGGTTTTTACTTTTGTCTTGTGGTCTTAAGCACACATCCTAATTTTATTCTCTAAAATTACTCTGTAAATTAAATTTTAGTAACAAAAATATACGTCCGTCAGAAACGTAGAAACTGAGACTGGAATTACAAAATCTGCGGCGCAAAGAATTTTGACGTCCAATAAATATTTTCCCTATGCTGTTAAACTTACCCAATATTTGCATCCTGGTGATGATGTGAGACGATTGGATTTTTGTCACTGGTTTTTAAATAAATCTAACGAGGATCGCTCTTTTCGCCAAAAAATAATTTGGTCAGATGAATGTCGAATTACAAGTTACGGTATTCATAACCGACATAATGAAAGACATTGGAACTCCACAAATCCCCACATGGTACGACCTGTTCGCCAACAAGGTCGATTTGGGATAAACATAAGTTTTATTTTGTTTCAAAACAAACTGCAGGTGTATCGCTTTTTTGAAGAAAATTTAAATGCAGATATATATCTGGACATACTCCAATAAAACCTTTTCTTCGATATCCTTGATGATGTTCCTTTAAATGAAGTAATAGAGATTTACTTTCAACAAGATGGCGCCCCTACTCATAAACGCTCTTCGAATAAGAGAGTATTTAAATATAATACAGAAATGAATATGGATTCAAATTTTCTCACTATCTCACAGACTCTGAAGGCCATCTAGCTTGTAAGAAGAATAAACTCTCTTCTTTTAAACATCCAATCACTTAGAAATAAATCTGACGAACTATATCTGTTTATTGATCAGTTGAAGTATCCGAATTTGGTGTTGATCACCGAACATTGGCTTAGGGAGGGAGAACTGATACATATTCCTGGCTATATAGTAATATCCTCATTTTGTAGAACTAAATTTGGGCATGGTGGTTCCATGATTCTTGTTAGTTCCGAATTTCTCTGTGTCAATTGTTTTCAGCCTGTGGTAAAGTTTAATGATCTGCTTGAGGAAAAAGTCTTTGAATTTAGTATTGTGTTCTCACCCTCAATAAATGTATATATTGTTTGTGTGTATAGGTCACCAAGCTCAGATGTTAGTCTATTCTTAGAGAAACTTGATACGCTGCTGTCACTGATGCCAGTGTCTTCATCAGTGATACTAACTGGTGACCTGAACGTGAATTTCTGTGACTCAGATATGATTGCAACCATAAGGTTAACTAATTTGTTCAGATCTTTTAACCTGCAAATGCATGTTGGTTCTCCGACTCGTGTGTCACAGTTTTCGTCTACGCTAATAGATTATGTGTGTTCAAATATTTGTTCGGAACTGATCCACTGTTCGGTGATTGATGCTGCCTTGTCGGACCATCAGGCTGTCCTGTGTAGTGTTGACAGTGTCCCCTGCCAGGGACCGGCAAGGTTTAGGATGGGAAGGTTGATGAGTTCGTCGAATTATGGTAGGTTTTATCAACTGTGTAATAATGCTTCTTGGGACAGTATTTTTCATTCCCCAGATCCTATAAAAGTCTTTCACACGATGATAATGCAAGTATTTCATACGGCATTTCCTGTTATCACGATTAAAATAAAAAAATTAAAAAACCATGGTTTACCAGAGGTCTTAAATTGTCTAGTAAGAACCTTCGATCCCTCCATTATATTAGGAAGTTTACAGATAATTCACACTTTCATACCTATTTTGAGAGATACCGTTCCATCTACAGAAAACTTATAAAGCTTGCAAAAACTTGGTATTATAATAGTCGTCTATCAAACGCAACTAACAAACAAAAGGAAAGTTGGTCAATTATAAATGATATTCGCAAAAAAAAACAGTTCTCCTCAGGTGTTAATGACAGCGATTTGTCCCCTGATTTAGTAAACAAATTTTATTGTTCTGTAGCAGGAAACCTTACAAAGGATATTCCTCAACATTCTGACCCACTTGTATTTCTAGCAAATATTGCAGGGGTCAATGGTTCCTTTTTCTTTGTTCCTACGGACCTGGAAGAACTGAAGCAGGTCATACGCGATATTAAAAACAAAAATAGTTCTGGGGAGGATGGCCTATCTATGAAAATATTTTCAAATCTGCCTGACCATGCTCTGGATGCCTTGGTTTGGGCTATAAACTTTTCTTGAGAGTCAGGTGTATTTTCCTCATGCCTTAAACTGGCAAAAGTGATTCCTCTTCACAAAGGGGGAGATTTGGGAGATCCTTCTAATTATAGACCTATATCGCTACTCTCTAATTTGTCTAAAATTGTGGAAAAATTGGTAAAAAGCAGGATGATTTCCTTCCTTAGCTCAAATAATATACTTAGTCCCCTTCAATTTGGCTTTCAGGAAAATCGCAATACAAATGATGCTATCTTCCAGTTTTTGGAAGGTCTTTACTCAGGGATTAACAGTGGTGGAGTAAGCGCAGCGGCTTTTTGCGACTTATCTAAAGCTTTTGATTGCGTCAATCACCGCATTCTGCTACAAAAACTATTTCACTATGGCTTTAGGGGGGTGTCCCTTGCATGGCTCGAGTCCTATTTGTCCGGTCGTTCTCAGAGGGTTTATTTTGGGTCATCTAAATCCGAAATTTTGGGGAACAATTGTGGCGTTCCTCAAGGGTCTGTTCTGGGACCTGTCTTATTCCTGATTTTTATAAACGACCTCACATCACTTAACATTGCTGGGAAATTTACTCTGTTTGCAGATGATACCACGGTTCTATGGCACAGTACTGACCTAATCACACTAAAAGAAAGTATTCTCGCCGATCTTCAGAAGCTCAGATCCTGGTGCGATTCAAACCTACTACGGCTAAATTTGTCCAAGACAAATATCTTGTCATTTGGGAATGATCTACAATTACCCAAAGTTCACAATGTTTTCATTGAATGTCGGCCAGAGACTAATTTCCTGGGAGTTATTGTCGACAATGGATTGGTATTTAAATCTCACATTGCCGTGAGACTGTCGGCCGTTGAACTGGGACATGCCGTGTCCAGATCCCTCTATTTTGCCCTTATAGAGTCAAGACTGAGATATGGCATCTGTTTTTGGGGATTGAGTGGCCAGACCCTGATGAACTCTGTTTTCATTTTGCAGAAACGGGCTATTAGGTATATCTGTGGTGCTGGGAGAATAGATCATTGCAGGCCCCTATTTAGAAGGGAAAAAATTTTGACCTTGTTCAGTCTTTTATCCTGGAGAATGTATCACTGATTCACAAATACCGGCATAGATTCGCCTCCCACGAAGCTCATTATATCACGCGAAATGCTTCTAGCTTAAAATTGCCCATACCCATTCTACTTTAGTTAAACGATCTATTATTTATGAAAGCATTAAGATCTATAATCACTTACCTGATAACCTATCAAACATTCCTTCTCTGAGACTATTTAAAAGGAAAGTTAAGAAACTTTTAGTGACTAAGGCGTATTATGACTTAAACGAATTTTACTGTGATAGTTTTTAATTGTTTTGTTTGTATCCTTTTTGCATGTACTGTATCTGACGATAATTTAAGATTGTGTTATTACTTATTACTATTATTTTATTTTTATAGTTGTAAGAACTTAGACTACTGGCTTTGTCAACAAATACGCGGTATTTAGACAATAAAGCATATTTTGAATTTGAAATACTCACTTTACAAACCGTTGGATAGGAACACATGGACCTATAAGTGGCCACCACGATCTCCGGATCTAACACCTCCAGATTTTTTTCTTTGGGGAGTGTTGGAAAATAAAATTTGCAAAGAAGTCATTTTAACCCGAGAACAACTTGATCAAAGAATTCATGAAGCCTTTGCAGAAATAAAACCATTACACATCATAAATGCCTTAAAATCCGTTCGAAAAAGATGTCAAGAGTGCATTGAAAACAACGGAGGAACTTTCGAACATTTGCGATGATTCCCGTTACTTTTTACCTTAATCTGAATTTTATTTCATTTAAAAGTAATAAAGTTTAAATAAATCGCCTAGAAAACCAATATCATCCATAGTGTGTTAAATATTTGAAAAGAGAATTTAAAATGCTATATATTTAGATTAAAATATACAGGGTGTTCCATTTAAAAAAATGAGGTTAGGTCCGATAACTTTTTTTACCTGCCCCCGCATACTTATACTGAAAACGGCAGATTATTTAACAATCATTATAAGGAAATTTTTGTATAAAACATTTTTCTGTATCTCTTTTTGATTTTCCCCCGTATCTCCTAAGCGAGCGAAAATTTTCAAATTTTGATTTTACCATTTTAAGTTTGACCCAAAAAGAGCACATGACACCTATATTACTTTTTTGATAGCACTAACAATTACGAAGACACCCTATAAAAGTGTCGAAAATGGGACACCCTGTACATTTCTTTCAATTTATCGATTATGCAAATGTGCATTAAAAAATTCTTGGACCCCATGGAAATGTGCTGGTGCTTCATCCTTTTGAAGTCGCATTGTTCCTCTTATGTGTACGGGAATATCTTGAAATATACGACTTACATACATCTGCTGTTGACATAAATACAGGTTGATATATTTAAACTAAACCAGTTATGACCGTCTAAAACTTGCAATAATTTAGTCTCACTTTTTGGATACCTTGTATAAGTTTTTTACAACTGGGACACAAAACGTAATCAATTAGTAGACCCCAGTGTGAAGTTGGTTCAAAAATCGAAAATAAATGTTGAGAATTTAATCAATCAAATTGTTACTACATTTGCACAAATTGCAAAATATTTCAAAAACGGTTAGGTTTAAGTAAGGTATATCTTAAGGAAATTCGCTTTATTTTGATCATACAAATAAGTTTTGTGTTTTTGGGATACCTGGTACATTATGAAAATAATTTTAAAATAGGTGGTCTCGCAATCCTGAGAAAAAAACTTATGCCTGTATATTTTTCAGGGCATGGAAGAAAAATTAGATCATATTGATAAAAATATAATTTCTTCAGTTCAGCAGAAAGCAGGCTTGAATCTGAATGGTGACCAAAATGTTCAAAGTCACAATAACAATTTAACACACCAAGTTAAATCTCGAGAAACAATGTTTGATTCATTTGATAACAAACCTTCAACCTATCCAGACTCGACATTTAGAAGGATTGACGCTCAAAAATGTGTTGCCAGAACGAGACGTGGTAAATATTCAAATGTTCCTGTTAAAACAACAAAAAATGGTCTCTTTGAGTGCGAACATTGTTCCTATCAAACTGCTATACGTACCGCTCTAGTAAAACACCAAACAAATCACTTAAAGCATGTGAATTAGTGTAGGGCATAGTGGCGTATTGGTTTAGAAAATCATCATGATTTTATTGTTCTTATCTTGTTGGGAAGGTAGGCCTGAATATAAGAGGGCAATGTGCTGCTAAAAGGGAATAACCTGCGAAGGGCTTTAAAAATGACACCAAAAAAACATTTTACTTGCTAATGCATTTTATTCTAGTAATTCTTTACTGTCATATGAAAAGAGAAACGGCCTAAAGTATGCCGTGAAATCAATCACGCATTTCTTGGATTATTACTCTTGAAGGGCAATCTAAAAGGTAAATAAATAAATAACCGTTTATTGCCTAACAGGATACAAGCCCAATCTAAAGGCAATTGTACAATAATAATGAATTAATGAAAATGTACCTAAAGTAAGTAAGAGAGAAGTAAGAAAAGTAAAATAAGTTACAAGTTATAATAATAATAGCAATAGTAAATAAAAAATAATAAATAATAAATAATAAATAATATAACAATAGCAAGAGCTAAGTTGGATTTTCCATCATAGCGAGCTTCAATTTGCTTTTAAATTTTTGAAAAGAGTCGCTGAATAAATCAACCGACGCGACGCCAGACTCTCGAGAACATTAAAGTTCATACATGTCCGATAGAGGGGTGCTTTGGTGGGTAGGTTAGTTCTTACGGATGGCAGATAGAATCTGTTGTAATTTCTGGTACGAAAGCGTGGAGCTAAAAAGTTTAACTGACATAGTAGGGCAGCACAGTCAATGTGGCCATTGCAAAGCTTGTATAGAAAGGCCAAGGAGTGTAGCATATGCTCTTGGTGCAATGCCAAGAAGTTAAATCTATTCAGAAGCTGTAGGTGATCAAAGCCGCGTTGGGATACGTACCGTCTAATCTGTAAGCGAGATGCTTCAGGAATTTTCGTTGAATGCTTTCTAGTCTATTAATGTGTATTTGATAAATGGGTGACCATATCTGTGATGCATAGAGCAGCTTGCACTTTACAAGTGTGTTGTACAACACTATAAAACACAGTGAAATTTCAAAGTGTTTTGTGGATCGGAGGAGGAACCCCAGCGACTTTAGTGCACTACGAGCAGTTGTGTCTATGTGGATGTTGAATGTTAATTTCTTATCAAAACAAACGCCCAAGTCTTTGACATGGTCGCAGTTGTCAAGAATGGTGTTGTTTAAGATGTAGGGGTGATCAAGTTCAATTTGTTTAAGTGAAAAGGACATTTTTTTACATTTATTTGTGTTCAGGTGAAGCCTGTTTGCCGTACACCACTGCGAGATAAGGTCCAGGTCTAATTGCAGTTGTATGCAGTCCTCCCAACAACAAATACAATTAAAAATTTTTAAGTCATCCGCGAATAAAAGAGTGCAGCTTTTTACTTCGGACATAATATCATTAATAAAAATGGAAAATATTAATGGGGCTAGATTGCTGCCCTGCGGGGCTCCACTTGTAGCCATGAATGATTTTGATTTGTGACCATTGTACTCAACATATTGACGACGTTGAGAAAGGTAAGAAGAGAAGAAATAAATTAAGTCAGTATCAAAGCCTATTTTTGACATTTTCTCAGCAACAATCCCGTGATCCATCTTGTCGAAAGCCTTAGAGAAGTCGGTATAAATAGTGTCAACTTGGCAACCCTCATTAATAGCATGATACGTATATTGAAGGAAACAGGTTAGATTGGTAACAGTTGACCTTCCTGAAAAGAAACCATGTTGATTTGGGGAGATGAGGTTTTTGACCTTAAAGAATAGTTGATTGTATATACATTTTTCAAAGGCTTTCGCAAAGTTGGACAGAATAGAGATAGGACGATAATTCTCTATGGAGCCGATGTTGCCTGCCTTGAAAACCGGACAAATCCTTGCTTGTTTCCAGGCGTCTGGAAAGGTATTAGTTGATAAGGAAAGATTGAAAAGCCTGGTTAATGGTTCAGCAAATACGTGAGCACAATCTTTTAGAAGGAAAGCAGGTATATTGTCTGGACCAGCAGTCTTTTTATTTTTAGTAGATTTTAGTGCGCACAGTACATCCCTTATATCAAGTGGTTCCAATGAGACGTTGCCGCAACCCTCGCTGGTAATGTCAGGCGGGTTTGAGACTACGTAGACGCTATGAAAGAAGTTTGAGAAGGCATCCACAATATCCTCGGGACAGCCAAGTGAGGTGTTATCGGAATTTATAAGCGTGCCAGGTATTCGCGATTTATTCCGTAGTTGCTGAATATACTTCCAAAAGTGTTTAGGTTCAACTGTGATAGAATCTTGAACTGTGTTCAAATATGCACTGTAGTCTACATCAACTTGGCGATCTTAGGCTTTTAAATGCCTCGTACGACTGCAGGGTTTTAGAGGTTTTCCATTTCTTAAAAAGCCTAAACTTTTCTTTGATGTTTGCAATAATTTCGGGGGTATACCAGACCGGGTAGGTATATTTTCTATTGCTCTGTTTGAAAAGGCGAACTGCTTGGTCAATAAGTTCATAGAGTTTGTTATAGAAGGCTTTGACTGCTGTATTAGTATCTTGTATATCGGATATAAAGTTCCAGTTTGTTGTTAGTGTGAGATTGTAGAGAAGTGGGTAGTTAGCTTTATGAAAGTTATAATTTCTGGCCTGAGTATTGGAGGGAAAGTCAAGTTGATTGGAGAAGGTCAAGTCAGGGATGATGTGGAGTGTGGGATGATAGCCATCCTCTCTCACAAAGGGGGCTGACGAGAGCACTTCACAGGGCAGGTTAGCCATGACCAGATCGAGAATGGAATCGTGCTGATTAGCGACTCTATTAAGTTGGTTAAGGTCAAAGAAAGATAGAAAATCATACAATAATTGGAGTTGACGACTGGCATTAGCAGGGGGTCCAAATAGTGGATATTTAAGTCGCCCAGCAGGATAATGTAATGTCCATGTAGATAGGTCAAGGATTCAAAGATATCGAAGAAAGTTTGGTAT
The DNA here is from genome assembly GCA_963920685.1 of Polydrusus tereticollis. Classification (NCBI taxonomy): domain Eukaryota; kingdom Metazoa; phylum Arthropoda; class Insecta; order Coleoptera; family Curculionidae; genus Polydrusus; species Polydrusus tereticollis. The sequence goes on along the minus strand of OY987326.1, from coordinate 93,029,581 downwards.
TGTTCAAGAGGTGTATTTGGTTGAAAGTAAACCGTAAAGACGTACAGCATACCTTTATCCATTTTAATCATAGACCCAACAATATCCATAGCCGGCAGTAAATCATGAAAAACGGACAAATCCAACCTAGCTGATTGAAGGCAATCACGCACAGCCAGCATAACTCCTCCCCCCTTGGATACGTTCATGGCTTCATGGTCGCGGTCCTTCCGATACAAGATGTAATTAGCATCGGTGAGCTAGGCATCATCCAGTCCAGATTGTAACCAGGATTCAGAGACTGCTACTATATGGTGTTCACAGATGGACATAGATTTATAAAATTCGTGAGTTTTGGTGTTTAGCCCACGCACGTTTTGGTAGGCGATGCTTAGGTCGGCCTTTCCATTTGATGTTCCTGAGAGTTTAAATGATTTTTGTCCATGCTGACAATTCTAGGGTTTCTATTGACATATTTTATTTTTAGATTTGTTTCACCAGCCGCAAGTCGTTGTTTAGTTTCACGGTACTCCTGGAGTTGTTTTGGCGTTTTGTCTGAACTAAGTGATACATTTGAGAGACTAGGTTTGTTTTTTAGAGTCTTGGTATTCGACAGCACCTTTATAGCGATTTCAGGAGATCCACAAACCACTTTGATAGGTCGGGATCTGTCGGTGGAGAATTTGCCTAGACGAAAGACTCTGATGGTAGTTGGATCAACAGTGATGTGAGGAATAGTTGTACTTATTATATCTAGTGCAGTGGCTTTATCCTTGTCGCCATTGGGTTCGGTGTTTGAGTCAGGAAGACCAAATAAAATAAAGTTGTTTCTACGTCTCTCTCGGTCATGGAATTCCTCATACAGGTCCCCAGCAGCGACCACCCCAGTTACGGCAGAAGGCGTAGGCCTACCAGAGACGATAATGGAAGATAGTTGTCGTTTGATATCAGCAATTTCCGATCTTAGTTCAGTATTTATATTTGTTTGATGTTCATATTTGGTAAGGAGCTCGCTGTGTTGTGATTGGATCTGTAACAACTTATCCATAATGTCATTTAGCGAGACCTGGTCCTGACTTTTGGGAATTGATGTTTCCTCGGGTACCTCCTGCAGAGGGGCAGCCCCCGGGCCAATGGAACGTCGATGGGTTTGTTTTGGGTGCTGTCGATTGTCAGACTGAGAGTTATTGATATCTAGGCAGGGGCCACAAGACCAGGTGGTTTCTTTAGACTTGTTCCACATAGAAGCCTGCTTATTGAACTCTGGTCCTGTGAGACCAGAGCATCCCTTGTGAAACCAGGACAGGCAGGAGCAGCAAGAAATTTATGGTGAGCTTTCCTTAATAGCCTTTTCACAGTAGGAACACCTAGTCTGCTTGCTTTTGTTGGGTGCCATCCGTGCAGATTGTCCGTTCCCAGATCGGTTAAGGCACAAAAAACTTCGAGTATAGTTTGCAAAACCAGGAGGTTAGAATGAGGATAATTCAAGTGTGGTCAATAAAAAACGGTGATCAGAGGTCGACTTACATGCCACGTTGAGCAAAGTCACATTTGACCACACACAAATTTTAATTACGCCAATAAACACCGAAATAATTGACTACACAATTGGGAGATTTCAGGTTGCACGTCGTAAAGGTGAGTAAAAAAAGGAACTGTTAATTTCTCATTAGGAAGTTTTTATTTTTAAGGAAATCACATTATTGCTATATTGCCACTGCATATTACAGAATTTAAAAACATATACAATAACACATTAAGGGGATGAACTGGTACAAAAATAATTGGCAGTGACTCATTTTTACCGGGTTGTGCAAGACGTAAAGGGAACGCCAATTCCAGAGGCGTGTCATTTTAAACAATAATAATTCAAAAAATATATGAATTTTTTGTTTATTATGATAATATATTTACATTTACTATAATAAATATAATATTATTAATTAATGTAATACGCACTTATGCCAATCTTCTGCTTGTACATTCGCTATTGCCGTTTTTAACAGTTCTTTAACATCTTTTAATTTAAAAGTTTTATTTTCACGCGCCACTTCGCGTTTTATCTGTGCCCATATAAGCTCGATTGAATTTAGTTCACAATGGTAAGGCGGTAAACGTAATATTAAAGTAAAGCTTCCACCCGACGGCTGTGGTATGGTGCATTATCCATCACGATTACCGACCCACGTTTAATACGCGGTAAGATGGATTTAAACCAATCTTCAAACACTCCCGAGTTCATATCCTCATGATAATCACCGGTTTTACGAGATTCAAACACGTTTAACTTACCTTCAAGAAAACCAGAATCACTCCCGATGTGGGTTATAATTAACCGACGACCTTTTCCTGAAGGAGCTTTCAATCCAGTGGACAGTCCATTGATAAAGGCGTTACGTGCACTTTCCGACGAATGGCTAACTTTGTTTGCTAATCAATAAAGATCTTTTTCCGTTCTCTTGTTTCCATCTGATCGGACACTTTAGTATTTCTATTGTCCTTGATAGTTCTATAAACACTGTGTGTACTTAGAATTCCCTCATACACATTTTTTACAATTGTACGCTCCCCAGGTTTTAAATGACGTCGTTTTGTAACTTCTTGGTTACTATCACTTGAAGAACTTGCCTGCATTATAATATTTGCTGTTTTGAATAACCACCAAAATAATACACAATCTTCTTGATTGAAACTTGTCTACGACACTGAACGTTGGTTAGAGGCGATAAGAAAGCGTGCGAGCGCCTTTAGACATGGGTTTTTCTTACCTGCGTTGCCAAATTGAGTAGACCAAGTACCGTAGGATGTAAAGGCCCTTAATGACATGCTGATTTTGGTACATTTTATGAGAATTTAAATGAAATATTTTAAAACCTGGCAACATGTAACGACTTATTAATGCACAATCTTCCTAAGCGGTTTTGAATGCTTTTATTTCAGTTAAAAGTGCGTGAATCGATGTTAATTATTTTCTCCGCACACCGTCAATGGTGATAAGAACAGCTTTGCCAATTATTTTGGGATCGTAGTATAGTATATAATATGGAAACTTTTCTGGCAAAAACTGTACAGTTTATTGGACTCAAAGATTGAATAGAAATACTTAGGGTTACTGCAAATACAAAATCGAAAACATTTGTAGCATTTCGTGGAGTTGTTAATCTCCTGAAATTTATTTGTAATTCTAGTCCGTTTGTAAAGTAGTCTTCTAAATTTTCGCAAGGGGTTTGAAAAACCGAGTTTAGGCGAATTGAGAATCCTTTAAAAAAAATCGGTCCATTTAACCTTCTTTTTGATATGGTCGCCCACACGTCAACTTCTTGAGAATGCAGGGAAGATAATATGATAGCTTCTTATAAGCTAGCAGATAGAATAAGACATTTTACTTCACTAAATATTCATCGTTAATTAAAATATTTAATAGCAAAAGAAGTCATGGATCAATCGCTAATTTACATTCAGCACTATTTCTTAAAAACTCTATTTTGCTGAGGCCATCAGAAAGCTTATCTGAATCTCGTCAAGGCGAAGGCGATGCTGTCCGTCGCCATCAGTGCCGGGTCTCGAAAACTAGCAGATATAAAGAAATGTGGATTTTCAGAACTTCTTAAGAATTTAAGTATCCAGAAAGGAAAGCCACTGTGAAAATTGCATTCGCTGCGGATTATCGTTCGGTACCAATTCTTGAAGTTGGGTTTTCATTAACAAGTTGCCTAAATTCTCTACTTTTTGTGCGGTGCAAATTTTGGGTCTCCCACTGCCTCCTTTCTATATTCACACTTCCTGTTTCTCTAAATAGTCACAGGTCTAGTCAATCTTGGCAAAACTAGTCGAAATTCATAACTATATATATATTTAGAAATTATGTATGAAAAACCTTCCATGTTGAATAAATCCACTAGCCATTAACCCTTCTACCACTTCTTAAGTAACTTGACTTTTTGTTCTGCCGTAATTACCATACTTAAGTTTCTTAAAAATGAAAACTTCCAGAACTTGACAATTCTATATTTTATTCGCCATTACGTTTTACCTAAGTTACCTTTCAAGAGTAATAATTCAAGACATACATGGTGTTTCATTAACATTGCGGAAAAATGTCAGTAGTTTCCCTGCTTAAAAATCACCTCCTTAACGATCAAGGTAAAATTTGCATAACATAAAAATACCACAAAAAAATATAAATTTCCATTGCAAGGGTAACATGTTTTGAGTTTTTTTTTTAAATTATAGTATGTGCGCTAGAATATAATTACATTTTTGTTGTTCCAGTTTTTTTTTATCGCAATGGTAGACATATAATTTAAAAGTCCGGTCGTAATGCATTGCATTTATTACTTCCTAAGGCTAAAATATGACTATCTAGCCCAACTTACTTTAAGCCGGCCATTCATGATCCAACGCCGCAGTCCTCACTACGATTTTGTTAAATTGTAACTCCAGTACAATTTCGTTGAAAATGGGATGAGGTCACCACCATACTATGCATAATAGAAGTTTCCCTTAATCCTAACATAATTTTAAGTTGTGTGCTGTCAACGGTAACATGTCGGATAAAAATATAATTTTAGCGGCTTTGCGCTCTGTATTACAGAAATTAAAAAAAAAAGTGACCAAAAACATAGGGATTGGTGTAAAAATTGGTTACTAAAAAGGCATTCTATTACAGTCACCTTCATTTATTAGAAGTTTTACAACCGAAATCGCTAGCCACCAACACGATCAAATGATCGATCCAACCAACATTATTGTACTGCTGCACACTTACGGGTTTGTCTGTCGTCAAATCGACCCAGACATATTCCGAAATGTTTTTCTTCAAATTGATATATAAACATAAGGGAGCTTGGACAACAACACCGGCAATATAAGGACTCGGTGCTTTTGCGTTACCTTGAGTCGACAGCCCATGCAGACCGCATACTTTATCATGAGTTTTTCGCTGTTTTTCCATTTAAAAATGTGTATTTTAAAAACCTTTAAAGGGTTTTTGGTTCAAAGAGGGTGCCAGTCGTCAACTGAGCCCTTCTTTGCACCCCATTCGATTTTATTATGGAAAATCGAAGTCCCAAAGCAAAAACCAAAACAAATCTTTAACAAAATGGGCTATTTAGTAACAGTGCTCTTTAGAAGGGTTTATTGTGCATTTTATTACAATCGTTGCTATTATACAAACAATATGATCGACAGACAGATAAGTACACCAAAATGTCTGAAGTATTTGTAAGTTTTAGTTGCTGAGATATAAAAGTTAAAGCAGAATGATTTTGAAAACTCTTTTCCCTCTCATCTGACATATTTGGCATAAAAAAATCTAATAAGTTCAAAATATGGTTTAAAAAGCTATTTTCATCGCGTTTTCAGGCTAATTTTTTTCCGAGTTATTGTCCACATTAAATAACAAATCTTTCACTTCATTCATATTATTGGAGATAAATCGTGTCTTTAAATCAGGTTTAGTGTCATTTTGGAGTATTTGTATTTTGCAACAATACAAAACTATTTTTACCTTTAAATCAGAATTTATTATTACAGGTCCAGGAGAATATTTTAATTTAAATAATGTAATTGCAGATCATTAACTGTAAACCAGCATTCGGGTAGCTGAAACTAGTTATAAACAACAACAAACTCTTTAAAATTGGTATACGAAAATGCTTTCAAACTCAGTTTTACTATTTTTAATCGCTTTTGCAAAATTTTGATTTTTCAGTTCCTGGAGTTTATCTTCACGATTTGGGCGGAATTTTACAGTTTTAGATAAATAAAAGGGACAGTTGGGGGATTTAGTAGGTACTGCATCGCGTTTTAGTCTAGGAATTTATAAAGTTACATGACATCAGACATGGTTGCATCCGTTGGAAAACAAAGTGCGTGCACCTTCGGTCCATTACTATAATTTCTCCGATGTTCCAGCATACAACAGGAATACGGCATTTTAAGTATACCGGTAAAACGCACCACGACACAAGAGTATCACACAATTTATTACGGTTCAATTAAAAAAAAGCAAAAAGGGAAGTTAACCGCTTCTTTTACTCTTGCGTACTAGAAAATAATGGATGGTGGCTGAGGCGATCAGGCGCCAGGCGACGCGTACAGGGTGGTTGTATGGAGCAACCTGGTTTGATACCGCCACCCATTTTTAGTTTTTTATTTGTAATGTAATTCTTTGGTTATAAAAATAAAGGCATTTTTTATTTGATTTGATTTGATTTTTGGTCTTTGATTATATTTACGTGAACTCTAGAGCATTTATTATTAGAGATGGAAAAAAATCTTATATACAAAAGTTCTAGGGTTTTTCTTCTATTATCTTTTGAAGTTATCAGAAAAAACAAAGTCGCATCGAAAAATGAAAAAATATAGGCAACTTCAAGTTTTTTAAATGGAACACCCTGTATATTATGTGCTAAAATGGAAGATCTTTTTTCCGTGATTCTAAATATATATATATATGTTGATGACATTTGGGTGAGCCATTTTTGACATATCTTAGCTTAAAATATAAATAAATTGAAAAGAAGGTTGATAAACTTGTCAAGCAAACCATGGAAACAATTCATAAAGCGTAATAAATAACTTAAAAATTGTTTCCATGGTTTGCTTGACAAGTTTATCAACCTTCTTTTCGATTTATTTATATTTTAAGCTAAGATATGTCAAAAATGGCTCACCCAAATATCATCAACATATATATATTTGGAATCACGGAAAAAAGATCTTTCATTTTAGCGCATAATATACAGGGTGTTCCATTTAAAAAACTTGAAGTTGCCTATATTTTTTCATTTTCCGATGCGACTTTGTTTTTTCTGATAACTTCAAAAGATAATAGAAGAAAAACCCTAGAACTTTTGTATATAAGATTTTTTTCCATCTCTAATAATAAAGGCTCTAGAGTTCACGTAAATATAATCAAAGACCCTGTACACCTCGCTGTGTCTACGTCATGCGGTTCTGACGTCAGAGCACCGAGTCCTTGTATTCTCGGTGTTATTGGCTTTGACCAGTCCCAAGCCTGGATAGGGTGTGAAGAAAAGCAACAAGTTTCAGTACGCAATAAAACATTTAAATTCAATTATCTACAATTCTGTTTTATTATTGTTAAAAAAAACTTCGTCTGCCCTGTATTTCAGAAATTATCAACTTTTGGACTAAGGTAAGTTGGACTAGATGGTCGTATTTTAGCTTTAGGAAATTGTGCTAGCATTTTGTACAGGCCTCTTAGAGACATACTGTATAATTAGGCTAACTTTCACTGCGATATAACAAAGAAATCAATTGCAATAAATTTTCCAATGATCAAGTTACTATGCCCTACACTTTATAGCTTATATATTTTTTTAAGGCTTATGTTGTAATTGTCGCTATTGCTCATTTGTTACCAACTTAAACTATAACTATTAAGTATGTATATAATATACAGTACAAAACAAAATTAAAAATATGTTTCAGATTAAAAGATAATATTGTAGACGCTAAAGCCAATTACAAAAAAACTTCAAAAGACATACTAACAGCAGAGTTTACAGAATAAAATTTAAGTTGCAGCACTTTTAAATCAAAACAAACAAGCTTCATTGCCATAAAAATAAAATTTCCATTGACAAAACAAAATTTACTAACTACTAGATTATAGACTTATAGCGCTAACTGCATATACATCCTTGCCTAAAAGTAAAATGATGGAAAAAATATAAAAACACACACACATTGACAAAGTTAAAAAAAAATTGAAACTATTAAACGTGAATATAAAAATCACTACAGTGTGTCTTGGAAATAATCTGAAATAATACGCTTTCTCTAAAAGCACTCTTTAAACCTTTCTTTTAAATTTTCTCTCGCAAACCATTTTTCACTGATTGTGGAAGGTGGTTGAAAATCCTCTTACCACTATAAATAAAGAAAGACTTAACCAAATTCGAAGTCGGCATCGGAAGTACTGATGTGTGGGTAATACGCAAAGCATATGACGTCGTAGCGCGAGTTTCCTGTTTGAACTTTTTGTGAACAAGTATTGCTGTCTCAAGATAACAATACACCGTAGTGTCAAAACTTTATGACGGATAAATAGTGGTTTACAAGATTCTCGCCGCTTCAACCCTAGTGAGCTATCAAGGCAAAATACAGCTTCTTGCTTTTGCTAAATTCAATTCCTGAGAAATAAGCCTCAGAGCATAGCGACCCCTGAAGAGCTTTGTGGATAATTGCAAAATGTGCTGCAGTAATTTCAATTTGTCGTCCACAAATAAACCCAAAAACGTATTAAATAAAGCACTACTCACTATCGTTTAAAGAAATATTATTTATTTGACATTTGAAACTTACGACGTTATTCTTTGAGATATTGGAAGTGTAAGTCAAAGTAATTTTTATTCGTTCTTTATATAAAAAGAGTCCTTATGGACATACAACATGTTATAATAAATAAGAGCTTACATAAAAATAAAAATAAAAGCTACATAAGAGTAAATAGAAGCAACATAAAATTTTCAATAGCAGAATCAATCATAATCAAACATTATAATAGATACAATACCAAAATCAATCATTACATATTGAGGGTTGATCAGATTGCTGCCAACAGAATCCTCCAACTGGCCGGCATGTCCAGAGTGCCACAAAACGGTTGCATCGTCTGCAAACATAGTAAAGGCACCAAATATCTTTAGAGTCGCTAGATCTTTTGACATAATTCAGAAAGAGTAACGGTCCGAGGACAGATCCCTGCGGCACCCCGGAGGTCAAATTCAAGGGAGAGAAAAGACGACCGTCAAAAATAACCGACTGGTGCCGATCAGACAATAATGTGCCTTAGAATCCATAGATGTCAAGCTTGTCGAGCAGTACTCCATGATCCACGCAACCAAAAGCTTTAGTAAGGTCACAGGATACCGCAGCGGCAACCTCTCCATTATTAAGGTAAAAATAGAGGGGCTTCTCTTGGCCTGAAATCCAAATTGGACCCCGATTAATATGTTTCGAGCCAAAAATAAACTGGTAACACGTCTCCTAATAAAGCTTCTCAATGATCTTTGACAGTGTTGGAAGCAATGATATTGGTCTAAAATTTGGGATTCCAGATCTCCCCCTTTATAAAGTGGAACAACTCTGGCAATCTTTAAACAAGGTGGGAAAAATTCTGAAATAAAAGACAAATTTATAGCGTCTGCCAATATAATTAAAGTCACCTCTGGGCACAGTATACGGGAAGTTCCGTATACTATGCTCTGGGCAACAAAAAAAAAATTTTTTAGAGACATTTCATCCCACTCGACTGCATTTTTATTTCTGAGCTCGGGAAATACCTCCACTAATTCTTCCATTACAGTTGGATTAAAATAAATAGTATCAGTTACCACACTATTACGTGGGAAATGCAAAGCATTAAGTTTAGGTATATGACTAGACAGATTTGAGGCGACCGACGCGACGAAGCAGTAATATAGATTGAAACTGGTAGATGTAATATCCGATTCTGATTTTTTTCTTGTCTCTTCCACACAAGTCATTAATGATTTTCCAACTTTCCTTTTGTTTATTATTTGAGTTATTTAAACGTTTCGAAAAAAAAATAATTTTTTGGCCATTTTTATGACTTGTGTGTAAGTATTCCTTTATTTTTTATAATATTCAATAAAAATGTTGCTATCCAAAAGATACTTCCAGGGTTTTCTAGTTTCTTCTCTTTATATTTCTCACATTGCGTCGATACTTTGATGTATTGAGATCAAAAAAGCGTGTCGCCGACATATGCTCCTTATAAGCCTAGTGCTCAGAGCTTCGTACTGTCGCCACTTTCCCACTCCTTCTGTCGTGATGGAAATAACCAATCAATCCGGCCGAGAACTGTCAATGTCAATTTTATTAGTTCTTTTGTAGCTGGTTTACTTCAATTATTTGGGTTACTCTGTGCTTCAACTATAATGGGAGCGGTCCTACGACAGTCCAGTACACTTGGGAAGAGATTAGGGGTTTTCGGTCAGTCGCCTTTGATTTGTCAGATGACTGTCGCTGACGACAGTACGAAGCTCTGAGAACCAGGCATTAAACGAAGCGGTTCGACAAGGACGGCCGCGATTGCAGCGCCCCCTATCGTAACTTATGAAAGTACTGGCGAGAACTTTGAAACTCTGGTGTTTCTCGGGAAGAAGACAACGCTTACATATTATTTTGCTATTCCATAGGTCTTAAAAATAAATCGAATATATTTACTTGTATTTTAAAACTTTATTTTATGACAGGACACATAATATTTAAATTGTAATTAAATTGTTATATACAGAATAATTTTAAAATATTTTTTGAAATAACAATGGTCTTGCAACTTTCCGTGGAATATAAGCTTGTTGTTCATGTAGTTCATCTATCACCTCCTTTTTACCAGCTGTCCTCTTCTTTTAAGTACTCTTAAATCTAACTTGTTTTTCAACCTTTTTATTAGCTGGCTGGTTTGAAACTTTTGCTTCTTCAAATTTTGGTTTTGCAAGGTTCAATGCCGTAAGTACTTCTTCTAGTTTTAATGTTATTTCATATTCGTAGGTAGCATTTGAAATATAACTGTAAATCATATCCAGTTTTTTTTTTCATATTTGAATTTCCCCTATTACTTGTTTGTGATGTTAATAACACTTTAACTGTAGAGAGTTCATTTTCTTCACTGTTATCCATATTGAGATTTGCACTGGTAGAGATTATAAGTACTATTATTTTTACAGATGGCATGACTCTGTTTGCATATGTTGCCTCTAATAAAATTATCAACACATCTGCAAGTATAATAATAATTACATATTTGGCAAATTGTACATGATAATTGGCAGTTTCTAACCAAGCAGGAATATTCTTCCTTCTGAACAATGTATTTGTTCTCTTTATTTTGGGATTTCACCTTCCAGGAAAGTCCAGCCAATTCTGATGTGTCAACTACTTCAATACTTTCCGCTCTTTTATGACTGGCCTGTATTAAGTTCGTCATATAAGATGATTTTCCTTTGATCACTTTATTTAGTTTTTTAAACATGTGATCGCGCATCATGCACATTAAGGCCTGCAAGCATTTATCGACTTTCTTTGATATTTTGCCTTCTAAACGTATATGTTTGAGAACCTTATGTATTGCCTCTAGAAACATGTTGGTGTTTATACCTAACCCTTTTCTGTAGCAAAATGCCCACTATTCTGGTCTTTTAGAATAAATTTGAAGAAAATACTTTCCAAATTCATTGGTGGCTTTGCTTGAGGATAAATTAGTCAAAACATGCTCCAATAGTTCCTTAAATTTATTTTCATTTTTGCTCTCCATCAAGCACCGTAACTATAAACGGATGCTTTTTGTTCCTGATCACCCTTTACTTTATGTATGATCTGCATTCTCCAATTATTATCCACGTGCCATATACATAACAACGGATGTTTTGGTGGTTTCATTACTTCTGACCAAGCATTAACGCAGCTGCATCATGAGACATAAATATCTCCACTTCCAAGGTTTAACCAGTTTTCTTCAGCAACCCAAAGTAAAAAGCCAAAGTATGAGTATCTGTTTTCTTAGATAATAAAAAGGCGATTGGAATACCTTCTTTAAATTCATCAACTGTTAACACTGTAGTCAGTAAGAAGTCATATTCTGTGGTATCAACCTCCTCTTTAAATATATTAATATGGTGGGTCGATATCATATGCTCTCTTAATTCTGAATATGATTTGACAATGTTTGAACAGACGGGGCATACTATTAGATTTTTTGATCTATTACATACTACTGGCTCTCTTTTGTAAATGTTTCTCAAATGCACATACATTAAATGGTTCCGTTGTGAAAATTGTTTACAACAATACGAACACTCAACATTGGTCACTTTGGAACAAGCAAAAAGTAGTTTTTTTTTAATAAATAACAAACGAACAGCAGTGTCAAAAAACGAAATACAGATCACAAAATAAATAAGTATGAAAAAAAAAAAATGAAAAAAACCCAACTTTTAAAAATGTCTGGGTCAACAAAATAAGATATTTGTCAGTTGAGGCGCTTCAGTCGCTGCCGTCTTTGTCGAACCGTTTCGTAAAATAAATGGGTATAAAACCCAACTTTTAAAAATGTCAGTGTCACCTGTCAAAATAAGATACTTGTCAGTTGTGGTGCTGCAGTCGCGGCCGTCCTTGTCGAACCGCTTCGTGGCATTAAAGCCTCTACACACGACCCAATCTGCAGTGACCCTGCAAATTAGGTAGTGTGTAGGCATGCTAGACCGACAAAATCCGGATCGGGCAGTTGATTGAGGCGATATTTGGCGGGTACGTCATGTTTTAATTCTGATAGAGAGTTGCCGCGAATTTTTAGTATTTTGAATAGAAAATGTCTAAAAGGGAGAAGCAAGCTTGGAGAGAGATTTTTGAGCTATGCAGGGATATGCCCTGCCTTTGGGATATTTTCAATGCCAATTATTTAAATAAAGACATGCGGAGCCAAAGAATTAAAATTTTTGAAGTCAATTGGTCCTAGTTTTATAAGAATATTAATATGGCTAAAATTTTTCCTCTCTAATAGCCACTTTTTAACCCAGCATTTTCTGTTCTTTCTTCGCGGAATATTTTCCAATACCAAAGTCAGCGCAAATCCAATTTTTTGACATTTACTTAGAGCCGCCATTCCGACCTTTTTACGGTTCAACGCTCGACACACACTGCGAGATCGGGTGGTGTTGAGAGCAGCATACAATTTTCCCTTTCCTATATGCCCTGCAAATCGGACCCTGCAGATTGGGTCGTGTGTAGGGGCGTTACAGATTTAGCAACGTAGTTTAATTCGATCTGGAGAATATTCGTCTACCTGAGGTTGTCCAATAGTACGATATTATACAAACAAAAAATATTCAACTGGTAGTATAAGTCCGTATTTAAATTATCATGTCATTATCGTTACACATCATAAGAATAGTTTTATCATCCAGATGAGAGATTAATAATAATTAATTCAATAAAACACCCTGTTCGCTACTGTGGAAACTAATTGTACCGACACACTGCTACCAACCTAGCGGTCAGGCGGGGCAAGAGGCCGATGGTTTTGAATTTGACGCGAAGTGACGCAACTTATATTAATTTTGTAAACTTTGCTAACAGTATGAAATATTGTATAAAATAAGTATGCGCCTATAATAACTAATAATAATGACTAAACCGTTATTTCATAGGTTGGTAATAATCGGGTGCGAAAATTTTAGTGTAGTAATCACTATGTTGAGTCTCACAAATTAAACGTTTTATGAATTGTTACAATTTGGCTTAATGAATGACCAAGTAAAATGTTATTTAGTTAGTAAAGATTTTGTTTTATTCTGTTGTGCATTACACGATCAATGATTTCCTGAGTGTTTACTAACCTTGAATGACCACTAAAGAAATCTAAAAATTAAACTAACCAGAATGGCATCAAATAAATTTACGAAATTTGTTAGTAGACAAAACTATGAATTAGGTTAAATTGAGTGAATTCCTGATGAAATTTAAGCATGCTCCCAAAAAAAATCGTCTGCAAAAATCATTGTCAAAGTCAAAATACGCTTTGTCTAAAAGAAATATCTTTTTAACGACAAGGGTTATAAACATTTTAATCAACATCAAAATATAATATAGTGGGAGAGACGCCATAGTTTTTGCAAGTGTAAAATTTTATAAGAAAAAATGCAATATAATCAAATTGTTTATTTTTTGCAGGAAAATTACTCTTATGGGTATTTTTTTCTTAACTTTAAAAAACGATGTCCCAGCTATATTTTGCACCCTGGCATTTTTTTATTTGGGTGCCATTGATTTTTACGATAAAGTACAAGTTTGTTGCCAATTAAAACAACATTTAAACCATAGGTTTCTACCAAGGTTACGGTTTAAATCAAGTGTCAAAAGTCAAATTGTCCCTTCTGTCCCTTGTCCCCACTGCTCAAAATTAGTTTTCTACCCAATTTTGCCAACTAAAAATGTATGTTTGCTAACGCCGAATTAAAAAAAAAAAGTTTTGGTAGTATCTACTTTGCAAAATTTCCATATGCTTGGCAAATAAATTGATTATGGATCCACAGTTCTGTAAAATAAGTTGTCCCCAGCGTTTTATGTCACCTCTGTCCCTTGGTATTATTCGAGTTGCAGCTCATCTGTAGATGGCGCTTTTCTAAATTAGACAGGTTAAAACTATTTAGTTAACCATCGTTTTTCATGGTGGCATGTTGTTTTTCAGCCATAGTTTTTGTTTGTTTGCATAAAAACGCGCAAAACCTTAAAAACGTAAGTATTTCTATTTTCTAGTCGTTACTGTCCCTTGGCAAAAATGTATTTATTAAATTAATTTCAAGCATTTTGGTATTTTAATAGTTTATATATGTAAAAACAACAAACATAAAATGTCAACAGGTCGTAAACATAACCAAACTTTTTTTGTGCGGAAGATAAATTGACTTATTGTCTCCTCTGTCCCTGTCTCTTCTGTCCCCATTTCCTTTAATTCGGTAAAAGGGACAGAAGTGACTTGGGGACAGAAGTGACAAACTTTTTACCTACCTCAATTTGCATGACTATAATTTGAATGAGGCCTATAGTTAGCTTAGTTTTCTGCCAATTTTATGTATTAAAAAAGTCCGCGGCTAAAACATTAGCTCTAGGTAGGTACTTTGAAATGTATTTCAGTTATATTTTTGTTACTTAGAATATGGATTCTACGGTGAAACGCAAAACTACCATTGATGTAAAGGGCTTGATTGGAAGGCTAAAAACGATGAAAGAAAGTGCCTATATGGAAAGAAAACAAAAAGAAAAAGCTAAATATGAAAAGAAAAAACGCAGAGAACGAGAAAGGTACCATGAGAAGAAAGAACGAAGACAACAGGAGGAAGAAACATTTTTAAACAATATGCCAATAACAGATGAATTACTGGAACAACCAACATCTTCAAAAAATAAACTACCAGTAAGAACAGCTACATCAGATATATTAAGATTAAGGAAAGATCAGATGGACACAGCAAAAAAATCGAAACAACAAGCGATTAAAGAAAAGACCAAAAAGAAGAAAATAACTACTTCTACTGAAGAAAAACGCCTAAAAGAACGCGAGAAAAAAAGAAAGCAGAGAGAAAAACTGAGACAAAATAAGAAGAAGCATGAAGATTATTGTCGAAAGGAAGAGAACTTTACCAAGAAAAAAAAAGACTAAAAAAAATTAAATCTATAACAGATATGTCTCTTCGTGATCAAAAAGAACAAAGAAAAATATGGCGTATAAAACAAAGGAAACGTCGAGAGAAACTTAAAGAAATGAAAAAAATTTACGATTACATAGTAAGCAATAGTCCACCCGAAAGTAGACCAGACACACCAATAAACGAAAGGGAAACTACACCAGTTCAAGATCTTTCCAACAACGAAAATCAAGCAAGGGATTTCACACAACCATCTTGGGAAAAAACTCCCTTAAAATCTACAGAGGCGGTGAAAAGTCCAGAATTAGATCTAAAGGAGCAAAAACTTTTAAAAAAATTAAATTACATGAAAAACAAATTGAGCAGAACAAGTCAGAAGCTTAAACTGGAAAAAATGAAAGCTGAACGTTACAAGAAAAAGTTGCAGAGGATTTCTTTTCAAACACACCACGAAACTAATTATAAAACTCCTTCTCCACAAACAAGAGTTGAAACAATTTTGCGACAAGGTGATACAGAAAGAATAAAAAAACAGTTGTTAATTGGTGAAGTTTTGCAAACACAAATTAAATCTTCCATACAAAGTTGTTCAAATGAATTTGAAAAAAAAATGGTCAGCAAAATAATAAGTGGAAGAGTGGCCAAAAAATACAAAGTTACCAAAAATTTAAAGGGCCTAATATCATACCATAGATTTAATAAATCACTTCTTCAACCAAATATAATGCCTTTGAAAAAATCAAGACTGTTGTTCCAAAGTGAAGCAGTTAAAAAAGAAATACACACCTTTTTTATAAGTGATGTTGTTTCAGTTCAGGCGCCTGGAAAGAAGGACTGTATTACTGTTGGCAAAATCAAAATGCAAAAACGGTATCTTAGGGATTCTTTAAAAAACTTACATAAAAGATTTAAGCAAGAACGTCGAAACATCAGCTTTGCAACCTTTTATAAATATAAGCCATTTTGGGTCGTCAAACAAGCAATTGGCTCAAGAGATACCTGCCTATGCGTGAAGCATGCTAATTTTAACTACATATTTAAAAAATTACAACTGTTGCACCAATTCCGTACTACTGTGAAAACAATAGAGGATTTAGGTCGAAATATTACTTGCGAGGCTCAAACAGATGCATGCTTGTCCCGATTGTGTCATATTTGTAGTGAAAAAGTAACACATTTATTGAATAATGAGAGTGACTCTGAACAACAAGTTTTATACTATAAATGGGAAACGAAAATTGAAAACAGAATCGATAAAAAGAGGAATGAAATTAAAGTTAAAGTTAATACCAAAGTGGCCATTAGGTCAAGCTTAAAAGACGTTAGAGCAGCTTTTGAAAATAGCCTAAAAACCATTATCCCTCATCACTATAAAGCAAATCATCAGCAAAACCAAATAAGACTATTGCGAGACGCCATCACTGAACAAGAAGCAATAATAAATATTGATTTTTCCGAAAACTACTTGTGCAAGTTTAACGAAGAGATACAAAGTGTGCATTTTGGGGGTTCCCGTCGACAAATATCTCTGCACACCGGTGTCCTTTATTTTAAAGATAATAATCAAGAGCTACAATGCGTGTCATTTTCTGGCGTATCTGATGATTTACTTCATAATGCTTGTTCCATCTGGGCTTACCTAAAACCCATTATGGCTATTATAACTGAAAAAAATATTAAGGTTGTTCATTTTGTTAGTGATGGGCCAACATCCCAATATAAAAATAGAAGAAACTTCCGACTGATCTGTTATTTTGCGTCATGGTTCAAAATTAATTTTGTTACTTGGAACTTTTATGAACCTGGACACGGGAAAAGTGTTGCTGATGGCATTGGAGGAGCTCTGAAGAGGGTTGCCGATCAGTCTATAACTTACGGGAATAGTATAACATCGGCAGAGAGTTTTATCGAGGCTGTAAAGAAAAACAACAGCAAAATATTTTTATACAAAATAACCACTACTGACATCAACGAAGTTACAAAATTGTACACTGATGTGTTGGACAGTTCAGCAAGTGTCCCAAATACAATGAAAATTAGACAAATAATTTGGTCCAGTGAAAATCCGATCACCATAAAATTAAAAGACAGAAGCTGTTTTAAGTGTGGTGACATTACATGTGATCATTTTCTTCTACAACCTTCAGAATTTAAATTTGAAACACCAATGCTCTCCAAGGCAACTACAGCTAATAGTATTAATGATAAAGAGACTGAAGACAGCTCCGAGGATGATTTACCGCTTTCGTTTTTCAAATCAACAATTTCCACCGAAACTTTCACACACAGACAGGAATCTTTTTTGTCGATAAATAAAAATGAAGTAACAACAGGGAACTGGCTGCTAGTTAATTTTACACCAGAATTTTCAAAACAAGGTTCCAAGCCTCTTTTCTACATATGCCAACTATTGTCTGCAGGACAAAAATTTAAAGGAACATTTTTGAGAAGAAAAGCAACAAGAGATCATCAAGGGTACATTTACGGTTTTCCAGATGTGCCAGATATTTTTGAGTTTAAGTACGAAAATATAAAAGGAATGCTCACGGACCCGGAGAAGTATGGACGTGGTTTATTTAAGTTTAACGTTAATACTGATTTGCTATAAAGATATATTATGTACATTTCGTTCATTTACTTTTCCTGTTTAAATTTATAATCTAAATGCTTAAGTTATAAAAAATACACAGTTAATAAAACACTGCTTATTTTTTTGTCTCTGCTGTCCCTTTCGGTCACTTCTGTCCCCTTTGTTTACTTGCATCAAAACAATTTTATTCTTAATTTTTGACTGTTAAATACTGTCTCTCCCTTATTTGCTGGTATATATATAACTGCACTGATAAAATAAATGTAGTAGGACTGCATTTATACGGTTTTAATAAAAACAAAAAAAGGCTCCTTAGATTTAAAAAAACTAAAAAATCGGTACATTTCTTTCTTTTTTTTCTAAATATGGTAGTATTATTTACATAAATTACTATAAATTTTTTATATGATAAACACTTTTTACAAAATCATATAAATCAATGTGTTTCAGTAGATTGGCATATAAAATACCGAAACAAAATGAAAGGGGACAGAGGTGACATTTTTAGCAATTTTGATAATTTTGCCTTTGCCTTGCCTATACAAATTTTCAAGCAGCTCGATTTTTCTTACTGATTTTAATAAATTTGGATAAAAATTTAATGTTTAAAAACTTTACCAACCGGATTTTCAGAAAAAAAAAATTTTCAATTATTTTG
Source organism: Polydrusus tereticollis (assembly GCA_963920685.1). Classification (NCBI taxonomy): domain Eukaryota; kingdom Metazoa; phylum Arthropoda; class Insecta; order Coleoptera; family Curculionidae; genus Polydrusus; species Polydrusus tereticollis. The sequence goes on along the minus strand of OY987326.1, from coordinate 93,011,154 downwards.
CGCAAAATTAAAAGTTAAGAAAAAAATACCCTTATACACTATGTGGGAAAAAAAAATTACGACATTATTTCAAAAAAATAGAAATCTAGAAATTAAAATATCACAAAATTCAAAATGCTATCTCTCCCACACTATGTGGGAGAGAAACCATGACACGAGGGAGGGATGCCATACATATTATTTTGTCTGATTAAGATTTTTTTTGCGTACTATTTCCCTCCCAGCCGGCCTCGGTAGTGTGGTGAGCAGCGATCTCGCTCGGCAATCGATAGGTCCCGGGTTCGAATCCTGGCTAGGGCGTTTAAAAAAATTTGTAAATAAATTAAAAATATATTAAGTTAGTAATAATAGGTAGTAATACTTAAAAAAAAAACAGAGAGATGCTGGCTAGTTGATTTCGATCAGTGCCATTAAAAAAAATCCCTCCAATTATTACAATGGGGGAAGTACATATTTTCTGGGCATTCTGAAATAGTAAATACCTTGTTCAAATTAACAGTAAAACACTAAACGTGGCGTCTCTCTTCATTTTGTCATTTGGAATTCCATATCTCAAAAGGGATTCTATCAAAGCAAAACAAACATTTCGAATAACTGAATCATTTACTTCATGAGAAAGTACTATCAGGGCATAACAACCTGAAGCTCATTTTCTACATAACTTTTCTATATGTTCATTAAAAGAAAGATTCTGCGTTCTCTAAATTCCTAAATTTTTTATTAATTTTGGGTTGTTAATTATTAGATTATCAAAAATAATATTATTTAGTGAACATTTAAAAGTTAATATGTTGGTTTTAGAGATATTAAAAGAAAGAGTCACATAACTTTTTAATTTGAAGAAATAGTCCACTCTCAAAGTGGAGTTGAAATATAGGGACAGGAAAGAAAGTCAAAGTCTTTCTCCACTGATTTAATAAGGAGCAGTCAAAGCAGGCTCAATTTTATAATAAGAAATCGTCTACATGTTTCGAAGGTAGTGACCCTCATCTTCAGGAGACAAAAATAGTGTCACTGTTGGTATTATCAAATTTTTATGAAATTTTCATTAATTATTTTAATTAATTCAATACAATATTTGCTACGCCAAAGTATTGTTAATTGTATCATCTGCAAACATGGTAAATTTACCATTTATAAAAAGTGACGCAAGGTCATTCATATAGATTAAAAATAGTAAAGGACCGAAAACTGAAACTTGAGGAACTACAGAATCAATTTTATTATTTTTTAGTTTCCTACCATTTACCAATACTACTTGAGATCTTTCAGATAAATATGATTTAAACCACTTTATCGTATCATTGAAGATTAAGTCATTTTTATATGATATCTTTATTAATAATTATTAACATCATAAACGTACCAAAACCTACATAAAACCTTAGTTACTCATAATACATTAGTTACCATAATTTAATACGTTAGTTACGAAAGCATAATACGTTAGATACCAAATAATATTAGAACTATTTTTCATGAACATGTAAAACAATATTTTGACAGTTTTCAAATTTGATGGATACACCTTTGTCTTTAACGTCCACGATCTTAGGTATGCCCTCTGAAGACTGATTAATGACCGAGAAAGCACTCCTTTCGATTTCGTGCGGTTCCCCAGTGCCTAATCCACTGCCGGAAACATCGCCGATTTGAATTTTGCGAGCAATGGAAACTTTCTTGGTCACACTTTCTTCTAAATACCCTCTAGCAACCTTCGCCGATTCCCATCCACCAAGTTCTTGTAGGTCCAATATATCTCCTCCAGCATTAACAAGAAAATTTGCCGAAGATCTTCTAACGCAGTGACCAGTATACAAATTAGGATTTTCAAGTGAGAGATACTCAGCTATTTTTTGAGGTATTTTAGAGAAGAAATGAATGCCGCAGGGCTGTACCGTACATTTCCCTCTTCTATATGATACAAACAATCTTTGGTGAGTGACATGGTCTGGCCTTAACATTGCGTACTTTTTAAATAAAAGCACAGGATTGACTTCGCCGTCAAATATCACAGCGAAAATACGTTTCTTGTGGGTTTTTGAGTCGGGAATAGTAACAATCAGCTTGTCCTCTAAAAAGTTCGACAGGCTCCTCCAATTCCAATTAAAAAAGCCACTTTCATCATTAAAAACTTCTCGTCTGAGGCAGAACACACAAATTCGTTGACTTGTTCTCTTGTAAATACTTTTGATTTTTTTGCTCTATATCCAACATTTTTCTTCTTGATGAAACGTATTAAGGCGCCGTATTTGTCGATTTCCACTCTTTCCTTCAGTTCTAAAGTCGCTCGTAACATGGAATATTTCGGCCATAAGGATGAAGCAGAGTATTCCTCAGAGAGTTTTGCGAAATACGCCAGCAATACCTACTACGTTTCCATGCGATTCAGATCGAATTGAATCCGGATTTGGGATCGAAAAATCGTCGCGTTTCCATGAAGTGAATCGAAACAGGATTCAACCCAAACTCGATCCTATTTGGATTCCCTCTTCTGGGCTACGTTCATAAACGAGCGAGCAAAGTAACACTTTACTCTGTAATGGAATTGGTTGACATTTGAAATGGAGCCCATTGTAACCCGTGATTTGTGAACGCTTATGGTATGGTCGTGACGTGACACCTCTCTTCGGTGTATAACATAACCTGAAATTCGACTATGATGAACCAAAACCAAAGTAAATTTATAATTATTGGCAACTTCATTAGCTGCAAAATATCATTTATTGGATGATATTGATATATAGTAGGTTATATGTTATAAAAACTCCGTATCTTAAACTTTTTTGAAGTGCGCAAACTCGGTCAAAATTACCAAGCTCTGGACCGCGGTAAGAAATGTACACTTTGGGAATGTCAAAGTGAGTTTATGAACGCTCGGAAAGTAGTCACAGAGTAACAAAAATTGTATTTATGAACGATGCTTGTCACAAAAATGTAAGAAATGTGTACTCTGTAACATTTATGAACGCACCCCACAGGTTTGTAAATTTATTTGACGTATAACAAGAAATAAAGAAGATTATTATTAGACATAACCACATTTTGTGGAAAACTTTGTTATTGTTGTTTTTTTTTTCAATTTGTTTTGTACTTAAAAGTAGTGCAGTAAAATGAATATAAACCATTTTTTGTTAATGGCCCTTGCTGGATTTTACCTTGGGATATGTGTTTATTTCCATAATGCACATGAGTATGAGCGTAAGAGGAAGAAATCGCAAAATATGTTTTTTCTACACCTGCAAAAGACAGCAGTTAGCTTTCAAGGAAAAATAGTTAAAAAAAAACGCAAATCCCCACGGTTTTGGGTTAAAACTAGAAGCAGTGACTGGTGGGAAAGAATTGTCAAAAATGAATTTTTAGAAGAAGATTGGCTCGAGAACTTCAGATGTGGCTCTTCAACATTTAAATTTCTTTGCCAAAGACTAGACAAACATTTAAAGCCCAAAGATAATACTGTACGAAAACCATTGTCAGTTGAGAAAAAAGTAGCAATTACCCTTTATAAATTTGCCTCGTGTGCCGAGTACAGAGTTATTGCCAATCAGTTTGGTACACATAAGTGCATTGTTCACAAATGTGTATATCAAGTGACTGATGCAATTTTAGCAGAATTGAAAGAAGAGTATTTATCAATGCCTAATGAACACGAATGTATGGATATATCTGCATCGTTTCAAGAAATGTGTGGCATTCCTGGTATACTTGGAGCAATTGATGGAACTCATATCCCCATATTACCACCTAAAGATGGTTACAGAGACTTTCTGAACAGGAAAGGTTGGCCTTCTTACAATGTTCTAGCTGTAGTAGATAACATGTATAGGTAAGTATTTTTGACTTATAATGAAAGTATTTTGAAGGACGTGAATGAATTGTTCTTTTAGGTTCTTATTGTTGTACGTTAATAACTATTTGTATACTTAATACATTTTAAAAATTATTTATAAACTGACTAGCGTTTTTACATAAATTATATTTTTTTAGGTTCAGGTATGCTACCTGCAAACATCCAGGCAGCGCGCATGATGCTAAAGTCCTAAAAGATAGTATGTTATATACAAATCACCTGCAGCTTATACCCCAACATTATGACGAGATCAATGGTACTGAAATTCCTTATTTTCTTCTTGGTGACCCTGCATACCCTCTTCTACCTTGGCTAATCAAAGGATACAAAGGAAATATTACTCCAGAAGAAGAGTCATTTAATGTATATCATAGTCTTGGGAGAGTTGTAGTAGAGAATGCCTTTGGCCGATTAAAATCACGGTTTCGTTGCTTGTGTAAACGCCTGGACATTAGTTATAAGTTCGTTCCAAAGGTAGTAGTAGCATGTATTATTTTGCATAATATATTTGAAACCCGGAAAGAAATATTTGTAGAAAAGTGGCGGGAATCTGTAGAAACTGCAGAACTAATGTTTCCTCAACCTGCCAGAAATGTTGGACGAAATTTTGACGATCTTAATGCTGCTGTCATAAGGGATACCTTAAAAAACTTTATGTTGCAATATCCATTAAGAAAATCTAAATTGTTTTAAGTCTTTGTATAATTTACTTTTATGGTTTTAAGTGTTTTCTTATATTTTACTATGTATATTATACGGTACGAAAGAATGAAATGTTAATTGCTTATGATATTTATACCTAATTTCGAAATTTACTAGATAAACTCACCATTAAAGCCTTAAATTGTAAAGCCTTACTACAGTGTGGAGGAGTATCTTAGTGATGCTTTCTAGGTGAGGTACTCAAACAATATGTTAGTTAATTGTAGTATTGTTTTAAATTTTATCAACTTGTCATTATTATTATGTCCTTATTGTAATATGTACTGAAATTTTAGTGTCATTTTTTTGCTTACTTTTTTTAGATTTAAGTTGCTTTGTCAATGAGATAAATATCTTTGGACAATAAAGCTTTTTTGATTTGATTTTGATTTGAAACACAATGCCTCCGCAGAATTATTTATTTTAACGTATAAAAATAAACTAGTTACCTACACAAATATATGTTTTATTTTTAATTTTAACATAAAAAGAAATTAAGCAGACCTCAGGCTCACTGTCAGAATCTACATCGGCCTCGTGCTGCTGCTGTGGTTGTCTGGACACCGGCAAATTTGGTTGGTACACCTGCGGTTGAGGGAAAAATATAGGTAACTGCTGTGGTGTCTGCGATTTTAAAATTGTTTCTATAGAAGATGTAAATGTGGTTAAGATGTTTTTTAGGTCTTCTGCTCTCCTTTTGCCTTCAACTTCATCTTGCTTTCTTTGGAATTCAAAGAATTCTTTCATCTGCTCTCTTTGGAAAGTGTAAAATTCTGAGTTTTTTTCACTGCTTCCGAAGGTTTTTCTTTTGAGAGATTTCGTAATGCCCTTACTGGTGGATGGTTGACATTCTGCATCACTAGTTCTAGCACTGGTTGATGGTGAAGCCAAAAAGTCTGCCAGTTCTTGCTGCGAAATATCATCACTGACAACTACATCAACTGTGTCAGTACTTTGTGTAGACCACTTAGTAGCCTCTAATTGTGGCGAAGGGCTTCCTGGTTGCGAGTCATTTAACACACTATCAATACCTGACATCTGTGAGGCTGGTCTAGAACCCAAAATTTCATCGAGAAGGTAAAAATATTGGCACTCGCTTCTAGACTCTCCACTTTTCTTATTGCTTTTAATAGTTTTATAATATAATGTTTTTAATGCTTTCCACTTGTTTTTAATTTGGTCGATATTTTTTGTTAATATATTTTTTTTAACCATCTCACTGTGGATCAGTTTAAAAATTTCGGTATTTCGAAATTTTTTTCCATCAAAAAGCTCAGTAATTTTTTTCTCTATGAAGATTTCCAACATAGCCTGAACCTCTTCATCAGTCCAGAAATTTCTGCTATTTTCAGGTGTACTGATTATGAAATACTTGCAAAACCAAAACTAAAAAGATAAACTTTCGTTTTCTATGATAAAAGTAAGGTTATTTATTTTTCAACATTTGACATTTCGTGCACCACTGCGCAAGACAAGAAGACATATTGAAATAGGATCTAAATTGCCTGTTTCCATGTTACTCGATCGTGTTTGGATCCACATTCGATCCCACAATTTTGCGGTATCGACCTTGAAACTCGATCCGTATTGAATACTATTTTTCGGGTGTTTCCATGACTAGATTGAATCCACAAAGTGGATTCAATCCGAACTCAATACCGCATGGAAACGTAGTAACCGTTTCTTCTGCACCTTGAACATGTACTTTGTTTCGCCACTCACAAAACTGCCGATATTCTTTTTCATAATGGATTTTAGATTTGTCCGGAAGCAAGTTAAACCTTATAATGTTGGCTGCAGCTAATATATCGTCAGGAATATCAAAATATTGCATGATTTTAATGATGACTTTTTGAAATGCCAAAATAAAATGACAAAACACCTTGTTTTTATTTTCGCATCGCCGTTGTCAATGATACGATAAAGGTCGATTTATAAAACTTTTCGTCGCTGTTCCCGTTCGTTGTCGTTGTCACTGCTCCCGCTCGTCGCCGCCGTTGGATAGGTATTCATAAAAAAGTCGGACTACGAACTGCGCCGCAATAACAAAAGAAGGTTTGAGGTTGGTAAACAAAGTTAAGAATTGTATTTTATTTTAAAAAACGTGATGTTAGTACCTTATTATATGTTATTAATGTTTTTTTTTGTAGTAAAATCCACAAAACAGCAAAACACTCTAAGTACTCTAACCCTAAAATCTCTTCTTTCAATACTTCAAACCATATGATCGAAAATTTCTTTCTTCTCATTGGCCAGAAGTGGGAACGACGAACGACCGAGGTCAGTGGGAACGACGCGATTTAAAAATTGGCCAATTCAGAACTACCAACGGGAGCGGTGGCGGCTTTTCTGAACGTATACACTGTTTCCCCTTAGGTTAAATTGCGACGGGAACGGCGGCGACGAGCGGGAACAGCGACGAAAAGTTTTATGAATCGGCCTTAAAGCTTTGAATATAACTCGATTATTAGCGATTTAACACCGTCTCGGACATTGCGGGTGACTCGGCTGTCGCCTCGTCACCTAACAATATCCTCGACTATTATAAATCGCATAATAATCTCGTTATATTAATAGCTATTAATGCCAAAAACTTCAAGCTTCTTTAATAATATGTCATGGTTAAATATCACAAAATATAATGCTACGTGTATCGTTGAACCCCTCGTTAGCTCCGCTATTGCTAATGATTTTATTCCCAAGCAACTTAAAAATACTTTTTCGGCTTAAACACAAAACTTAAAGAATCTTTAGCAAGGACGCAATGCTTTCCCTTGGTGTAATTTAAAAACGGCATAATTAAGGGCTCGAATTTCGCTACTTTGCTAGTCTTTTCATATTCACTGTCTAGTAGTTTATCAATAATTTGTAGGTAAATCTGTGTCGGAGCACACATCTATCAAACAAGACACTCACAAGACACAGATGCACAGACTTATCTATCTGTTCGTGTTGGCGCAAAGGAATTGCAACAGACACAGGCATGCCTGATCGTGTGATGTCGTATTATTAACGTACGTAAGAAAAAATTTCGGAATTTTTTTTCTTCTGCACTTAGAAAAACAAATCATTGTTTTCAAATAATTTATTTTGGAACTTAAAACATTATTATTGTTTAACAGAAAAAACAAATCAAATTATACTTAATAGTCCATTATCTTCAGTAGCACGTAATTTTGTTTCAACCTGTCGCATCAAGTTCTGGATGGCTAGGTTATCTATTTCGTGAATTTTTTTAAATATTCTGCGTCGCAACGCTTGTTCATTTTCGGCTTCTCAACCACTGTCGTAAACCTTTCTGCTCCATATATTGACCAAAAATCGTGCCTGAAGAACATTTGGTTGGGGGATTTTTAGTTTTTGGTACAAAAATGGGATATATCAGGCCAAAAATTATTTCATCATTGTAGTGATACGTATATTAATGAAAAAACCAATTTCAGAAGACACCCATCTGTATAATGATTTGCATTCAATGCTTCACTCCTGACATGTCCATCACAAGGACGAGAAATACCTGCCTCTGATATGGCACACCAAAGTAAAACAATCCTCATATTTCTTTTTTGATTTATGTTTTACATTATTTGAACAATTATCGACATTGTCTGTATAACACCCATTATTTCCCTTTATTTAGAGTGAAATAACGTGAAATATATTTCGTCATCCATAACTATAACTTTGTTACCTCTAAAGTGGTGTCTTCTTAATGCACGACAACATACTGGAATCTTGCGCAACTGGTCTTTAGTGTATTCTGGACACTTTTTCCGCTCAACTCTCGACTAACGGTTATATGACAAAATCCAAATCTGCATCCCAATCGCCGCTTGCACCAACCTGTTTGATTGGGCATTAGTTAAAGCCCTGGGCCGTCCACTTTTAGGAAGATTTATACATGGTTTACCTTGTTTACATTCATTTGTAGATTTATATACAGTGAGTATGTAAGTTGTAAGTTAATAAATGTTACATAATACTTTTTTCTACCAACTTTAGTAAAATGAATTTGTAGAAAAACTGCTATCGATTTTTTTTTTATTTTTTGAATTTTATTTTTAACCTAATATATGCATATAAAAAGCAATGCAAGTCACTACACAGATTTGTTCTGTGTCATTGTAGCGCTCGTGTGTTTTGTCTGATATATGAGCCCTCTTTTAGGTTTCATTTAGAACATGCTTAGGCCGTCTCTGACAGTCTTATCCGAGAGCGCAGAAGAGCAGGTGTTGTTTTTTACCAGCATCGCGAGATGGAGCCATCTAGTTTCATTCTCTGTTTATCTGGTAGTCTTGCCAGACACTTGTCGCACTTGTATTCGCAGCTTAGTAAAGTCCATCCGAACATATTTCATTTGACCTAATAACTGCAATAATAGTTTTATTATATTGTAAACACCCAAAGAAACCCCGTTACCTGTTCGATTGCCAAACCTGCGTTTTTAAAGAAATTTTTGGTAAAATTACCCATATAAAACTGTCGATGAGCGTGCCAACCAGCGAAATCTACCTGGCCCCAGCTGGCATCACTGTTTATATTACTGAAATGAAATGAAATAAGGGGTACTGCTTTGCACAGGAACGAATTTTGTGGTTAAATGAAAAGCCATAGTAATACCTTATAGTACTAATGTTTATTATGTTTATTATGTTTATTTTTACCATTACTTGTATTATGTATGTTAATTTATTATAAGTACAAAACAAGTGTCAAAAGTTGCCCTTTTCCGCACGCATTTAGGTAAAAGTAATAATAACAATTAATATACCTACTTAAAAGAATATATTTACATATACAGTGAAGACCAGAAGTCCTGCATAAATTCGATAAAAAATTAGTGATGCATTTTTCGGAAAAATGCTTGAATACGTAATTTTTATTTTCATTTAAGCATTTTTTGACGTGAAAGTTTAGTATACAGGGTAACACATGTTAAAGATATGACGTAATTTGTTACTTTTTCTTATGGAACGATTTTTCAATTCTAGTAAACATTCTAAACATATCTGGTAGATATAGCATACCCTATGTCTAAAGTGAAAGATTATCGAGAAATTTTCGATTGAATTATAGCATTTTTAAAGTCACCACGAGTTTTATTATTTAAATAGGTATAGACCAGTCCTTCAAATGTGTTGTCATTAGTTGTCAGTTTATAGCTGACAGCTATCAAGTAACATCTCATGCAGCATTTCGTACTACTTAACTAAATAAATTTGAAAATTCACAAAAGAAAATGGTTAAATTGACTGAAACTCAGAGAATAGATGTTTTAATTATGATAGGATGTGGTGATCGTATTAGGGCTCAAAGGGAAGTTTGTGAACTATTTAATATAAAATATCAAGACATTTAGATATCTCAGTCCAACGTAAGCAGAATCGAGAAGAGATTTAGACAAACGGGACAGGTACGAGATCTTCCTAGGTCCGGTCGGCCTTCAATTTCAGAAGATAAACAATTAAACGTTATATTATCCATTGAAGAAAATCCACATAAACCTACTCAAGAGCTAGCATTGGATAACGAAATTGGAAAATCATCTGTTTAAAGAATTAAAAAAAAGAGAAATACCATCCATATAAAATAAAATTAATCCACGAGCTTAACGAAGATGATCCAGATCTTCGCTTAGAGTTTTGCGAAACTCTAATGAATATTTGCAATAATGATAATTTTTTTGCACGTAGGATTATATTTTCTGACGAGTCGACCTTCTGTCTGAATGGGGTGATGAACAGACAAAACTGTCGCTACTGGTCTTCTACTAATCCACACTGGGCTGTTGAAGCTCACACTCAGTATAAACAGTCTGTTAATGTTTGGGCGGGTATTGTGGGCGACAGTCATAGGACCGTATTTCTTCGATGGCACGCTAACAGGTCAACGTTACTTGGAGTTTTTAAGAAATGAATTGATCCCCGCCTTATGCCGTTTGTTTCCAAATGCGAACAACCCTAATATTCCTGGAGATTTTGTTTGGTTTCAACAAGATGGCGCGCCTCCGCACTTTAGTAGGGAAGTGCGCGAATATTTAAATTACGTATTTCCGGGTCGTTGGATAGGGCGAAGGGGGCAAATAGTGGCCTGCTAGGTCGCCGGACCTAACTCCAATGGACTTCTCTATATGGGGCTATCTTAAACATAAAGTGTATATGAACAAACCCAACAATATCGAAGAATTAAAAAATAAGATCAGATAAGAAATTCAATTAATAACCCGTGAAATGATTCATAACATTTTTGAAGAGTTTGAATTGCGGCTTGCTTGCTGTCAAGAAGTCAATGGAGCACAGTTCGAACATTTACTAAATTAATGATTAGAGTACTTTTTAATATTTTAAGCTTTGATACCCCCAATTTATTAAATATTTTTATAACTTAGTCTTTTTTATTCAATCGAAAATTTCTCGATAATCTTTTACTTTAGACCTAGGGTATGATATACCAGATATGTTTAGAATGTTTACCAGAATTGAAAAATCGAAGTTCCATAAGAAAAAATTACAAATTACGTTATATCTTTAACATGTGTCACCCTGTATTCTAAACTTTCGCGTCAAAAAATGCGCAAATGAAAATAAAAATTTACGTATTCAAGCATTCTTCCGACAAATGCATCACTAATTTTTTATCGAATTTATGCAGGACTTCTGGTCCTCACTGTATACACAGAAGGTTTAATTGTAAGTATAAAACGTTTTATTCTATTCCCAATTCAGTCTCGCTATCACTATCATCCACATTTGTAATAAGAGGATGTATTTCGTTTTGTTGTGTAGTTATATAAGAGTCTTCAATTTTTAAGACATGTTTAACCGAATTTTTCCAACTTTTATCTGGAATTTCACCGAAAACTTTCTTTATTAGCTCTATTACACTGCCACTAAGAGTAGGTGTGCTATTTTCAGTTCTCATTTTCAATTTAATTTGATGCCACATGTGTTCAATAGGGTTAAAAATGCAATAATAGGGTGGCAGTCGCAACACAGTGTGACCCATTTCTTCCGCCATTTTATCACACGCATACTCTTTTTTTAATACTAAATGTCTTTAACACTTCTAACAGCTGTTTTTTACTATACGTTTCCTCAAAGTACAAGTCATTTTTTAACATGAAGTCCTTTATTGCGGATTTTGTGCTCGATACATTCGGTACTTTTTCCAGTTGCCGGCTGTGGTAGCTTGCGTTGTCCATCACAATAACACTGTGTTCTGGTACATTTGAAAGCAAACTGTCTTTAAACCAGCTTTCAAAAAGAGCGGCGTTGGTATCTTCATGATAGTGCAGACTTGAATCCTTTATATTTTTTGCCGACAGTAATAAACAATTGAGGATCCATCCATTCTCCCAACCTGCATGAATTATTGTTATTCGTTTTCCTTTATTTGAAGGGGCTTTATTTTGGGCATTTTTCAGTTAAATCAACCCATCCCTTTTTGACAGTCTGATGAATGTCAAACCACGTTTCATCCGATGGCCGCTCTTTAATAACGATTCACATACGTTCTTCACGATCACTTTGGCGTCAGAAGATAAATGCTTCCTGAAATGTTTTGGATAGCTAGATATCGCATTAGCTAAAGATTCCCATGCAAGGCATCCACATACTTTTAATATTAACTTGTTGCACACTGCTTCAAAGTAAAATAGATAGGTACTAATCTATTTCGAATATTATTATTATGTTTACTAATATAAGCTGTATAAACAGGTACCTGTAACTAAAAAGTTTTGAGAAATATCCTAATAATTAAGTTGTTTCTAGAAAACCTTAATTAGACAGTTTATTAATTTTGATAACAAATCAAGTAATGTAGGTACCTATCTATTGTTATTATAAACTGGCATTAAAAATAAATGTGGGTTAATACGTCTCTGCGAAAGCGAAAGCCGAGTTTATGAGGGGTTTCATTGCAGTCATTAGGCCAAACGAAATATGTTGGGAAATACTTTACTCTTCCCAATTGCTACTCGGCATAGTAGCAATGCCTTGTTTTACTTCTGTTACATGCGCATTGCAAAATCAATAATTTCCCAAGTGATTTCTAGAAAATTAAGAATGTACCGAGTTTTCTTGTCACAATTGAGTAAAGACAATAGTATTAAATTAATCAAAAAGTATTTATTTCTTCTAACATTCTAAAATATTTACATAAAAGTTTCCCACTTTTTCCGACAATCTTTTAAAACTTTCTGGATATCTGGAACCTTCCCTTTCTTATTCTTAGAACAATACTCCTCATAATAAACTAAATTTATTTCGGTCAACAAAAATTCCGAATAAAAATCATACAGATTTTCTTCAGCAATTCGTGCAAACTCCTTTAAAATTATTTTGAATGAATGAGACAATTTGGACGTCATTTGCCCTACTTGACGTTTTAAAATGTGGCGCCCGGCGTTGGTAGGATTAATAGGAATATTCAACCAATACCTTTCAAAAGTATTGTAATGTTTAGTGTAAGTTTTACCAGTGTCATTTTTAGCATTTATCTTAACATTTTCCGATGCTAGTTTTAACAAAACCTGATTCTTTAAAAACTGCTTTTGATTTCCCTTCTGCCAATTCGATAAAAATACACCAACATCGGTATGTTTTAGGGAAATCCTTTTGCCTAATTCCAAATATTCCTTTATAAATCTATCTTCTTTAACCTCCTCAGAAACTTTAACTGTAGTAGGTTTTTCACATTTATGCCTCCGGTCGCTCAAGTTCTTATTCATGTGTAAAGCATCCTCAATGACAATGTTATCATTAGCTCCGCCATTGCTGATTATTTTATTCCGAAGCAATTTTAAATACTTGTTCGGCCTCAAGAGAAAATCTAATGAATCTTCAGCAAAGGACTGTTGTAAAACGTTTTCACAAGCGATGTCTTCCCTACCTAAAATTAATCGGGTGTAACTTAAAAACGGCATAATTGAAGGCTCGAATCTGGTTTCAATGCCAGTTTTTTCATAATCACTGTCTATTAGTTTATCAAAAATTTGTAGGTAATCTTTGACCTCGTTTTGGAGATGCTTGGTCGTACTCCTTAGGTTAACTGCTTGGTTTCTAATATAGTTTAAGTACAGGTCACTATCAATATTATCACAGACTTTAAGTGAAGCACACAACTTTCATCTGGAATTTCACCGAAAACTTTCTTTATTAGCTCTATTACACTGCCACTAAGAGTAGGTGTGCTATTTTCAGTTCTCATTTTCGATTTAATTTGATGCCACATGTGTTCAATAGGGTTAAAAATGCAATAATACGGTGGACGTCGCAACACAGTGTGGCCAATTTCTTCCATCATTTTATCACACGCATACTCTTTTTTAATACTAAATGTCTTTAACACTTCTAACAGCTGTTTTTTACTATAAGTTTTCTCAAAGTACAAGTCATTTTTTAACATGAAGTCCTTTATTGCGGATTTTGTGCTCGATGCATTGGTACTTTTCCAGTTGCCGACTGTGGAAGCTTGCGTTGTCCATCACAATAACACTGTGTTCTGGTACATTTGAAAACAAACTGTCTTTAAACCAGCTTTCTAAAAGAGCGGCTTTGGCATCTTCATAATAGTGCAGACTTGAATCCTTTATATTTTTTGCCGACAGTAATAAACAATTGAGGATCCATCCATTCTCCCAACCTGCATGAATTATTGTTATTCGTTTTCCTTTATTTGAAGGGGCTTTATTTTGGGCATTTTTCAGTTAAATCAACCCATCCCTTTTTGACAGTCTGATGAATGTCAAATCACGTTTTATCCGATGGCCGCTCTTTAATAACGATTCACATACGTTTTTCACGATCACTTTGCGTCAGAAGATAAATGCTTCCTGAAATGTTTTGGGTAGCTAAATAGATATCACATTAGCTAACGATTTCCATGTAAGGTCTCCACATACTTTTAATATTAACTTCTTGCACACTGTTTTAAAGTAAAATAGATAGGTACTAATCTATTTCGAATATTATGTTTACTAATATAAGCCGTATAAACAGGTACCTGTAACTAAAAAGTTTTGAGAAATATCCTAATAATTAAGTTGTTTCTAGAATACCTTAATTAGACGGTTTATTAATTTTGATAACAAATCAAGTAATGTAGGTACCTATCTATTGTTATTATAAACTGGCATTAAAAATAAATGTGGGTTAATACGTCTCTGCGAAAGCCGAGTTTATGAGGGGTTTTATTGCAGTCATAAGGCCAAACGAAATATGTTGGGAAATACTTTACTCTTCCCAATTGCTACTCGGCATAGTAGCAATGCCTTGTTTTACTTCTGTTACATGCGCATGGCAAAATCAATAATTTCCCAAGTGATTTCTAGAAAATTAAGAATGTATCGAGTTTTCTTGTCACAATTGAGTAAAGACAATAGTATTAAATTAATCAAAAAGTATTTATTTCTTCTAACATTCTAAAATATTTACATAAAAGTTTACCACTTTTTCCGACAATCTTTTAAAACTTTCTGGATATCTGGAACCTTCCCTTTCTTATTCTTAGAACAATACTCCTCATAGTAAACTAAATTTATTTCGGTCAACAAAAATTCCGAATAAAAATCATACAGGTTTTCTTCAGCAATTCGTGTAAACTCCTTTAAAATTATTTTGAATGAATGAGACAATTTGGACGTCATTTGCTCTACTTGACGTTTTGAAATATGGCGCCCGGCGTTGGTAGGATTAATAGGAATATTCAACCAATACCTTTCAAAAGTATTGTAATGTTTAGTGTAAGTTTCACCAGTGTCATTTTTAGCATTTATCTTAACATTTTCCGATGCTAGTTTTAACAAAACCTGATTCTTTAAAAACTGCTTTTGATTTCCCTTCTGCCAATTCGATAAAAATACACCAACATCGGTATGTTTTAGGGAAATCCTTTTGCCTAATTCCAAATATTCCTTAATAAATCTATCTTCTTTAACCTCCTCCGAAACTTTAACTGTAGTAGGTTTTTCACATTTATGCCTCCGGTCGCTCAAGTTCTTATTAATGTGTAAAGCATCCTCAATGACAATGTTATCATTAGCTCCGCCATTGCTGATTATTTTATTTCCAAGCAATTTTAAATACTTGTTCGGCCTCAAGAGAAAATCTAATGAATCTTCAGCAAAGGACTGTTGTAAAACGTCTTCACAAGCGATGTCTTCCCTATCTAAAATTAATCGGGTGTAACTTAAAAACGGCATAATTGAAGGCTCGAATTTGGTCTCGGTGCCAGTTTTTTCATAATCACTATCTATTAGTTTATCAAAAATTTGTAGGTAATCTTTGACCTCGTTTTGGAGATGCTTGGTCGTACTCCTTAGGTTAACTCCTTGGTTTCTAATATAGTTTAAGTACATGTCACTATCAATATTATCACAGACTTTAAGTGAAGGCACATGATAGGTTGTTATCACGTTATCTCGGTATCCTACGTATTTAAGCCAGTCTAGAAAGATAAACATTTTACTGTTTATGAGTTGGGTGTTGAGCATTTTAGCATAGTCAGACAGTTTGTTTTCTGTCACTCCATCCAAGCTAAAACACAATTTTAGTGTAAAAAGTATAAAGGACAATGCTCTACCTTCATAATTTGGAATTTCAGTGGAATTTTTATCAAACTTCATTTGCGGCGCAGTTTTTACGATAAGTTTCTCCGCACACTCGAAAATCTTTGTGGGCAAATTGAGCTCGGTACAGTAGCGCGAGCAAAGTTTTCCTAAATTCGGAGTTTTAACGTACTTTTCCACCTTTAAGAAGTGTACTAATGACGCAGTCCTTTGTCTAAACAAATGACTGGTGAATAATTTACCGTTTCTTTTCGGTAAAATTAGTGTTTTTTCCGACATATCTTCGTCGAAAAAATGTCTGTATCCGCCAAAACTTAAGTGTCCTTCACGGATGAATCTCAAAATGTCGCCTAGTTGCAAAGTGTCTTCAACGATAAGTATTCCAATGTACAAAATACTATACAGGGTGAACGGTGTCAATATGGTAGGCCCATTGACAAAGGCACCAGGAAAATTTCTTCCAGAAAACTTGTGACATGACATCTGACCGGTGACGTCGTGTTTGTGGTCTTTTTGGTGCTTCTTTGACATCATTCGATTCAGCTGAGCGTTGCTGTACCTAAACAACGTAAATTAACGTATTATCACTTTTGAATATAATATAATTTACCAAAAGGGCCCCACAGACTATCAGTTTGGCACACATAGAGTGAGTCCCAGAAGTAATGTCTAAATTCATTGAAAATTGAGCAGTGTGTTTTTTTGGAAAAACGCTTGGACCCGTCGATTTTTATTTCTTAATGTCATTTTTCTAAAGGTAAATTTATGTATACAGGGTAGCCCAAAAATAAGTTATGACCATCAACATCATTTTTTCAAATAAAAAACATCTATTTTTTTATTGCATTTTTAAATTTTGCATCGAATTCTAAGTATGTTTCATGTACCATGTCCTATACCTGAACTCAACAGTTATCCACAAAATTACGATTGAACATATCAATAAGTAAGACCTGTTTATTTAAAAAAAAAAACAGACCAACAAATCAAATTAAATGTTAAAAATGTGCGCCATTTACGGCTTGACAATATTCAAGACGATTAATGGATGCTCTTTGCACGTTTTCAACCATTTCCGGAGTTATGGCGCGCACTTCTCTTTCAACTCCTGCATATTGTTTGGCCTGTCAACAAATACTTTCGACTTGAGGTAACCCTACAAAAAAAAGTCCAGCGGAATTAGGTCTGGCGACTTAGCAGGCCATTCGATAGACCCTCTCCTTCCTATCTATCGATTGGGAAAGGTTTCATCCAGAGACATTAGAACTATTAGACCAAATTGTTTACATTTTGATGTGGCAAATCATCATTCCCTCTTTATTATTCATCTCTGTCGCTCAAAATTTGACCTTAGCCGGCTTTATCTGTCTGTTAGAAATATTGGGGAAAAACTGTTTTTAAAAGATTGAGTTAGTAATTGCAGTAACGCCCCGAACCTAACATACAAAAAAGTTAAGGGTGCGTATCAAATTATGCATTCATGCTTGCAATGTTATGCGAATATTTTATCGAAAACTGTTAAAAACCTTAAAAAGTATTGATATTATTATTATATATATCAGGCACTACGGCAACATTGTACTGCGATTTTACAACCGGAGAGATTCTTTGAATGACTGTAGCGATTGCGATGTTGCCAGTGAGTCACAGCAGCTAGCTTGTGTTTTTGTGCCTTTATTGCAGTTTATTTTTGATTTCCTTGTTTATTTGCCTAAACATTAGTGTAGAAATAAACAATCATGGTTCGTGCCTGTGTAGTGTGTAAAAAGTGGATCATTTTAATCCAAATTTATCATTTCATCGGTAAGTATGGTTAGGTTATTGTTTTATAGAAAGCATTGGTATAGCCTATGGGTTTGTTTACTAATGCTGTGGTAGCACCATTGTTATTAAAACTTTTATGCACAATGAAAAAGTTTTGTTATACTTAGAAACAATTAAGAGTAGATATTGATAAATAACTCATGGTAGCTACTTAATAGTAAACGAGTAAAAAGATAACGACTAGTAAAATACTGTAAAATTGAAATCCTATTCCTAAATTTAATTAGGTACCTATTTATTGAGATGTTTTATATATACCTAACATATAAACATTCTGTTTAGGTTTCCTCAAAATGCTGAAAAGATAAAACTTTGGTTTTCTTTAGTAGGTATTCTGGATAACCAACCTTTACGAAACAATCCAGAGTTGTGCTCGGATCACTTTTTTCCTGCAGATATTTTAGTAAGGGTGAATGGTGCTAAATATGTTAGAAAGGGAGTAAACCCTCGTTACTGTGAAGGCTTGTTATTTTTAGACGACCTCTCTAACAGGTAAGATTGGGAGGTGTCAAGTTTTGGTTTGCCTAATAGAATTATTTAAAATATTCTAATATCCTTGTTTGTTTTTTAGTTCTGAGTCAACTGTTATTGGAACACCACCTGCCGCAAAAAAAACATTGGCGTAAGTAATATCTATTAATAATAAAGTTAGTAATGTTATATTTATAACAAATACAACTTTTGGTTTATATTAAGTGTAATAGGTACCTACCTATTATTCATTATGAAACCCTTTTAATATTAATTAGAAGTTCATTTTATTCATTTTTAGGATGTCTAAGCTATGCTTTGATGATATATTGGTTAAATCAGATGATTAATGTAGTATATTTCTTGTAGCCTATTATTTCCATTCTTAGGAAAAAATTCTGATACAAAAAAATTTATTGTATTATTTTCATACATTGTTGTTAGGTTTTAACCTCTACACCACTGGCGATTAAAACCAAGGGACAGTTTACAATGTTGCCGATCGGGCCAAGGAGATCTGCCTTTCTCTCTCGCACTCGCCAATTATTTTAAAACAATAATAGTCGATACTCTTATGGGAATTATGAATGAATCGTTTCGTCTAATAGTTCTAATGTCTTTGGTTTCATCCAAAAATGTACGCACAATGGCAGCATAGTACGGCGGAGTACCATCTTGCTGGAACATCAGTTCTCCGTCAGGGGAGTCTGCGTCCAATGAACTCGGAAATAAATCCACTAATGCTGGAACGAAATTCGAGATATACTTGTCCAGTTAACGACTGTTGAAAGAAAAATTGACCGATTAATTTTCCGCGCACTATTCCACACCACACATTTGTTTTTGAGGGTACTGGCTTTGAACCTCCATCATCCAATGCAAATTTTCTGGTGCCCAATAACAACAATTTTATCTGTTCACATTAGCATTCAAACTAAATGTAGCTTCATGGGAAAAAATAATATTTTCAACTCATTTCGCCTAACGAAATTATCTTGAAATAACTCGTGCACTGGAATAACTTTGTATGGGTGATATTTGTGCTTTTGAACTATTTGGTGAACAACAGATTTCCTTTTGTGTAAATTGGCCCCAATGTGCGACAGACAAGTACATGGACGTTCTTCCAAGGAAAGCAAAACGTCAAGTTGTTCATTCTCATCTCGAGCAAGACGACCAGATTTACGCAAATCTCTAACATGATTGAATTCTCTAAATTTAGCCTCTATTTTACTCACTATCTTTTGACAAATGGGAGGGTGTTCAGGATAAATTTCATTGAATAATTCAGCTGGTTCTATTTGAGTACGTGTTCTATCACCAAACCCAGCCATGCATAGAATTTCAATTTTTTCTCCTTCCGTTAACTTTATCATTGTGAAAACCGCAACTTTGCAACTACACTTGACAATTACTAATTTGAAGTCAAATTGTCATACAGTCACTAAACGGTGACAACTCAACATTCAGAAACACCAGAATTAAAAAAAGACTATTATACAGCGACTGGCAAAGAGTTCGCAACATATGGGAAAAAATTTTATTAGCGGAATATCGAAAAATCTTTTCTGGGGGATCGGATGTGCATGTCCCATAACCTTAAAATCGATTTTGGCATACATCAGGTGACCACTGGTATGGCGGGAAAGTTGAAGAAACGAATATGAAATCATCAGAAATCAGATTAGTTGATGAGATATCGAAAAAATTCCAAGAATAAAAAGTGTTTAGAATTTCATTAGAACCTTATATACAATGTTTGGGATATCTACTTGAAAAAACATAAAATCGAATTTTTAAATATTTTTTTACCGTATCAAAAATTTCCATATTTTTCCTTTCTAATAGCTTCATTAAAGTAAAACTGACTTCTGTTGAACACAACTAGAAATATTCTTTTGTTTTTCTGACAATTTGGAGCAATAATTAAAAAAATTCGTTTACACTTGGATGCCAGCTGTTGCAATAGTCTATTTCTAATAACCTTATCGATATTTTTTATATCGAAATAATCTGTGATGTTAAGAAATCCTTAAATTCATTAATCCAAAACAAATTTCATTTATAACCGTAAAACAGAATTTTGAATTTCGCAGATAAACTTAAAAAAAATCTAAAAATTAATAAAATTAAAATTATTTTATTGAGTCAAATAAACAACAATTTGAGTCAAAAAACTATATTAGTAATAAGTACTAAATAATTTTATTAATACTAATAACACCAAAATTAACTTAAATTAAAAAATTTAACCGAGTATTAAAACTCGGTATGACCGCCATTTCGCTTCATACATAATATTGTTCGAGATACCATTTATTTTGAAACATTTCTGAGCATTTCGGGAGTTATTAGGTCTACACAGTTTCTAATAATTTGTTCCAAATGTTCAACATGGGCCGCTTTTTGTAAACCTGTTTTTTTAAGTACCCCCACAAAAAAAAGTTTAAGGGTGAAAGGTCGGGGGATCTGGCGGGTCAGGGATTTTCTGCGAATTGGCCTATCCACTGATTGCCAAACTCCTCATTTAACCAGTTCCTTATTTCAATAGTGAAGTGACCACTAGCGCCATCTTGCTGAAAGTACAGATGCCTTCTTTGTATTAATGGAAGATTATCTAGGAAGCCTGACAGTTCATTCTGTAATAATGATAAGTACGGCAGCATTTAAATTACCATGTAGAAAAAAGGCCCCGAAATTTTCGTATCTAAAATTCCGCACCACACATTTACTTTAAAACTATACTCATCTTTACACTGAATAACAAATCCTGGGTTTTCAGCGGCCCAATACCTACAGTTTTGCGAACTCACGGTACCGTTAGAAGTAAAAGTAGCTTCATCTGAAAATAAAATTGTCCTTGGAAAATTAAAGTTTTCTTCGACCATACCCTGAAACCATGCACAAAAGTCAAAACACGCATCATAGTCTCGATCTTGTAACACTTGCACAAATTTCGGTTTGTACGGGAAAAACTTGTTTTTCTTCAATCTTCTTCGTACCGATCGCTCTTCGATATTTGTCACCTTCGAAATATGACTGCCACTTGGGGTGTTTCTGAAACTGTAAGTAGTACATCCAAAGCATTTTCATCATTAGTCACCGTTTTCTCGTGAGGTAGTTTGTACTGATTTTCTACACTACCAGTCTCCTTAAATTTCTTCAACAATCGCGTAACTGTAGAGTAATGCAAAGTTTTATCAGGGTGCCTTTCACAGATTGTTGCTACCGCCTCTCGAGCACTCTTGTAATTATCCACACAAATTAAAATGAGTTCTATTTTTTCTGCAAGGGATAGTGATGGGGGCATTTTAAATACAAAACTTAATATTTAAGTAGAAAGAGTTAATAAAATACTTCACAAAGCGAAAATACAGAAATACCATAAAGTTGTCAAAATAATAATACATTTATGTAGAACAAAATGGCAGATTCCTATTAGAAGTATCTTATTTTCATTTCAACGCCTACTTTGTCAATCTTTTGTTTTCTATATGTATAAATTGTTGCTTATTTGACTCAATAAAATAATTTTAATTTGATTAATTTTTAGATTTTTTTTAAGTTTATCTGCGAAATTAAAAAGTCTGTTTTACGGTTATAATAAAATTTGTTTTGATTAATGAACTTAAGAATTTCTTAACATCACAGATTATTTCCATATAAAAAATATCGATAAAGTTATTAGAAATAGACTATTGCAACAGCTGGCATCCAAGTGTAAACGAATTTTTTGAATTATTGCTCCAAATTGTCAGAAAAACAAAAGAATATTTTTAGTTGTGTTCAACAGAAGTCAGTTTTACTTTAATGAAGCTATTAGAAAGGAAAAATATGGAAATTTTTAATTCGGTAAAAAAATATTTACAAAAAAATTCGATTTATGTTTTTTCAAGTAGATATCCCAAACATTGTATGTAAGGTTCTAATGAAATTCTAAACACTTTATTCTTGGAATTTTTTCGATATCTTATCAACTAATCTGATTTCTGATGATTTCATATTCGTTTCTTCAACTTTCTGGAATTTCTGTTTGGTGTAAGCTTAGTATTGTGTTTTGTGCCAGAAATTGGAAAACTAGAAATGGACAGTATAGAGAATGATGACACTAATTTATTGTTACACGAGTTAATCCAAAATTATGAATTTATCTACAACACTATCACTCTATTGGATAAAAATTTTAACCGATTAAACAACTTTTCGAACTTCGCTACTGACTTTATAAATGCCATATTCTGGACTGTCGAATATCGAACCTCACCAACTTGAACATAACTTCAACCTCGTCAACTTTTCGAGTTTATAAATCCAGCTTTAACCCTTAGTCAATCATCGGTAAAAAATATTCTGAAAAAGGCAAAGTATTATCTATAGAAAATAAGATTAATACATGAATTAAATGAAGACGACTATGACCGCCGACTCCAGTTTTGCGAACATATGCAAGAGAGGTGCAACCTGTATTCATTGTTTTTAATGGTACTGTCTACAGGGAATACTCATTGGGCTCAAGTGGCTCATACGCAACATGCCGAAAAAATTAATATTTGGGCTGGAATCTTTCAGGACAGGATTAAAGGTCCGTACTTTTTCGATGTAAACTTGAACAGCAAAATTTATCTTGACTTATTGCAACTGGAGTTCATTCCCGCCTTAGCTAAATTGTCCAGGTAATGAGCCCGATATACCCACTCCAACTATGTGGTTTCAACAAAATAAAGTCCCCCCCCTCACTACGCAGTAACTGCTCGGCAGTATCTCAATGAGATATTTCCTAACAGGTGGATAGGACGTCGCGGCCCCGTTGAATGGCCGGCCAGGTCCCCGGATTTGACTCCCCTAGATTATTTTCTGTGGGGATATATAAAATCCAAAGTATATTTCAACAGATCTTCTAATATCGATGCGTTGAAAAATCGTATACGAGATGAATTTCGACAAATCCCACCTTCTTTCATTTGAAATGTGCAACAAGAGTTCAGTAAACTAGTTAGGTTTGTTTTATTTTTCGATCGTAATAATTTTGTGATAATTTTAACAATACCTTCTGTAAGTACCATTGAAATGTTAGGATAGCAAAGTAAAGTTCATTTTCCTTTACCTTTAACGGGTAATGAGATATTTTGGTAAAAAGTCTGATTTTCTATATTATTGTTCCTAGCTATGGTTCGAAAACATGAAATGTGCTTAGAATTTTCCGTAGAATACAAAAATGCAATAACATATAGGATGTTCCATTTAAAAATAAAGATAACAGCAATCCAGTTTTCTTAAAGCACCCTGTATAATTTTCAGAAGTCTTAAAAGATGCCAGAAAATAAAATAAAAAAGTGTCCGAGCGCTTTTTACTCAGGGGCTTTGCTTAACTGAAACAGATACTTTTCCAGACTCTATGTCCTCACTGTATATAGTCAATATGTTGCTAATACTGTGTTATCCGGTCCGTTCACAGATTTAAGAGAATGACTACCTGCCTTTAGTTATCACCCATCATAAAATTCTTTGTGAAAAGGGTTTCAAGGATCATAGAAGGTAAGACCGTACTTGGCCGTAATTAGTTTACAAAGCCTTATTAAATAATGGGAAAAAATAAGTAGACAAATCAGTGTCATTTTATTAGTTCGTGTGAAATAAAAACGCAGCTTTGATTATCCAGATATGTGGCGTCCATGGATTGGTGAATCTAGTATAGAACAGTCGGAGGGGGTACAGGTACAACCACAGTGCGGAAATGAATATGGAAGAAGACACT
This sequence comes from Polydrusus tereticollis, assembly GCA_963920685.1. NCBI lineage: Eukaryota > Metazoa > Arthropoda > Insecta > Coleoptera > Curculionidae > Polydrusus > Polydrusus tereticollis. The sequence continues at coordinate 92,986,983 of OY987326.1, read as the reverse complement.
TATCTTTAGATTCTAAAAAATGTATATTATACAACTCTCATAGAACTTGAAAAGTTGAGTAAAATAGAATGTATTGAAGAAACAGCCACATTGACTAAAATTTCGGAAAAAACAGTATGGAAAATTATGAATAAACCCATCACCGAAAGGAAAAGAAGGAAATATTCTGGGACTTGCAAAAAATTAGATCGCAGCGATGAAGATTTAGTCCGACGCAAAATTTATAAGATGTACGAAGAGCATACGGTACCAACACTGAAAAGACTTGAGATAGATAACACAGATATCAATTGCGGTAGGAGAACGCTGTGGAAATGTCTTTAACGAATCGGCTTTAAATTTAAAAAAGTCGATAAACAACAAGTTCTCATGGAATCGCAACGACTTAAGGCATGGCGATTTGAACATTTGACAAAAATCGCTCAGTACAGAAGTGAGAACAGACCTATTATATACTTAGATGAAACCTAGTTTGATACCCATGATACCCCATCAAAAAGTTGAGCTGATTCTGGTGACAGGTGTAGAACAAAGGCACCATCAAACAGAGGAAAAAGAATAACCATAGTACATGCAAGGTCCGAAGATGTTTGGGTACCAAATGCACTTTTATTGGCAGCCAAGAATATAAATTACTCCTGTTTGGATTACCATAACAATACCACAGCGGAGTTATTGGTTCGTAAATAATTTAATTCCTAATGTTTCTCCAAACAGTGTGATTGTTATGGACAACGCAAGTTACCACAGTAGACAGTTAAACAAGCACCCCTGTTCAAAAGATACGAAAATGGCAATACAGGAATTTATGTATCAGAATGATGTATATTTTCATAAAAGTTACATTAAAGAGAGTTACTTGACGTGCTTAAATTTCTGAACCTAAAAAAGTAGTAATACTGCGACAGCTACGCTAAAAGTAAGGGGCATACAGTGCTAAGGCTTCCGCCGTATCACTGTATATTCAATCCCATAGAACACATAATAATATGGCATCAATTAAAATCTGCCGTTAGACGTAATAATGTATCACCCACTATAAACGTTAGTGTACTGGATATTATTATTACTGAAGTGGACAAAGTGCCTGTGAGTAGCTGGAAAAATTGTGTTTCGCATATTAAAACTGTTGAAAATTCATACATTTAAATTGGGAATATTACAGAAAGATTTATTATTAACATAGGTGTTGATAGTCACAGTGAAAACGAATTAAATGCGTAAACTGTAGTTGCATTAATTAATTATAATATATAATTATAATATATTCTATCTAAAATTGTTTATTATTTGTGTCAAATCATCCATGTTTGAAATAAAATTCAGTGCGGGCCCGTGTAGACCCCAGTCTGGTTTTAAACAGGCGTCAACACGAGTCGGTAAGTCATTCTCCTAAATCTGTAAACGGACTTTACAGAAATGTTCTCAGCATGCGGTGTTTTGCGGAAGCTTTGCGTCTGCGCAGTTCGCGTGTACGTCAGGTGCGGCTTTAAACTTATTTAACTTAATTTGAATAGGTATTGATTAATTAAAAAACAAGCAATTATAGTAAATCTTGGTATAAAATGAAATATAAAAAGATGTAAGGCATTCATTTTGTCGAGGAAGCAATACACCGTATAGTTATGTACGTAATAATGGTTGCTCTTACCACCGTGCTCTTTGTCGCCTGATTTCCCTCTATCATTTTCTATACAATATACGACGAAAGTTTAATATTTTTTTTTATTTTTAAAGAGATTGAAAGAAAGTCCGAATGGAGGTTTTAAATGTTTCTAGTAGACTTGAGAAACATGTGCATTTGTCTTGCCTTGGTACTTTGTAGGAAAGAAAATGAATATGTTAGAAAGCATATAATTCAATGTAGCGCATTATAAAAACTGTAAAACAGTAAAACAAACAGTTATGCTATTAATATTACAAAACTACAGCACAGATAAGGTGTACTAGTCAGAAAAAATGTCAATATTCAGCATACTGGAAAAAAAAAATAAAACAGCGGTAATAAAAGGAGTATTTGGATGTAGTATGTGATCTTTAAACAAAAAGAAAATTTTTGACGTTGAAATATGGAGGAAACACTAAAATAGCAGCCGTATTGACGAAACACTATAATATTGGCAAGAAGAGAAAAGCATTTTAAACATATTTCATCATTAGACATTCAATAACCAATGTGCGCCGTGAATAAGGATGATATCCAAAAATTGGCACTGGAAAGTAAATAATTAAAAAATTAATTTAAAAAACCGCTATTCAACTAAAATTAGAAGTACACAGAAGTTATTACCCCAATTTTATTACTATGTCTGTGTTGCCCCATAATGCAACCAGTAATGAAGTGCTTTATTGTATCGATTAATTAAATTTATATATCTAAAGTCCCCATACATCTTTGCGATAGTGCGTTTTATGACACTAAAGTCAAATTTACATTTGTCTATAACTGACAGACGAGGTCTTTTCTGGCCGGGAGACGATAGCAACTTTTTGGGATTATTTACTTTTCTGTCTTCATCTTCATTGTGAATTTTTTGAATCACGCCGATACTTGCTCCTGTATACATCGAAACCCTGTCTAATTTTCGTTTCAACGGCAAATTAAATGCGTTATTTCTGGCTTCCACATCAGCAGCATTATAAATATTAGCAATATTTTCACGAGATTGGGAATGCAAAGTTTATCCACAAATATATGACATTTCAAAAATTTTCATCAAAAGGAAAAACGCCAAGAAAAATTCGCTCTATTAATAAAACACGTCGCCGTTCACGTCCACCACTTATTATCAGAACGAGGCTGCGGAGGCGTGTCCATATCAATCACATCCTCGATATTGAATTATACGTTTTGTTTCTGTTTAATGCTGTCAAACAAATAAAGATGATCCTATTAATCGGGCGAGAGTTTACAGAAAGATCTGAAATTTCACCTGTTGTCAGATTTGCTAGTAAATAGATAATTCAATTCATATTTTAATTTTGTCAGTTAATTAAAATTATATAGGTGATCGGTTAGGTGTAAAACAGATTCATAAAGTTAAAATACCGGTCACTTTTTAAGTGTGAATAATGTTTACCTACTTTTTAACGACTACGTTATATTCTGTATTCATTACCCCTATTAAGCATAATTTGTATAAAACTTATTACATTTCGTAAAGCCATTTGACAACATTCATACAACACGTCAAAGAAAGTAGGTTGGTAAATGCTGTGTGCGTGCGATTTCAACATCTACTATTTTTGTTTGTAAATTACATAAATGTTATAATTTGTTCACGCAGTTATAACGTCATTATTGGGACGCTAGCTTCCTATTGGGCGAAATATGTGGTCAGATCGCATCGCGCGCCGGTCGATCGAGAGACAAGAAGCATGCCGCAAAGGAGAAGAGAGTCAGTCTTCCCCGATGGCTCCGTGAAGCCAGTGCTGTTCCGTGCACTCCATAAATTTAAGGCCTTCTTGGGCTATTAAGGAGTCTCTCAAGATGGCTCGGTAAAGCTAGTGTGCTCTTACTCACGCTTCAAGTTAGATCGTATCGCGCGGCGGTGCAACGGTTAAGAGAGTAGTCTTCCACGATGGATTCGTGAAGCAAGGGCTTTTTTGGCTATTAAGTAGTCTTCCAAGATGGCTCCGTGAAGCCAGTGCTTTTACGTGCGCTCCACGAATTTAAGGCCTTCTTGGGCAATTAAGCAGTCTTTCAGGATGGCTCTGTGAAGCCAGTGCTTTTACGTGCGCTCAGCGATTTTAAAGTCTTTTTGGGCAGTTAAGTAGTACATTCCAAGATGGCTCCGTGAAGCAGGTGCTCTTACGTACGCTTAACGATTTTAAGGCCTTTTTGGGCAATTAATGGTAAATCTTTTTAAGTAAAATTAAGTAACAAGCGATTCCGCGTTATCTGACGTACAAAATTGAACTCCCTACGATACCGGGGCGTTTTTATGATGTTTTTTAAAGTGAAGTTAGGGAAAAGTGTAAAGAAGCAGTTAGTAATGTAACGTTAAGTATCGACCAGTGTCTTTGTCGTGAATCCTTGTAATATGCTACCATCACCTGCATTAAGGAATAAAAACACAAGTGTTTAAGTAAACAATTGTTTTAATCAAAGGTAGCAGAAAATTAACGAACCAGTGAGCAACCCTATAGGCCACGCGTAAAAAATAACGTAACCACTAGGGAATTAACCCTGTGCGCCATTACATCCACATTCCTTAAATAGTTCTGGTAGACACAAACTCGAACGACGACCTATACTTACCTAAAGAACTGAATTTTGGTCGTTGACCAACAATAATTGTTAAAAAACAGTTGTTACATTACGAACTTAGGGGAGAGTGGGGCAAGTTCGACAGACGGGGCAAGTTCGTCAATGAGCCCGGCTCTGATTCCTTAGCCTTGGGAAATACCCCACCAAGCTCGACTGGCGCGCCGAATGAACGGTCAGTTGTGCTCTAACTTTCAACGAGGTGGTTGCAACATTTGGGCGCAAAACGTAAAAAGCGAGTTATTTACAATATCGATCTAAGAATTGACTAGTATTGTTATCAAGTTTTTGATCAGATAGGACAGTGTGCTTTATATGTTAATTTTTACCCTGTAACTTTATCAATTTCTTTTGACAGTACGACTTAGTAGGCGGTAAGTGTGACACCTATATAATATTGTGTAACATTTTTTTATATTCCGCACAGGTGGGGCAACTTTGTCAAATGTCTAGTGGGGCAAATTCGACGCTGTCAAACTTGCCCCACTTGCGTTAAGTTTTAATATTTTGTTTTCAGGTTGTAAATATGGTACGAAATTATAAAAAAAACGACAATCTACATATGAAGAAAAGCAGCTGCAAAGTGCTGTAGCAGAAGCAAAAAATGCCGAAATGAATCTTAGTGCAATTGCAAGAAAATTCGGCGTTCCACGAAATACAATTCGCTTTTGGTTGAACGAAGAAGACGTGCCAGACGTCTCATCGGTTTAACAAAGTTAAAAAAATAGCTGGCAAAGACTGGCTTATTTCATTTAACAGAACAGAACATCTATCACTGAGGACTCCGGAAGCAACCAGCATGGCCGGAGTAGCAGGCTTTACGAGGGAGAAAGTTAAACGATTTTTTTCTATTCTGGAAGAAAGTATGAATAAATATAAATTTCCGTGGTCAAGGATTTTTAACATAGATGAAACGGGATTATCCGTAGCTCAGAAACCACGTAAAATAGTGGCAGAAAAGGGCGTCAAACAAATCGGCCGGATAACGTCTGCAGAAAGAGGAAAAAATATTACAATGATAGGCAACATAAGTGCATCAGGAATATTTATTCCTCCATTTATGATATATCCTGGAGTGAGGATGAATCCTCAGTTAACAGTGGGAGCGTTTCCGAACACTGCAGCTTACTGCAATCCCTCAGGCTGGAGTGATGGAGAGTTATTTCTTAAATTCTTAAAACATTCTGTTAAATGTGTTTTTCCGTCTAAAGAAAGACCTGTGTTATTGTTATTGGACGGACACGGTAGCCACAAAACTCTTGATGCAATAAACTATTGTCGGGATAATGGCATAGTTATGATCACTTTTCCTCCCCATACAAGTAACAAATTACAACCTCTTGATGTGGGGGTGTTCAGACCTTTTAAGTGCTACCTTTCGTCGGAGGTCGGAGATGGATAGATTTATGACAAATCATCCCGGAGAAAGAATTAGCGATTACGTTATGGGACCTATGATTAAGGAGGCATTTATAAAAAGTTTTACACCAACAAACATTTTGAAAAGTTTTGAAAAATCAGGCATATTTCCTTTTAATGACGACGTGTTTGGTGATTACGAATTTTTAGGTGGCACTGCTGTAATTGGACATCCAGCCGCAGCCGATTCTTATTTAGAAGTTAATCTACAGGAACCAATGCCTGAGATGGACGCCAACATAGACGATGCGGATGCGTTAAAAATCAGAGATATTGCAGTTAACAATAAAGAATCTATTGACCCCATCACGGATATCAATATTGCAGTTAGCAATGAAGAATCTATTGACGCCATCACGGATATCAAAATTGGAACTAATCCCTTTTTAAATCCACAACCAGGGACTTCAAAGTCGACATGTGGGTATAAAGAGCATCAAATAGCAGAACATGAAAAAACATCTTTTAGCGAGATATCCCCGTTACCGAAACCGAAAGATTTTATTCCGATGAAAAGGAAAAGAAAGCAGAAAAGATCGAAGGAACTTACATCTTCGCCATATGGGGGCACTCCCCACATATGCATAGAATTTTCGCCCTTCAAAGAAGGGTAATCAGAGTGATCTGTGGATTAACATATAGAGCAGACGTAAAACAGGAGTTTAGTAGGTTGAACCTTTTGACGCTTCCCTCAAAGTATATTTATTTGTGTTTAATGCATGTCAAGATTAATATAGCGAGGTATCCGGTGGGTGCTGGGGTGCATGGCCATAGCACAAGGACTAGAGAACATATTAGAATGCCCTTTCTCAGGCTAACCCATAGCAGAAACGGCAGAAATTATTACGGTCCTCTCTTTTTTAATCTACTGCCAGCTGCAATAAAAAATCTAGAGACTAAAAAATTCGGGGCCATTGTACTAAAATTTAAAAAAAAAAGATCTTTTTATAGTTTTGAGGAGTTTCTGAGTATGGAACTTGACGAACGCCATTTTCTATGACTTATGTGTACTAAATCGCAATTGTGTAAGTGTAAAATGTCATTGCTTTATATTGGCTGTAGTTTTAAATTTTCAATTGTTAAATTTAAATTTTACTGAATCTATCGTTTGTATAAAAATGTTCTATAGACCTTTTTAGGGCAGTGTGCACGTTCGAGTCTGAGTTGAAGTCTGTGTGCGTGGTCGCTATTGATCTTTTATATTGTTTAACCTATTATTTGTTATTTATTACTTATTAGATCCTTTAATTTATGATTGAAATTTTATTTCATGCAAAATTGTAATTGTATATTATGACGTATGTAAAACAACCCATGTTATTGCATTAAATATATTTTGAATTTTGAATTTTGAATTTTGAATTTATAAATCCGACCTTGAAATGAAATTAAGTTCCCCAAAAGGAAGAAAAAGCTGTAACAAGAAATTTAACAAATCAAAAAATACCTAAAAAGAAAAAGCAAATAGGAAGAAAAACTGCTAAATGTAAGACCATAGAAGAAGGTAAAGAAGAAACATTTTGCACCTATTGTAATGAGAAATACGGAACGACGGAGGAGAACTGGATACAGTGTTATCGGTGTCAGCAATGGTCTCATGAACAATGTACGGATTTTGAAGAAGCACGATCATCTACTTTTTGTTGTGACATGTGCAGAAATTAAATTTAAGTTTTCGTTAAAATTTCTGTCCCACTTCTGTTCAACTTGCCCCACGGATGGGGGCAAGTTCGCCAATTAACATTATAATATTAAAATATTTTTTTTTGTATTTTTTTTCTTTTTCCTTTATGTGCCTACAGTAATTTGATTCTGAAATGTTTGTTCTATGCTCAAGTAACGCTTTATTTATTTTTTTCAAAAGCAATTATTTTTTAAGCCCTAAAAAAACTTAACATGCCGAAGTTGCCCCACTCTCCCCTACACTAAAACGAACTGCACTATAACCTAAATAAACCTAAACAATAAAGTCTAATCTAATCACCAGTTTTTAATAAAAGTTCCACAAAATACAATAAAGAACTGAAAATAACACTCACAAATCTCACAATACACAGTGCGTAAATAAAGAATAAAGAGACGACCGGCTCTGGGCAAGATAAACGTCAATTTTAAGGGAATATAAAAAAATCGTAGAAATCCGACGTACTGCGCATGAGTAAATCTTCCACGAAAGGGATTTTCAAGGTGTATACTGGGGACATTTTAAGATTGTTCAGCCATTAGCTTTGTTTTTCTATTGGTGGTAGTTCAGTGGTTTGGCCTATAGTTCTGACTGAACAGTTTTGACTAATAAGATAAACCTTCCGGTTTAGACTGATCAGTCCGACTGAAGAATTGAAGTAAATTCCATCAATTTGTCTGTATGACCAACTGAACGGAAGTAAAATTCGAGGGTGTATTCGCTAAGACTAGGTCGTTCAGTTTTTAGCTGTCGGCGGGTATTTGTTTACTATCTTCAAGCGGAAATAAATGCAGTTACTGTTGATAACAGCCTAAACATGTCTCTTCAGCTATCCTCAAATAATTGTGCGAATCCTTCAGATTTACTTTCAGTTCATCCAACAAATTAATGTGTGAAAAGCTCTTTCTTTTTTGTAGCCCTTCCTTCATCCATACTGTTCCGTACAATAACGTCGGTCATGCAAAACCTAGACAGTGCGATAATTCTCCGTTACATGCATTCCCAGACAGTCTCCAGCGCGCCTATAGCATCACCGTCTCTCCCCCGCCCCGATGGCTTGAAAGTGACGCGTCACAACGCGACGGGAGAGCCCCTTCATAACTCAAGCAGTCGCAATTTGAGCGATAGTTGAGTTGTTGCTCAGACAGTCAGCACCTGTTTTCGCGATCGATGTGAATATCAGATACTGTCACTGTAAAACGTGGGTGCAGGCGCTTATTGTGAAGCGGTAGCACAATAATTGTCTATTTAATTAGTTTATAACGTTCATATGTTTTCTAATGCATTTAAATAAATGCATCAAAGTTGTATTTGTTCAATAAATCTTGTTTTGAATGAATAAATAGTCGTGTGGTCATTTGCGTAAAGTTTCCGAACCAGGCGAAATAAATATACAGTTCACTCATCAAGGAACCACTAACCCACAACACATACTCTCTTCAACTTTTTTTTCCGTTGTTTTTGGATGGCTAATGCAGCAAAGCACAATAATTCGTCGTCCATTACTTACACTTGATAGCGAGTAACTAAACACCATCAGCAACAGGTACAGAAAAATAAAGGGAATTGAAAAATAAAACAACTAATTCCTTTCAACTGTACGATTTCACTGAAGGCCAAACTGATAATCTGTGGGACCCTTATACAAGCAAGTATATTTATTTTAATTATTCATATTCATTTACCTGTTATATTCAATTTCTACGCTGGTATCGGATTTTTCTGATCCAGTTTTTAAACTAGATAAGGTTTCACCCATCATTGAGCTATCCTGCAAACAACAAAACTAAATGAAATAATATAACTAGGAGGAGAATTACGCGGTTTTCGTGACGAGTGGTGCAACTTTTTTACTTTTTAGTGATAGCTAGTTTTTGTGAGAAGAGAAACGACGTTGAAGGCACACTAACCTGTATAAAAAACGCATTAGTGCACAAGAATTCAGTTTCAATACATTTTCTTCTGACCGCTTCATAATTAAATTCAAAACGGTGGAACAAAATTAATAGGGATAAAGTAAAATAAACGCTAAAGCCTGGAGGTTCGCAAGCAGAAAGTAAAACAACGAACTGCACACGACGTTGTCCTAATGTTAACCACAGAAAAATAAAGGTTAGTTTATGTTAACTGAGAGCGCCTTTATGTTAGTTAGAAAAACCGACAGGAGACGGATCGTCACGAGCGGTGGTGAATACGAATGTATAGTAGACGTGAGTAGCAGTGGCGGCTGATGCATAAGCGCTGCAGTGCTGCAGAGCTTCCAAAAAAATGATGAAAAATAATAATAATTACATAATCTATAAAAAATATTTCATTTCAGTTGTATTAATTCTTGCTCGGATTGTTTTGCCAGCTCTAGACTCGTGTGTGTGGCGGACTGTACATACCGCGGCGATCGCCTAAGTAAAGTCGACCAATGGAATATCGTACTGACACTACCGACTCTCCCTGTCGCTGAATTATTTTTGAACTGGGCAACACGATCGGGGTCGGTGAGCTCCTTCGAGCACCCACGCGGCACTCCGCTTCCCCCGTAACGGTCTAAAATAAAGCCCTGATTGTCGTGATTTAACTGGAGAGTTCGCTGCATTTAGTCCAGCGCAGTGCGGGTCGCCGAATACGGTATTGAATAGTATCGAACGAATTTTTACGCGACTGTTTAGTATACGGCGAGTTGAACTTAACAACAATAATGATTGAGTGCGGGGCTGGTTTTTGTGTATTGCTGTGACAATTATTAACTGTGCAGTGTACTATGAAAGTGGTCTTCAATTAAATTAATGTGAAGAGATTTTTTAAATATTCATATGAAGAAAAGATAGAATTAAAAGCAAAAGGTAGACCAGATATTATTATTGAAAAATCTAGTATAGGAGGTAGAGGAAAATGATATACACTAAAGCAAATCAAAACGTTTCTTAGAAATTCAATGACCGAAGATCGTTTAACAGCTCTTTCCATGCTATCTATTAAAAAAAAATTAATCTCCGAAATAGACAATTTTAATGACACAGTGATTACAAGATTTGCAAACCGAAAAGAACGTAGGATAGACTTAATTTATAAAAAATGGGTAAGTTTAGTATTTTTTCAAAAAATATGGTAATATTTGTATCTATATTAATAATTTTCCTACTAGAAAAGCAAGATTCGTCAACAAAAAAGGGCGTGTCACCCAAAAATTTTTGCGGCGCAAAATGTACTTTAAATCCGGCAGCAACAGTAGAGACCCACTTAAACTTACGTATGTGGAAAAGCGTGGGCGCCCTATGCCCGATTTAAATATTAAGTTAATCTTGACCACGGTAATGTTGTATATGTAATAGTTGTTTATTTTGTACCCAATAGTAATGTTGATGTTTACAGAAGATTTTATACCTGCATTGAAACGAATATTGTTGACTGTGATTGTATAGTTCTGGGTGACTTTAATCTACATGGTTATGTAAATAATGTTGTCAATGAGTACAACTGCGACCTAAAAAATTTTTTATCCTTTACTGGATTTTCACAAATTAATGATATTAAAAATGTATTTGGTGTGCTTCTTGACTTAGTACTTGTTAGTCCCCTCTTGCAGAATTGCAGAGTGGATATTGATGATGATCCACTGCTGCCAATCGATCAGTATCACCCTGCCCTGGCTGTAATGCTTGATCGTGGTAATGATTGTAGTGAATGTAGGCAAATGCCTATTAAAAAATTTAACTTTAAAAAAGCAAATTTCAACCTATTATACAATCTTCTGTGTGATCAGAATTGGGAGGAACTTCTCGAGTGTGTTGATGTCGATGAGGCACTAACTAGGTTTTACGATATCTTTCATAACATATTTCTCCAATGTGTACCATTCTCCACCCAGGTAGGCCGTATGTTCCCTGTCTGGTACAATGGTGAGATTATAAGGCTGATTAAGAAAAAAGAAACATATTTTAGAAAGTATAAAAGGCTTCAGTCTTCTTATTGGTTTAACAAGTATAGAGACGCCAGACGTATAGTCAAAATTAGAATTAAAACCTCCTATACCCGCTATTTGGCACGAGTTGAGAATAGCTTGAATGAAGACCCAAAATTCTTCTGGTCCTATATTAAGGCTCAGAGAAGTAACTCTGATATTCCATCTGAGGTTAACTATAATGATAACCGCTTTGCGGGTGCAGCGACTATTGCTGATGGGTTCGCTGAATATTTTAGTGCTGTGTTCTCTCCCGTGGAGACCCTTGATGTTGGTGAATGTGTCCCCAAAGATCATTTCTGCGTACTTCCTATTACCAACGATGAGGTGCGCATGGCGATTAAAAAGCTTAAGGGTAATAGAGCCATTGGTCCAGATGGTCTCCCCGGTTACATAATTAAGGGCTGTGGTGAGCTACTGTTGAGGCCCCTTGTCTTTTTGTTTAATCTCAGTCTCCACACTTCAATTTACCCCAAGACGTGGCGTCTAAGTAAAGTTATTCCAGTACATAAATGTGGAGGTAGACAGGAAATTGTAAACTATCGTCCAATCTCTATTATTAATGCTGTATCTAGGGTATTTGAAATTGTCCTTTTTAATAGAATCTATGAGGAGGCGAAAATGTACCTTTGCAACTCTCAACATGGATTCCTTCCAAAAAAGTCTACCATGACGAATCTTTTGGTCTTCTCACAATGCCTTCATGAGGCTATAAATAATCAATCACAAGTGGATGTAATCTTCACAGACCTGGAGAAGGCTTTTGACAAGATAAAACACAGTGTCATAATTCGGTCACTGCGTAGCGCAAATGTTTCTGAAAACTTGATTCTTTTGATTGCTTCGTACTTGGCTGATAGGGAACAGTATGTGGAGGTTAAGGGTGCAAAATCGAACGTATATACTAGTACATCCGGAGTTCCCCAGGGATCCAATCTAGGGCCCCTACTGTTTGTGGTCGCTATGAATGACATGTGTAGAGTTGTCAGGTGCTCAAAGGCATTGTTGTTCGCCGATGATTTTAAGCTGTTTCTGGAGGTTTTATCTCGTGACAATTGTGAATGTTTGCAGGAGGATCTGGACAGTGTGGTTGAGTGGTGCTCTGTTAATGGTTTCAACATTAATACCAACAAGTGCTCGTGTATGACGTTTTCCCTCAAGAAACAAGTCCTGACCGAGAGCTATACAATCAACAATGTTATATTGGAGAACTGCTCCCTTCAGAGAGACTTGGGTGTCTTATTTGATAATGGTCTGAGCTTCACCGATCATATTGTAACAAAGATTAATGAGGCACACAAAATTATGGGTTTCATTGTCAGATCCACCAAGCACTTCAGTGTTGACATATGCCTCAAATTATTTGACAGTCTAGTGTTGCCTAAACTGGAGTATGGTAGCATAATCTGGTCACCCCAGTATGAAGTGTGGTGTAAATCAATTGAGAGAGTGCAACGCAAATTCTTAAAGTATACGTTTTTGAAAAGGTTTGGATACTATCCCAACCAGGGATATGATCATGGTAACCTCTTGAGTTTGTTTAATAGATTATCCTTAAAGAACCGACGTATAAGGGTCTGGGGTCTGCCTTGTTTACCTTTATAAACTCTTGAATAATAGTATAGATTGTCCTGATATATTGTCACAACTGCCATTTTCTATAAATCGTAGCAACACAAGACAACGGAAAATGTTTTACCTGGATCTTCCTAGAACTAACTTATATAAAAATTCCCCAGTCTATCGCATGTGCAATTATTTTAATTTTTATGCTAGTGACATAGATTTGGACACCACCAGTCTGTTACAATTCAAAAAGATTATTAGTGATAGACTTCTAGCTCATCAAACAAATGAAATTAATCATATTTAGTAATTAGATTAGGTATGTAGAATTAGTGGATTTATTAGTATCTGTTAATGGCCATTTTGCTGTAGATACTGTATGAAATAAATAAATAAAATAAATAAATAAATTAAAACTGCGGGTAAAAGTCGTGGCAAAATGTATAATTTAAAATTTTTATAACTGGGCGTGGTCCAAAAAAAAATTTTCCCTGCCACGTTATTTTTTTTTATCTATGCAGCACACCTACTAATAGAGTTCACGAGCCGCCACTGTTGAGTAGTACAAATGGGGTACACTTTAATATTGTATATTTAATAAATTTTCATTTTGTTTTACAACTCATATTTTTATACAAAAATATCTGATTCTAGTTCTACCAAACTTCGATGGCATGTAGCAATGTAAAAATGTATAGCGGAAAATCTCAGAAATGTAATAACTTGTCAAAGCGACTGTCAAAAATTTGGGAGCCTAAAAAAACAGTTTTTGAAGTCGATTCTGTCACTTTTCCAGGTTTTGGTTGACAGTTGTAGCCTGTAGGTATGGTTAAATACGATTTGATTTGATTTGACTGACAAATTGGTGCGATATACCAAATTATAGGGTTTATTGATACCGGCAAAAGCAACAATTCTTAGTTTAAAAATATCCTTCTCCTAAAAGGCCGCAAAAATGGTCTAAAAGATTCAACAACATGCCTATTTATAGATTGAGCCTTTATTGTAAGCTGAAAGATACGTTTCCAAAATAACGATATGCAAATTAGGTTCCTTAGAACGAGCCGCTGTAGCAAAACCTCTAGTATATCTAATGTTCTAATAATCTTTGATGGATAAATAAAAATAATGGCCGCTATTGACATGACAACGAATCATGAGACTGAAGGCTAATTGGTTCCCATCGGGAGATTCGAGGTGGGAAGATAATCAGACTTGTCTACCTAATGTTTCTCTTATTAATTCCCAAGGTGGAAGGTCGATTTCATCACAGCACGGTTCGCGAAGTTTTCGACTCTCGTCATTTGCCTCTTTCAACCGGTTTACGGTAAATTTATTGTCATGTTTATACTCTACAACCCCTGATGGGTCAGTCTTCCGGTAGATCTCGTTTAAGTTACATCTTACAGCAATGTTTAAAAATTATTCAGTTAGTGATTTAGCTATTATTGCTATTTCACTGGAAAAATAAAAATCTGAAAAAGCAAAAAAGCCACGAAAAAAGAAAAAATATATGAATTTGTTGGAGAGAAAACCCAAAGGAGAATTATTTACGTTATATAAGGAGTTATTGGATACTGCGGCTGATGATAAACGGGAATAGCAGTGATGAACAGTAGTTTGTTGGCGACCATCAAACAGTGTTTGTTCAGTCTTTAACTTAAACAAACTGCCACCATTTTAATTAAAGTAATTGCGTGCCTAAATGTAGTATTGATTTTTCTTAATACATATTCAACTTTTAACAGCTCATTGAACTGTTTAAGTAGTTGATGGTGTGAAATTTTCAAGGAAATGAAGTTGTTGTCCAAACTAATTTTCTTTAAAAAAAAAATTCCAGACACTTTTAAACAACTAGTCTGTACAACTACTGGTAAGCTGCACTAATTTGCCAGTAAAAATGGGAGGTTTAAGTAGAGGACACTGTAGGTACCTATACAGGATGTTTCCTAATACGTGCGGAGTTTTTAAGTGGCTATTCTTGACTTAATTGTAAGCATAGAAGTTTCTAATTTTTTTCACTTTTGAAATTTATTTTATTTGTTTTTGAAGATAATTTAGTGGAATTTTGGTACCTGTAACAACTTTTTCATTTCCCACAAAGTAAATTCATTATTATGTGAAATAATCTTTACACTATGCAGTGATATTTTTTTCTTGGACATGAAACATTTTACCTCCTTAAATATTTGTTGGGGCGCCACTGGCTCAATTTGATAATTTATACCCTTTATCTTATTGTGCTTTTTGGTCTCCTGATACTTGATATTTTTGGCACAATAAAAAATCATAACTTTTAATAAACAGAGGGAATGAAAAAACAAAAAAAATGGCGTGAAATACGGAGGAAAAAGTATCTCTGGGTTGTGGTGTCTTTGACCACTTATTAAACGGATTTGGGTTTAATGGATGATTTGAATAAAACACACGTTTTAATACTGCTAACCAAACTGTCTATTTTACTAGTTGAGGTGGAAAACAAGAATGCCTGCTTAAAGCAACATGGCCATTTAAATACCTGTTTTATGCTTAGCCTAGGTGGGGAGATATCCGGCCGACTAAAAGGCGGCAATTCCAAAATACACTACAGGGTATATTTATTCAGGTAAGTAAAAATAAATTTGTTTTGTAGGAAATGAAAAAACTGTTGTGTTCCAAATTCTACATAATTATCTTTACAAAGGAAGTAAAAAAAAGTGTAAACTTTAACACCCTGTATCTGAAGAACTAAGTAGGTATTATTGAACAACTGTTTATATGAACTTTTACGCTTAAAATTAGCTAAAGAGTAACCACTAAAATTTTACCTATAATCCTTATTAAACAAAATATTAACTTCTTTCTAAAATAAATCCGTTTTTACCTGTGTTAAACTTTGTGACTGTGACAACTCATCATATTGGCTATTTATCAAAGCTCGTTTTTTACTGGATCTTTGTCTTTTGACACTCAGAACAGTGGATGTAGATGATGTTCTGCTTCTTTTTCTTTTGTTCCTTTTTACATTATACAGAATTTCTATATCTTTCTTTGAACCTATATCAATAGAGAATAAATTAATATACAGTGTGTCCAAGAATGAACTTAACTATACTTTTATTTTCAGTATTTCAGTATATTTAATTCGTTATGAAAATGCAGATTTGCAAAATTAAATCGAGCTTTCTTGAAACATCAGGATTAAGGAGGTTAGAAAGTGAAATTAAAAAACAATAAATGTTTAATAGGGTTCAAAAGTTTTGGTATTCTCATTATCCTGCATAAAATTTCCAAATGTAAAACCAGGTTACTAAAGAGCAATAAAATTCAACAAAGAGTTATTTAATATGTACCTACCTACCTAATTTTATGAAAAAATTAATTTTCACCATAATAGATAGATAGAGGGCTCACAATTTTTTCCACTAATTAAACTATCATTAATAAATCATATTTTTCAGAATTCGCAAATTTTGTGGGCAACACACTAAGTACAATAATTATAAGTATACACTGTAAAAATATTTTACCTAAAATTGAGACTTTTGGTGCTCGATTACTCTTAAGGTCAAAAACCTCACACTTGTTAAGATACTTCATCCACAAACACCTAACAACTGATTTAATCTCTGGTTTAGCACCCAACCTGATCAATTCATCTGTCAAACCTTTTAAAATAATGTTGGAACATTCCCAACTTGTGAGTTTATCGTCTCCTTTTTGAGCCTTATCTTTCTAAAAGCAAAAAATTAAGTTATTTATCCAAAATTCAATGAAACTTTCAGACAACTTTAGAGACTTTCTTAACTAGTTTGAAACCGTACTTTCACAATTTCACATTGATTTCAAATACCTGAATTTTTTTAGTAGATTTCTTGTTAACTGCCGTTTCTTCCTGCTCGAAAACCTGCTCCCTAATGTTTTGGGACTGAGTCTGACACTCCTGGCAGTAAAAATGTCCTGCTTCTTTATAAAAATCTGTACCCCCGCAGACCTCGCAGTCCTCCGTGGGGCCATCTTCGTCCATTATTTATTATCTTCTACTAAAAATATCAGAAAATTAGGAAACAAGTTGGAAAAAAGCTTATTTTGAAATATTTCTAACCTTACTTTTCTTGTGCTTTTCTTAACAAAAATAAACAAAAAAGTGACGTAAACAACATACTGTTGATGAGGATAGGCAACGTTGGATCTTGTGGTTGGACCTAGTAGTGGCAAACTGTCCTGCATATTATGCCTTTTTTGTCGCTACGTTACTAAGGCCTGGGTAAACGTCAACACAGCTGATTTTGACAATAGAAAGAGTTGTAAAACTTGTAAACACGTCAAATAATGCGAAAGTGAATAAAAAAAATCAATTTTATTATCAAAAAACTGATATAAAGCCAGTTTCTAATTTAAAAAACATAACCAAAGGATTTCAAATGGCAACGAGAAGCCTTACGGACGTTTTTCTTTTAATGAGAAACAATGCCATTCGGAGCAGACAGATATATCCGGAGCAAGTAAGTAGATTTTAAGGTTACCTCCCTGCACCCTTAACATATTTTGAGTTCTTTTTGCCTTTTATGAAAAGCATAGGGCAAACAATTTTGAGGAACCTTTAAACTAGGATTGGTTGCGTTTAATTTATGAACTAAGTACCTAACATTATTGGTGTTAACTTCTAGGACTCCTCGGAAAGAATGCATTTGGTGTCATTAAATGATATGGAGGAGGGATATGCAGATAGAAACGAGAATAGGTTGCCCCCTGTTTGGATTGATTATTTAGAGAAAGCTCAAATGATCTTGCCAAAGCTTAAAGGAAAAATTGGAGATTTAAAATCTTTACATTCCAAGTAGGTACAGTGGTTATATCATTTTAAGGGTTAATTGTTCTGCAACTTATATATAAGTTTAAAGGTAAATATTATTTTTGATTGTTTAGGTGCACCTGAAACCATATTAATATACCACCAAGAGTTGTACCTTTTTTACCAAATGTGGTGTTTTTTAGGCACTTGCATCGTTCCACTTTTGATGATACACCGGAAGATGAAATAGCAATAGACAGTTGTACACAGGAAATTACTAGAATGTTTAATGAAATTCACCGGCTGTTACAGATCATTAAGAGTCATTCCACTGAAAATGGTGTCAAAGAACAGAGACTGACCATAAATGTTTATAGATCATTAGCATCGGCATTACAAGATTTATCTTTTAGTTTTAGGTAAGTACCTTTGACTAGGATCATCTGATTTATTAATCAGCAGGGTGATCTTATTATATTTACTAATTCCCTCACTTCTCTTAAGGATACATAATGGTATACAGTTCCTTATTTTTCATAGTGTAATTTGTAATAATTGTTAATTTGTAGTAAAATTATATTAAATCATGGAGCTTATTCTGCAAATAAAAATAAAACTAAAGTAGGTGATGATGTTAGGTAGGTACTCACCTATTGAAATAAAAATGTTTGGTTTATTTTGAGCTAAACTATCATCACAAATACAAAGGATATAAATTTGTTTTAACATGAAATTAAGTTAAAAACATGCCTATAGATTTTATTTACCTACTACATAACATTTCACTAGTTACTTATAGTTTTTATTACACTATGAGCCCAAATCACATTATCAAAGATTTCAAAACAAGTTTTAAGAAGACACACCAGGATACACAATGACTCATGCACACACTGGTACAGTGACTTAGGAATACCGACATTAACTGAACTTTTTGATAAACAACTAATAACAAACTACAGCAAATTGAACTCATTTTACATTACACCTCCCACCATCACAAAGTACCGAAAGACTGGCTTCTACCACAACCTGATGAACATGTTAAAGCAACCTTCAAAATTCAAAAAGTATAAGTAAAATACTTGACAGCGAAGGACACTTCAATTAATTAAAGAAATTCTTCTGAATCCCGAAAGCTCTAAATATGACGAGCACAAAAAAAGAAATTAATTAATCCAACTTAATACCTCAACAAGATGAACTAAAACATTATAGTATTTATGTATTTATTACATACATATTATTTAGTTGGATGTACACTCAACAATTTTAAAATAATAATATCCTCTATATATTTGGCAGCAAAATCCTATACCAACCAAATACCTTCTTTATATGATCCATAGCAAATATTTTAACCCTTTTGAGAGTCATTGTCTATGATTTCCAAGTACCTATTACAGTGACTCCCGGGAAGGAATGGTTAATTTCTGAATTGCTTTTTTTGAATTTTGGTATGTTTACCTATGACCCTATTCTATTGCTTAAAATTTATTTATTATTTGCACGCCACTGGCGTCAATTTATTGAAGTTTTGTATTTGGTCGTTTTGAGGGATGCCACATCGATTTCTAATATTAGTTTTGACATAAAATAATCGCTAAAGGCACATTTCCTCTTTAAATTATTTTAAATTCCCTATAAAACCGTACGCCAATAAGTTAACTAAAATTTTAAGCAGTAGAAAAGTGCGCCCTAGTGTCATTCGTAAACATACCAAAATTCAAAGAAATCAATTCAGTAATAACGAAAGTATAAGCCTGTTACATTATAAGTATATGTATGCGATTTCCAGGGATTGTCAACCTTTATATAGTGATTTATAAGTGGTTTTTGCTATTTTCTGTTTTGGAGACCTTAAATATAAATTTTATTGCTTAATATAAAATTAAATTGACTTTTATCTGTGTATTTTATTATATGTAATGTTTAAGTTTTTAATTTTTTACTGGACTCTATGATTAACGAAGCTTATGTATTTGTGTACCATATAGTGAATGAATAAATAAATAAAAATATCTGCCTCGTCCTATAGGTTAGTGCACATTACTTTGTGTGTGAACAAAGATGTATTGAGCCAAAGAAACTTATAGCTTGCGTAGCTATAAGTTTCTTTGATTGAGCAAAGAAACTGTTATTGGTTTCAGAATTTCCTAGGCAAATTGAGAAATGATTTTCGGGAGGGATAACGACTGGGCCGGGGAGACGCAGAAGGCAGAAGAATAGATGCGATTTAAAAAATTTTTTACTTTACTTATTTTACAGGTCAACCCAAAATAGTTATTTAAGACAAATACAG
This sequence comes from Polydrusus tereticollis, assembly GCA_963920685.1. Lineage (NCBI taxonomy): Eukaryota > Metazoa > Arthropoda > Insecta > Coleoptera > Curculionidae > Polydrusus > Polydrusus tereticollis. The sequence continues at coordinate 92,967,016 of OY987326.1, read as the reverse complement.
TCAAGAGAAGATAGATCGAAAATGTATTTTGACCAAACTGTAGAAATAGATTTGTTAAATAATGAGAGTGAAGAAATAGACAATTATTTTGTCAATAATCAACGAATGTCGCAACAGCAACTCCTATTGCTAGAAGAAGAAAATACAAGGTACAGTTTAACTAAACTCATTTCAAGAAGTCGGCAAAACACTCCGTGCAAACTATCAAAGCAATCCCTACCGCGTCATTTTTATTAGGGTACCATTTAAAGGCAGGTATTTGATATTTCGCCAAATGTTTTTTTTCCCGTTTCATCAGACTTTGGCATGGATAGAGTAAAAAAAAATTCATTGTTCGCATGATTAAAGAAGCAGCTGTAAGAAGCTAAAATTACTGTTTATTATAGGTTTGCCCAGGAACGAGAAAAAGAAGTAAACGCGATAGTGAAATCAATCGTAGATCTAAATGAAATTTTTAAAGATCTCTCTCAAATGGTTGCAGATCAAGGGACAGTATTAGACCGAATAGACTATAATATTGAACAGACTCAAGTGCAGGTTTTTGAAGGTTTCAAACACTTACAAAAAGCCGATTCCTACCAGAGAAAAAACAGAAAAATGTGCGCCATAGTTACCTTGGCCGCACTAACCATTTTGTTGTTTTTTATATTAGTTATAGTGAAAACCTAGTCCTTTGTATATTTTAATTTGTATATAGTTTTTATTTCTGTGATTCTCATTATGTACTGTACAGATTACTTAGTTTGAAACAATTACCATTGGTAAAAGTCTATTGAAGGTGAGCACAAGTAAATAAAAAAGAATAACATTCATGTATACCGAACAAAAATGCAGCGATGTTACGTATTATACTAGGTACCCCATTAATCCGTAAAATAGTACCTTACAAAAAAAATTATATGAGACACTATGGTTATTTTGACGTCCCCTACACGCTGCCGAATTTTTTTCATATACTTACTGGTCACCCGCCTGTACACAAAATAACATTAAATATCCCGACAAATTATTTTCTATAATGTTGCTTTACCAAACTATAAACTGTTTGTATACAGGGCGTCCCAAAATTAAGGGGCAATACTTTACCACCATATTCTCCTGCTAAAAATAATAGAATTTTTTCATATGGACATAAGTGCAGAAATGCTTGTTAAGGGAGCTACCCCCCCTCGAATGGGGAACCCTGAAATCGTTTTTTTTTTTAAATATTTTTATACTCTCGTTCATAATTAAATTATAAAATTAGGTATTGTTATAAACTTTTACCGATAAATCAGTTTTTGAATTCAGAATTTCAAAAATTTAGTCATAGGCGTCACATACCGGGGTGGTTAAGGGTTCAAATAATCCCATTTTTTTAACCAGTTGTTTTTTTTTATTATTTTCTTAGTAATTATGAAATGTCAAAGTATTCTGCGTAAAAAAGGTATCCTTAGTTCACCTTGATAGGACTTACAGTTTTTGAGTAAAATCATTTTAAAGAAAATCACGCCCATAAAGGAGTTAATTAATAAAATTATTCTTAAAGCTTTAATATAAGAAATGTACTAAAAAGTACAAAATTAATGAAAGTAAATGCTTTTAAAATGACACCTTTTACGAAACTAAATAAATTGAAAACGAAATAAATATGACAACTTATTTAGAGAGTAATAATGCGACATGAAATAGGGTTGTTTAACCAAAATTTTTTGAAGAATAAAATTTAAATTTAAACCAAGAACTACTCCTTGAGAAGGTGTTCAAATAGACCCCCATTTTCTCTGATACAAAGTCCAGCTCTACGGCGAATGTTGTGAGATGCCCGAAGAATCTGAGAAGGATTTCTTCTTATTTCATTTCCAGCTTGAAAAATTCGCTGAAGCAGATCCTCACGGGTATCCACCTCCGTTGCATAAACTATGTTGCACATGACTCCAAAAATAATAATCGAGTGGATTTAAGTCCGGCGATCTCGCTGGCCAGAATACTGGTCCACCTCTGCCTATCCACCTTTCAGGATAATTCTCATCTAACCAGTTACGAACAGGCCGTCCAAAATGGGCAGTGGCACCGTCGTGTTGGAAATACATCCCCAACCTGGACCTTAAGGGTACTTCGTCCAACAGTACTGCTAACTGATTTTGAAGAAAGGCCAAATATCTCTCGCTGGTTAAATTATTGGGCATTTCAATTGGACGAATTAACTGATTTCCAATTATTCCCGCCCACAAATTGACGGAGAACCTATATTTACAATTATTTCTTCGAACTGCTCTTGGATTTTCATCGTGCCAAAAGTGAGTGTTGCGAGTATTAAATACTTTAGTTCTACTAAATGTTGCCTCATCAGACCATAAAATTTTGATGTCCTAAAATGCACCGACATAATTCGATTCTGGGTGAAATCTCTAGGCAACAGCTCTTGAACCCTCTGGTAATGATATGGGTAAAGACCTTGCATCTGAGTCATTCTTCCTATCTAAAATAAATATTCGTTATAATTATGGATAGCAATATGGTAAAGTAAAACGCATTATAATTGATTTCGGAATGTTGACTTCTGTAGCCAATTGCCTGAGTCCAACTTGAGGTTTATCTACTATTTGTTGAAGTGCATTTTCCAAATCATAGTCCCCCCTAGGTCGTCCTTGCCCACGAAAGCGTTCAAACGAACCATTCTTCATCAAATTTGTATGAACCCTCTCGAATACTTTGCATCCAGGAAGTCTCCGTTGCGGAAAACGTCTGCGATATTCCTGTACCGCAGCAAAGGAAAGTCCATTACAATATCCGTATACAAAATGGATATCGGTAAGCTCGTGGTTTGAAAAATTTTGCATTTTCTTATTTATTATGTCTAATTTTACAACAGTAATAACAGCAGACAATATCTGACACGGAAATGTCAATGGAAACAAATATCAATTTTAATCCATGGCTCTTCTATTCACAACTTTCTCTTTGATTATTATTCCTATTAATTAATTATCTCCTTTATCGACCCGCTTTTCTTTTAAACGATTTTACTTAAAAACTTTAAGTCCTATCAAGGTGAACTAACGATACCTTTCTTACGCAGAATACTTTGAAATTTCATAATCATTGAGAAAATAATAAAAAAAACGACTGGTTGAAAAAATGGGATTATTTTAACTCTTAACCACCCCGGTATGTGACGCCTATGAATAAATTTTTGAAATTCTGAGAATTCAGAAACCGATTAACTAATCGTTAAGTTTATAGCCATACCCAATTTCAAAATTTAATTATGAACGGGTTCGAAAATATTAAAAAAAAAAACGATTTCAGGGTTCTCCATTCGAGGGGGGGGGGGTAGCTCCCTTAACAAGCATTTCAGCACTTATGCCCATATGAAAAAATTCTATTATTTTTAGCCGGAGAATATGGTGGTAAAGTATTGCCCCTTAATTTCGGGACACCCTGTACAAAGCGGTTAATATGTGAAACCCAATTTTATACTTTTGTTATGTTGATTTTATATGTATATAATTAAAAACCAAATAACTATTAATAAAGTTAAATGTAGGTATATTATTTATTGTTAAATGTATAAGTGATAAAATTATACTTACTATTCCAAGATAAGTTGGGCTCAAACAAATGGGCCACCCATGTATATAAGATATAAGTATATATTGTGTACCTAGGTACTACTACTAAAATAAAATAACTTTATTTTATCATAGTTTTATTTCTTATAATCATTTAAAATAAATATTCGCACAAAAATCAGCTAATAATTATTGATAATAAAATAAAAAGAGAGTAAATTTAAAATGCTATTTATTACTCATTGGGTACATTATCAATATTAAACTGGAGACAAAAAATATTTTTTACACACAGAAAAAAACAGGGACCTTTCAAAAGGTGGATGGATAATGTAAAAATATAATTTATTTAAAATCGCAGTTTTTAGACTGGTCACAAAACCTTTATTAAGGTGCAAATTATCAATGTCCTATCAACACTAACTACAAGATAATTTCTAGGTTGTCATATAAAGTTATGTAGTTGTTAACGCTAACAGGACATTAATGATTTGGGCCTAAGAGATCAGCAGCAAAGCACTAGAATAGTAAAAGTGCTTTGGTTAATATAACGATAGTATATGGAAAAAAGCCGCCGCCGCTTAAATTCAAGAGTTCAGTTGATATTGGAAATAGAACAATTTGGTAAAAACATTTGATTACTTAACCATTCTCTAGTTTTAGTTTGTTAAGTAAAAATATGTAGTAACCTACGGGCATGTTAAAATGCTTTTGTACAAAGTAATTAAGAGAAAAATGTAAACTCTTGAATTTAAAAGTTGTGATTTTACATACACTGTGTTCAAAAAGTCCCGGACCGGTCAATTATTTAGAAAATGGCGCACAATATAAAAAAACTTCCGGTATAAAAGTTGTAGGCCTTAAAAAATCTATAAAACTAGGACACCTGTAATTATACAGGGTGCCTCAAACAGTCATGCTGAACAAAATTTTGGTTTTTTAAATGAAACGCCCTATATCTTACAATACTTTTGGATTCTACATAAAATATAAATTATTTTTTAATAAGCACACTATAAGTCTAAACTTAATAGTTTCTGAGATATCGACTTGAAAAATTACATTTTTGAACTTTGACAGCTTCTAGCTCTCTAACGGTATATCTTAGAGCAAAACGACTTACATGTCCCTATCTTACTTTTTTATTATCTTCCCAGAAGTGTAAACTTCCGGTTAAACCGGATATAACTCGAAAACCGGAAATATAGTACTTCCGGTTTAACCTAAAATTGATATGTTTGGGAAGATAATAAAAAAGTAAGATAGGGACATGTAAGCCGTTTTGCTCTAAGATATACCGTTAGAGAGCTAGAAGCTGTCAAAGTTCAAAAATGTAATTTTTCGAACGTCGATATCTCACGAGGGGTCTATGGCTGCCGCAGTCGGTGTACATATTGGCCACAATCCTGACACAATCAAGTGCACAATACTTGACAATCCCACACAATAACGCAATCATCTCACAATGATTCACAATCTTTTACAATTCACAATCCCTCACAATCTTGAACAATCTCTACACAATCGCAAACAATCACTACATAATCGTTCACAATCCCCCACAATATTATAGGCTATGTTGACAGTATGAGTATGAACCTCAGATTGCGCCTTTTTTGTAGTGGTAGTGTGCCGAATAGTGTTTATTTGTTTGTGTATAAGTTAATTAAGTATTAAAAAAAGTGAGTAGACAGTTACTATACAAGCAGGGAAGCAGGTATGTATAATAATAATATAATTTATTTGTAAAGTTACTTTTATGTTTTTATTCTGTTAATTTAACGTTCTGGATGAGGATGAGGAGTACCTTTAGAAATCCATGTACACAACTAATAGAAACAATAGAAAATAACGCAAAACCTTGTAAAATAAAAACTAGTTTTAAAAAGTATCTTTAATAGCGAGTTTAATAGTTAAAGTTAAATCTATGAAAATATAAAGGTGAGTTATCCTCTGAAAACGACAAAAACAAAAAAGGGCATTCTTCAGGAAATTGTCATTTTAGAAAAAAATTATAAAATTAAATTAATAAAATAGTAGTATTTTTAGCTCGGTTATTAGTTTTTTAGGTTTAAATAGAAAATCACAAGGATAAAAAAAATTGTACGCGCGCAAATCTAGTGTGACAAATTGGCGTTTTGAAAATATACGACTAGAAACAATAATGTAATCAGCTTTAAAACCAACCGTTGCGGCACTTGGAGAGTGGATTTTAGCTCTAAACTGAAAATCACTAAATTAAAATCCTCCTAGGGCGGCCAGCCGACTTTACAGCGCAAATAAGTCTATTAAGGGCAAAAATTTAAATTGCATTTTAAAATCAGTTTCAGTCTAATTTTAAAACTGAAAAGAAAAATGGTTTAAAAATTATTCCAAATTTAATTAAACCCTTATGAATCGTAGTATTTGACATAAGAACTTCGCAAGCGAGTGTGCCAGGGACATTGCAATTTGGCACGTCCCAAAACTATACCTGCGTCAAACTTATTTACTTACCCATAAAAGTAAGGGGGGTGACGCAAAAAGTGAAAGAGCTAAAAGGGGTACTTAAAGGGGTATATAAACACCAGAAATTATAAACAATGCGTCTCTCTATTGAGGTATCTATTAGAGATGCAACGAATAGTGGTTTGGGTCACAGGCTGAATACCGAATATTCGGCTGATGGTCACGGTCGACTAAGTAATATTCGGCTGGGTTTTCAGCTTTACTTTAGTTTTGTTTTTAAACTTTAATAAGTCGTATTTAGCCGAATATTCGCCAAATACCTCATCACTGCTGGCCGAATACCGAATATTCGGCATTTACTCAAACGTGGCCGAATATTCGGTAATTATTCGACAAACCTAATATTCGGTAATTATTCGACAAACCGAATACTCGGTACAGCATCCCTAGCAACTATCTATAATTTTTTAGTGTGAATAACTACACAGAAAGAAAGAAAGAAAAACAAAGCATCTAAAAGGAACATCAAGCAGGATCAGACAGATTCAACGGACTACTCAGAGTGTTTCGAGGAGTGTTCATACTTCATACACTGGTGAAAGTGAATTTGAAAACGAAAGTTTTCAAGAAGATGAACAACTTGATGAACAACAAGGTATTGAAACGGAAAAATACTATGCAGTAGCCTATTCTGATAGATATCATATTATTATAGGAAGAGTAATAAAAATTGAAGAAAATCTCTGCTCCATAAAATTTCTAGAACAATTTATGGATATATATCGATGGCCTGCAAAACCCGAAATGGAACTAGTAGAAAAAAAGTTCATTATATATGGTCCAATTCATTTTAAAAAGTACCCATTTAAACTTTCACGATCTGAACTACAGAAAATTACTAAATAATTTAAGAAAATAAAAGTTTAGATATAGCAGATTACAGATTTTTTGTACACAGTTAATTTTAAACAGATTTTAAAATAAAGTTACACAAAGCTTTTTTAATATTGTTGTTATCATTTTTAGCACCGAAATTCACCATTATATTTTCATTCACAGGTATGTACTGCCATTTAATCTTAGCTAGGGAGTCCAAAATAAGTTACACAATCTCTCCCATTTAAACACAATTCCGTAACAATCATACACAATCACACACGATGAAACCAGATTCTCACAATCAGTTACAGAACATCCCACAATCCTACAGACCATCACACAGTTTTACACAATCCCTTAAAATACTACACAATCCCTTACAATGTTACACAATCCCTCACAATACCACACAATTTCTTAAGATATTGTGTAATTTGGCAGTCGGTGTACAAATTTCCTGTCAGCCATAGACCCCTCGATATCTCAGAAACTATTAAGTTTTGACTTATAGTGTGCTTATTAAAAAATAATTTATATTTTATGTAGAATCCAAAAGTATTGTAAGATATAGGGCGTTTCATTTAAAAAAACCAAAGTTTTGTTTACCATGACTGTTTGAGGCACCCTGTATAATTACAGGTGTCCTAGTTTTATAGATTTTTTTAAGGCCTACAACTTTTATACCGGAAGTTTTTTTATATTGTGCGCCATTTTCTAAATAATTGACCGGTCCGGGACTTTTTGAATACAGTGTAGATTATTATTGACTTGTGTAAACACATGTTTTATTGACATCGAATAAACCCTCTAAGTGAATATATTTTTATTGGTATTATAAATCCAATTTTTGCAAGATCTTATATCTCTGAAGCTCATTGAAAAATATGTCCTTTCTTGATATATACAGGGTGTTCAGATAAGGGTAGTCTCAGCCATTTTATCTCAAAAAGTATTGGACATACATTTTTAGAAAAACCCTTTTATAGGTGAACAGGCAGAGAAAACGCTGAAAATTATTTTGAAAGTTGTACGATTGCCGCTAGAGGGCGTAACGGCTGAGACAAAATAAAAAATTAATTATTTTAAAAAATTGCCCAATTTAAGGTATTGTTTAAAGAGTGTCGAGCTGAAGTTTGATCCCAATTTTTATTTGCCAGCTCTGATAAGGCTGCTGGTAAATAACTTATCTTTCACATCTTTGATCCAATAATTGTTTTGCAATTTCATGCTTATTAAAAAACTGATTTTAGTAATGGTCGCCAATTCGTATTTTATTTTCCAGAGGGGGTTTGCTAGACTGATAAATATTTTTATGTATATACTGTAGACTAAAGCAGCCTTGAAATTGGCTTCATTAGATTTAGTAGGTCATGAATTGTTCCAAAAGGGCATTTCGAATATAATTCCTTAAGCCCCTAAATCATTATCGGATTGGTATATATGAGTCTATGATATGAGTCCTCCAGGTAACTGAGGACAAATTATACAAACTAATCTCAAGAAGTTCGTGTTAGTGGCAATCGTACAACTTATATGGCTGAAAGCAACCGTTACTGAGCATAGGGTGTAAACATGCTATTATTTTCAATACAGCTACAATATCATGTTTTGTCACAAAAATCAACTATTTCTACTTGTGTTGTGTCCACTCAGTATACAGTTACAAATAAATATAATTAAAGTAAAACAAATCACATGCAGGATATCATTTCAAATTTTACAACAAATAAAAACAATTTTGCCGTCTATTTTAGTGCAACAAGATTTTCACCTTCTAGTAGAGAGAAACAAAAACTAAACTGACTGTATTTTTGGTGGTTCCGTCTTCTATTAACTTTTATTGGTTGTAAATTTATCTGAAACCCTTTTTATGTGACATGGTCTACATACAAAGAAATATAATCAGTCTGTCTTAAATTATTTACTAAAAATTTACAATAACTATTATTCAAAATCACGTTGAAACACAAAAAATATATAATATAAAATACCTTGAAAAAAACTAGAATATACAATTGTTAAACATCCTTATGCATTTCCATCACATACTTTTGATACTCCTCTTTTTTCAGCCAAGTTTCAGCTGCTAAGGCGTTAAGGGGACTATCAACATTTGGTTCACCTTAAAAAAATCAAAACTGTATTAAAAAAATCATAAACAGAATAGCACTTTAGCAAGTTTAAAGATGAAGGGATTTCTTGTATAGAAAAGAAACTAGAAATTTTTTACAAATTTAATTATCCTCATCAGATTTATTTCCGAGTGAATATTTTCTATTTTTTGCCGTAAATAATGTGGGGTGTCTGAAAGTTCTTACCAAATGAAAAACTCTTTTCTATGTAGATTTTAGACAAAAAAGGAACACTGCATAAAAAGTCCGGCATCCTCAGAAAAAAATAGAATAGAATAGAATAGAATAGTAGCTTTATTTCAGATATAGTTTTCACAATACAGTAACAATATTATAAAAGCATGAAATGAAATGGCGTCACAGAACAATATTAAGCTATATTTTGAAACGAGTATTAAAATAATCATTTAAGCAATACAGTTCTAGGTCAATCAACAGTTTCTTGGTTTTCCTCTTAAATTCCCCTGTAATTTTCAATTACTTTTAAGTTGTTTGGCAATTTATTAAATATTTTGATGCAGTTGTAAGATGGATTTTTTTCACTTAAAGTTAGTCTATGAATAGGATAGTATATGTCTGCATTCCTAGTATGGTAAGTGGTGTTAGTATTAAAAGTTAGAAACTCATTTTTGTTTTTATGTAAATACAAAAATCATTCATGTAAATATAGGCCATAAACTGTTAATATTCCTAGTTCTTTAAATTTACCTCTGCACGAATCTATGAATCTCATATCAAGTATTAATCTAATAATTCTTTTTTGTACTACAAAGACTGATTGTGTTGAGGAACTGACACCCCAGAAGATGATACCATATCTAATCTGAGATTCAAAGTTCGCATAGTACAGAATTTTTTTCACTTTATCTTCTACATATTTGTTTAGAACTCTGAGTGCATAACAAACCTTATTTAATTTTTTCACCAAATACTCGATGTGATTTGACCATTTTAGAAATTCATCAATTATAATACCTAGGAATTTAGTCTGATCTACTGTGTCCACTTCTTGATTGTCTATACATATTATTGAACGTTTCTCTTTGAGTTTATTGGTGCGAAAAATCATAACGTTTGTTTTGCTCTCGTTTACAGCTAGTTCATTCTTGTTAAACCATTCCTTTGCTGGCAAATACAGCTCATTGCATTTTACTTCTAAGTTGTGTGGATCTACATCAGCAACCAGGAGATTGGTGTCATCCGCATGGTTTGTATATAATTGCAGAATCCTCCAATCCGCTCGCCACTGAACACAGATCGTTTATCATGATCAGGAATAATATAGGCCCTAGTATACTTCCCAGGGGCACCTCAACCTGATTTTGTAGCCACCTTGATCTAGCAGAGTTATTGTCTTTAGTGATTTCGACACATTGCCATCGATCTGAAAGGTACGAGGTTAGCCACCTCAAAGCACTTCCCATTATACCGTAATTTTTTAGCCTTTCTTTCAAGTAATTTCTGTTAAAACAGTCAAAAGCTCTAGACAAATCGATGAAAGGCCCAGTTTATTTTTTTCAAGAAATTTCAGTATATTATTTGTAAATTGAAAAATTGCTGTTTGAGTTGACTTTCCTCGTAAATATGCATGTTGCGATGGACTAAAAAGATTACAATCATAAAAAAAAAATTAATAGTCTAAGGTACATTGCCATTTCAAAGATTTTTGAAAAGCTATTTAGCAAACTTATGGGTCTGTAGTTTTCTAACTTTTCTGGATCTCCTGTCTTATAAATCGGTTTTATTAAAGTTACCTTTAGTTGGTTGGGAAAAATGCCAAATTTGAATGAATTATTTATAATGTAGGAAATTACATTCTTTATGTTTGGCATGCTGAGTTTTACAATATTTACAGGTATGTCATCAATGCCACTGCTAAGTTTATTTTTAAGTTTATTTCAACGATTTCCTCTGGAGTGAATGACCTTAAGTATATAGAAGCATTGTTTTTTATGGTGTCGCAATTTAAATTAGTACTATTTTTTATTGGGTTTGAAATTAAATCAACTAGAAAATTATTGTAATTATCGGCTATTGATACAGGTGACCCAGAAATTTGGCAATTTGAATCTTTGCGAGAGTTGCCCTGAATATCATTACAAACTGTCCACATTGCTTTGTTTTTCTTATCCGATGTAGTAATTTTATTATTATAATGATCTTTTCTTAATTTAATTAAGATATTTTCATACCTTTTTTCCGCTTTATATAATTCTTTACATCTACAATCATTCTTACTTAATACTAACAACAAATCTAAACTCTGCTAACATGCTGCTAGTTCAGGGTTGTTATAAAATACCTTATTTTTTTATTTGTGTTTTAGAGTCTTTTGAAAATGCTCGTTAAAAAGTCCAAAGAAGATTGAAGCTAAACCATCCCACTGACTATTTACATTGGAGACCTCTGTTGTGTACACGATTCCCAGTTTTCGTTCTTTAATTTAATTACAAACTCTTGTTTTGACTGCTCTGAAAATATTCTCACTGGTTTACTTAAAATAGTTTTGTTATGTTCTATGCTAAAAGAAATTTTTTGCGCGAAATGGTCGGAAACATGATTTGAGATTACACTACTAGTTACATGATGCTTAATGTTACTAAATATATTATCAATGCTGCTTCTTGTATTATTTGTTACCCTTGTGCACTCCCCTATATGTTTACATAAGGAGAATGGATCAAGTAGTGATAAAAACTCTGTTTTATATTTATTATCATTTTTAAGTTCAATGTTGAAGTCACCGCCTAAAACAATTGTTTTATTTTCACTCTGTATCTTATTCAAAAGCTGTTCTAAGAGTCTTAAAAATGTTTCTGTGTTCCCATTATATGGTCTGTACATTGCTATAACTATAAATATATCTTTGTTGATGGAGCACTCTACTGCTGACTGCTGCACATTCCATTTCACCTTTCTCTGAGAGATCACTAATTTGTTTTCTTGGTATATATTTCAGACTAGAACTTACAAAGACAGCTGCATCTTCATGCTCATTCTCGCCCCTACACCATTGTGCTGCAAGATTAAAGTTTTGTATTGGTAATAATCTTAACTGTTCTTCTGTTTTCCAGTGCTCTGTTACGAGAAAAAAAATACAATTGTTTTTACTTTGTAAAAAGTATTGGATTCTACCCACAGCATTGCCCAGGGACTGAATATTCTGATGGAGAATACTTATGCTTTTTTCCTTTGCAGATTAGATTCTAGGCAAGAGTTTGGGCTTTCTTGATGTTCTAAAAATTTCCTAAGGGCCTGGATTTTTTGTATATCTTAAAATTGAATCTTTTTATGCCTACATTTGCAGGCCAAAATTCTGTATCGTATATTTCGTCCTTTCTACTAAAAGGGGCTGTTACCACAAAACATTTTCAGTTATTTTTTTTACTGCGAGTTATTTTTTTTTACAGTAATATTTTCCTCTTGAAAGTTTAGTTTCTTTTGAATATATTCCAAGACCATGGCTTCCGTTACATGTGACTGTACTCGGTTAATAAAGAGCCATGCCTTTCGATCCTGTCCACTGAACTCTTTTTCTTCTACATTATCCTCTATTTTACCTGTGCCTAGACGTTTAGTATATCGTCGAGCTCTGCCCTTGGCTTGTATGAACCCTTCTTCCGAGTTTCCGAGTCCTCGTTGATATCTTCATAGACAATATTGTGATCATTATTACGTATGATTTCCCTTTCCTGTACCAAGTTAATGTATTCATCCATCTTTCTTCGTTGTTCTTTCTGCATTTTGGCCAAGTTTGGGTTTAGATCTGCTTCAACTTTTTCTTTGTCGGTCCTTAATACTTGGTTATAGGTTTTGTTTTTACCTTCAGTAAGGTTTGCCCCATTTGGGTTTTCTTTATCTGTGACGATATTTTGAGGTATATTTGAATTTATCGGTTTTGTTGGATTCTGTTAGGAAAAATCAAGGTACGAGCAGAAGAGCAGAATTAACTGCGTCTTACTAGGAGACAAATGAGACGAATCTTTTTCAAAGGTAAATTAATAAGGTGTAAAAAGTTAATACCACGTAGTGGAAATATCTGTGTCAAACTGTTAAAAACTTCGTTATAACGCAAAAAAAAGTTTCCAATGTTTTTAGTTATTTTCGAGGTTATTTTAATCATTAAGGTACATCCATGTTGTAAGTTGTGGAACGTTAATAATTCATTAAACTATTCAAAGCAACACACTGTCCACACTTGTTGACAAAGTTTAAAGAATGTTTGCAATTGTATCTTTCTTTATACAGCTTATCATTTTCTTTGCTTATATGCAACGTTCTGTCTACAGTGCTACATGGAAGAAGACTTATTAATGGTTGCCGCGTATTAATTTTATTAGATTTAAAGAAAGATGACCTTGCATTGGAACTTCGAACGAAAGGGTGCTTTAGAAATTTTTTGCGTATATTATTTAACTGAGATATACAGGGTGTCCCGAAATTAGGTGGCCAAAGGAAAACAGTGGAATCTGCATCGGAAAATAATACTAATTTGTTTAATAAACAAGTATCGGAAATTGTCCCCTAAGGGAGCTACGGCCCCCTAATAGGGAACAAATGAAGATGGTATTTTTCAGATTATTCCTAAACAGTTGAACATAGAAACATGAATTTTTGGTATCTTAGTAACTTTTATATGCCGAATCTAGATCTAAAATCAAAACTGTCAAAATTTATTCATAGGCGTAGCGTTTGGGGGGGTTGATGAACAAAAACAAAAGTAACTTTTTCTAAGTTATTGTTTTTCATTTTTTTTCTGGAATTATGAAAGTTTAGGGCTTTCTGGCAAAAAAAGGTACTCTTGATGTACTTCGCTCAGATGCACCATTTCTGAAAAAAAAGTCCTTAACGATAACCCTGTTTACCAAGGACCGATCACATTTTCATTAAAACTTAGTAGTAGGCCTTGAAACAAAACTGACATGTTTGTTATTTGCCAGCTTGACATTTATTATGATAGTTTTTCCACTACTAACCTATAACATCGCCATTATTGACCGATTATTAACGCTAGAAATCGTTTTTCTCTACCTTATAAGTCATTATTGACCATGGTCAATAATAAGCCATTGAAATCCATTATTGACCGATCTTTGACCTTAACCGAATTTTGTTTGAACGCAGGTAACTTGATTTTTTAATTCTACAACATCAATTCATTGTGGTTAGGCAACCAGATAATTATCAATACATATTAGATTACTTGATATTGTAAAATATCGATACAATCAACATTTTTTCTGCTTCCATCCTTAATTCGGGAGGTGTACACATAATATTATCACTAACATTTCCTTCGCTCATTTTTAAAAAAAACGCAAAACTCGTGAAATCTGATGACACAAATGAACACAAATTGACATTGACAAAGCCACCTGACAAAACAACAAAATATTTTGCCAATTCCAAAGCGCAGGTAACTTGATTAAAAAATATACTTATACCTACCTATAATTTTTTATAATTATTAATACTATAAAGATAAATGTCATATAAAAGTTTGTAGTAGTGGAAAAAATAATATATTAACCACGGTTTAGACAGCTTATTATAGCCCTCGCGTCTTAAATCCCTCGTCGCTTCGCTCCTCGTGATTTAAACTCGCCGCTCGGGCAATAATGATGGCTGTCTAAACCTTGGTTAATAATATACTATTATTCGAAATTCTCTGGTATAATTGTGGTTAATTTTTTTATAATGGAGGGTTTCTCGAATAACGAATTAGCTGATATTCATTTTATTTACGGATATTGCAATGGTAATGCACGTGCCGCTGTACGGAGTACCAAAGATGGTTTCCGAGAAGAAGACTGCTACATCGAATAGTATTTAGCCGTGCCCATAGAAATTTAGTAGAAAATGGATCATTTAGGCGTTCCCAGGGACAAGGCCGGCCTATGGAAAATTATGATTTCGAGGGAGCGCTAAATAGAATTGAGGAAAATCCTCAAATAGCATTGAGACCGCTGGCAAATATTATCAATATCCCCGAATCAATTGTTAAGTATTTAATATTAATTAGAATTGTTTTCATAGATAACAGATAGCAGCACGTGAATTGTTTAAAAATATTTTTTTAGCTTGGAAGAATGACCCAAATGCAGGGACTGCATCTGTTTCATTATCAAAGAGTACAGGATTTAAGAGCCGAAGATTTTCAACCTCGTGTAGAATTTTGCCAATGGATTTCCAACCACCAAAATACGTTGAAAAAAGTTTTATGGTCGGATGAAGCAACCTTTTCGAGAGGTAAGGCATTTAATAGCCATAATACTCATTTTTGGGCACCCAATAGGTGGATAGGTAGAGGTGGTCCAGTAAACTGGCTAGCTCGATCGCCTGATCTAAATCCTTTAGATTATTATCTGTGGGCAATATGTGCAATACTGTTTATGCCACAGAAGTAGATAGCCCAGAAGAGCTTTTAAAACGAATTCATGCAGCTGGAAATCGAATTAAAGAAAACCGGTTGGAAATTCTTCGTACTACTTACTGAAAATACTAGAAAACGGTCCAGACTTTATTCAACAAAATGGAAATTAATTTGAACATTTACTCAAGTAAATGAGTGTTGTTGGTAACTTTAAAAAAATTCATAATTTTAATTTGATCCGTGTTTGCTAAACAATGTTATCGTTAAGGACTTTTTTTTCAGAAATGGCGCATCTGAGTGAAGTACATCAAGAGTACCTTTTTTTGTCAGAAAGCCCTAAACTTTCATAATTCCAGAAAAAAAATGAAAAACATTAACTTAAAAAAAAGTTACTTTTGTTTTTGTTCCCCAACCCCCCCCCCCCCCCCCCCCCAAATACTACGCCTATGATTAAATTTTGACAGTTTTGATTTTAGATCTAGATTCGGCATATAAAAGTTACTAAAGTACCAACAATTCATGATTCTATGTTCAACTGCTTAGGAATAATCTGAAAAATACCATATTCATTGGTTCCCTATCAGGCGGCCGTAGCTCCCTTAGGGGGCAATTTCCGAAACTTGTTTATTAAACAAACTAGTATTATTTTCCGATGCAGATTCCACTGTTTTCCTTTGGCCACCTAATTTCGGGACACCCTGTATATGGAGATATTATACTTCAAAAAATAACACCACTAATAAAAATATCAGATACCAATTGCAAGAAGACAATATCTTCTATATCCTATCCAATCTCTAGTTTCGCGATTGTTTGAAATATAACAAGCCCCAACTCGCAACATCACGTCCACGTCGAAGGCAATGTTTACAACTGTTTCATATTGATCTTTATCGCTAAAAACGGATTTGCGCAACATACAACAACTTACTATTGTTGAACCGCAACATCAACAACTTACTATTGTTGAACCGCAACATCAACATAATGCAACACAACACAACATATTCCAACAAAGGTAAACTTTTTGTGTTGGAGTTGTTGTTGTGTTATGTTGCTCCAAGGTGGACGCGGCTTTAGTAACGCTGGATAGATAAACTTAAAAAGTCCGCAAATTTGAGGTTCAGTTAGCGTTTGGCGCACCGATTTTAATTTAAATTAAAGGGAACACTTTTAAACTAAATTTGTGTAAAGTTCGAATGTTCCCAGGTAGTTTTGAGATAACCAATTTTTATGTTTGGAGCTGAGAATGTTCTTTCCAATCTTGAAAGTCATGTAGTTGCAGCGAAATGTCGTTTAATTGAAGTTTTGGATTTGTGCCAAAAAATTGGAAACTTTTCTATACCCGGTTTCTTAATGCCAGAGAGTAATAAAATGTAAATTTGCAATGACAGGACCCATTAAGCAGGGTGGTCAACTTAAAGGTTGCATTGGAAATTTCAGGTAAATTGCAATGATAGTTTTTAAAAATTCAGACCTACACACCCCGAATCGGCCCTAAATTAGGGTCAATACTTCAGGTAGTTTATCAGAATAAAAAGTATAATAATAATTAACTTGATTATAATTATAGAGATAGGCAGATAATTAAGATATTAATTATTCTAATATTAAGTATATAAAAACTTATATAGGAGTAAGAATAATATGAAAATAGATAAATTGGAATAAATATTAATACATAATTTATAAAAAAATCTACTATGTACAGGGTCTTCCAACGAGGACTGAACAAGGGCTCATTTTTGAGCTTCCTTGTATTTAAAGAAAAATCCAAAATAGCCAATCGATGTACTTTTTCCTGCAGAATTCAAAAATGAAACCAAAAATGTATTTGAACCAGAAACAAAAGAGTTACGCTATGGATAAGGTGTTTTTTAAATGAAACATAGCTTTTTTTATACGATTTTTGGAACGAGTGATTTTTTTTTTGTCCGTTCTGATTAAAATATTTAATATTGTGACAGCTATTTTTATTAAATTTTAATGTTTTATCCAGTATAATTTAACTTTAACCTGTTTGAAACATACACTAGGTAATAAAGGTATAATCACCTTTGAATCCTTCAAAGTCAAAAAATTTTACAAATTTACTATAATATTGCCGAAATGAAATATTCATTAGATGAGAGATTGCAGATTGTTATCTTGTTCTACAAATGCCAAGAAAATGCAAGAGAAGCAAGGAGAAGATTTATTGCAAATTTTCACAGAAATATATCCGTCAATACTATTCTAAGGATAAAGAACCTATTTGAGGAAAATAAAACATTACATGACAGAAAAAGAAATCCAACTCTATACTAATTTAAAAAAAAAAACATTAATAATTTAATTGTTCAATGTGACCTCCGTTGTTCTCGAAACATGTGCGATAACCTCTTTGTAGCCTTTCCAAACTTGCTGTTATACTGTGATTTTCCTGGTTAAGGCGATTTATTTCATTCACAATTTTCTGCATGATCTCTTCTTGTATACCACGTTCTTTAAATGGCCCCAAAAAAATGCGTCTAATATTGACAAATCGGGACTATTGGGTGGCCAAGCATAGGTTCCATTTCTACCAATCCATTCTTCATGGCGTCCGTTTAAATATTGAGTAACCTCACGCACGGCATGCGGAGGGGCCCCATCATGTTGCCAAATTAAATTTTGATATTCTTCCAATGGTAAATCTTCCAAAAAGTTCTCAATTTCGTTTTCTAAGAACTCGTAGTATCTCTGTCCATTTAAAGTCCCGTTAAAAAATATTGGTCCCAAAATTCTATTATTTTTTATGCCACACCAAACATGGATTGAAGTCCTTCCTTGAAATTTAATTGTCTGAAATTTTCTTGGATTTCCAACGGCCCAGTGATGATTATTATGTCTATTGAAAACCCCCGATGTTGTGAATGTGGCTTCGTCAGTCCATAAGATATTTTTAAATAAATTGGGGTCTTCGTTTTCGTTCCGAATCACAATTTGGGAAACAAATTGGAAGCGAAGTTCTTTTTGTGCCGGTGTTAGATGTTGAAGTGGAAGGATATGATAAGACTTAAATTTATGATTTCTTAAAGTCCTGTGAACAGTTCCTTGGGTAACTCTTCTGCGTCTTACACCGCCGCCGTATTGAACGTCCCGAACTGCGTCCGAAATTGATTTGGTTGGATTCAGTCGAAAATAATTCACAATGGCACGGTCTCGATTTCTATTCCTTTCTGGATTTCTTTTTCTGTCATGTAATGTTTTATTTTCCTCAAATAGGTTCTTTATCCTTAGAATAGTATTGACGGATATATTTCTGTGAAAATTTGCAATAAATCTTCTCCTTGCTTCTCTTGCATTTTCTTGGCATTTGTAGAACAAGATAACAATCTGCAATCTCTCATCTAATGAATATTTCATTTCGGCAATATTATAGTAAATTTGTCAAATTTTTTGACTTTGAAGGATTCAAAGGTGATTATACCTTTATTACCTAGTGTATGTTTAAAACAGGTTATAGTTAAATTATACTGGATAAAACATTAAAATTTAATAAAAATAGCTGTCACAATATTAAATATTTTAATCAGAACGGACAAAAAAAAAATCACTCCTTCCAAAAATCGTATAAAAAAAGCTATGTTCCATTTAAAAAACACCTTATCCATAGCGTAACTCTTTTGTTTCTGGCTCAAATACATTTTTGGTTTCATTTTTGAATTCTGCAGGAAAAAGTACATCGATTGGCTATTTTGGATTTTTCTTTAAATACAAGGAAGCTCAAAAATGAGCCCCTGTTCAGTCCTCGTTGGAAGACCCTGTACAATAAAACAAATTAATTTTTAAATTTTAGTTATCATGTTCTGAGTAGTCCGAGGGCGCTTTTATTCCAGTGGATCATCCTTCCAAAAAAACTTGTCTCGCGCTTTTTATATGTTTATCCCATATATGTATTAGTACTATATGGCTATTACCCTGAACATCTTGAAGCAACAACAGAGATAGAAGATCCAGGGTCATTTCGACTTGTGCGCATGCGCCGTAAGGGTATTGCCAAATGTACTTTTATTTCTTTAGAACAGGGCAGAAGAGTGAGCCTTAGAAAATTAGAGCAATGATAAAATTACCAAAAATCTTGCTAAAAAATTATAAAATAAGCATGTCTGTACTTTCAAGTGCTTTCAAATTATTTGTTTCCATTTCTAAACTAAAACGCGTTAAATAACAGTTTCATATAACTGGAAGGTGACAACGTCTCATTTTTACTCGACATAACCTCGAAACCTTTAGCAAATGTTAATTTGTTTGACAGTTCGCTTCATCGAGTTGATTTGGTATTATTAACGGCTTTTGTGTACTGTTTATCTTTACTTTTCTGCAAATGTTGATTGTGTGTGTGAAGTGTGATAATTTTGTGACGATGCCGAGACAAAACAGAATATTTTACATTATTTTAAACAGGCGTAAAAGCTTAAACAAAGATTTATCGTTCTACAGGTATGTACCTAGACTGGATGTTTCTTCCTTTTAGCTTACCTACGTTAACTTCGTGAGCGAACAATAACTAGGTAGTCCATTTCCTAAAGATTATTTTCCTTTGCTGCTGTTGATATACTTAAGAACCTACCTATTTTTACCGAAAATTGCATGTACTTCAAAGAATCCTACAAAAACCTATTATTTTACTTGTTAAACTCTAAGAATATATATAATTGATTTGTTTAAGATTTTGTATATTATTTCGAGAAAAGAAAAATAACGCAGGTAAACATATTAATAAAACTTTTATTAGATATTTTACAATTATTCTTAGAGTTTAACAAGTAAAATAATAGGTTTTTGTAGGATTCTTTGAAGTACATGCAATTTTCGGTAAAAATAGATAGGTACCTACAAGTATATCAACAGCAGCAAAGGAAAATAATCTTTAGGAAATGGACTGACTAGTTATTGTTCTCTCACGAAATTAACGTAGGTAAGTTAAAAGGAAGAAACATCCGGTCTAGGTATATACCTGTAGAACGATAAATCTTTGTTTAAGTTTTTACGCCTGTTTAAAATAATGTAAAATATTCTGTTTTGCCTCGGCATCGTCACAAAATTATCACACTTTACACACACAATCAAAATTTGCAGAAAAGTAAAAATAAACAGTACACAAAAGCCGTTAATAATACCGAATCAACTCGATGAAGCGAACTGTCAAACAAATTAACATTAATTTGCTAAATATTTCGAGGTTATGTCGAGTAAAAATGAGACGTTGTCACGTTGTCACCTTCCAGTTATATGAAATTGTTATTTAACGCGTTTTAGTTTAGAAATGGAAACAAATAATTTGAAAGCACTTGGAAGGACAGACTTAATGCTTATTTTCCAATTTTTTAGCAAGATTTTTGATAATTTTATCATTGCTCTAATTTTCTAATTTCTAAGGCTCACTCTTCTGCCCTGTTCTAAAGAAATAAAAGTACATTTGGCAATACCCTTACGGCGCATGCGCACAAGTCGAGATAACCCTGGATCTTATATCTCTGTTGTTGCTTCAAGATATTCAGGCTAATAGCCATATAGTACTAATACATATATGGTTTATCCTGCCATATTTTAACAACGGTATAACCTTCATTTAACCAAGTTTTTTGTCCATATAATAGATATTTCTATTTTCCCTTCGAAACTGTCTAACTGCCCTCAAATATCGTCGTCGCCAGCAGATGATTTCGTCTTTCTCTATTAAAAGTGATTTTCTGTTTTGAAGTTTTCCATAGTTTCTTCTTACCCATGGGTGAAATGAAAATCATCCTTTTTCATTTCATACATTATTTTGTCCAAGGTATTCTTTTAAGTAAAACGAGTGTATGATTCTTCTGATGGAAGTCTTCATCCTCATTTATTAGTTTATTTTCTTCCTTTGGTGCCCTGATGGGGCCACGTTTATCCTCGTGCACAAGTCGGTATATTGTTGACTGTCCGGCTTCAGTCATATTCGAACACATTTCAACTCCGAATGTTATATGAAATAATAAATGGACTACGCCTATGAAATACGGCGAAGACCATTGGGTTTTATAGTTCAATAATGATTTATTACTCTCTTGCATTAAGAAACATACTATAGTTATACTATAGTTTATAAATCCAGCTTTATGGTGAAAAACTGACAATGACTGAAGAAATAGAAATAGTTCTTCTTTTTGGTGATAACAATGATAAAGACGAATCGGGAAGCGGCCGAAATTTTTAATATTAGACGCCCAGACAAACATATCACTCACGTTACTATAGATAGACAATGTATTCTCTAAATTTAAAAATGCTGGCTCTGTCAAAAACAATTTCAAGAAGAAATATAAAGTTCGAATATTTACTGAAGATTTAGTTTTGTTAGAATGAATAAAGCACACAATTCAAGGTAAAGTGGGAAGAGCATCTGCTAGACTAAATAAATTTTATCCTTATAAGTAGAGTTCGCAAATCTCACTGCCCGACCATAGGCGCCGGCACATCCGTAGCCGCTAGGTCCTGAAACACGATTTTAGGTTCGCTTAATAAAAGTGTTTTTACTCCTGAACAAGATGTGCCTGTTGACGTTTAAAAATCAAACCGTATGAAACTTAACGGAAACAAATAAGAATCCACAAAAGAAATTGTTTATTTTACTAGTAATATTCTAGGCAGCCACAAGCAAAAAATAAAATTTCTCTACTTAGGGACTCGCCGAACGTTTAGTCCTTCCCGGAAACGTTTCATGTCGAGGAGACTAGCTCCGGCGAGTCTTTCACGATGCAGCGTATTTAATATAAAATGCTGGCTTACTTTTATATAAATTATATGAAAAAGTAAACACACTTTTTACTTTAATTTCACTATATTTGAAATTTTAAAGAATTATTTATAAAATTCGACTAGTTTCGCTATCACTGTAGCTTTATCAAGATCAATTTATTATCAATTATAAATGTTAAAAGTGAGATTAATTTAAATGTACTAAGAACTGAGATTTTTCAATTTATTCACGAACTGCAATTAAATGTTTGAGGCTTTGATCCATCCATAACAGATGGTATGATAATAAATCATTTGAAACCAAATGACCTCGAAGATGGGTGTTTGTGTGAGAAAATGGTTACAAGAAAGGACAAAACAAAAGGTTCTTTTAGACTAAGAGTTCCTCAGAACAGAAAAGATGACATAATGTCTGCTGAACTATGGCCATGTGGAATATTTGTAAACCATTTTATCAATCTCCAGCGCTTGCAGTCGGCAAGGTTACAAAATCCACAAAGGATGCAAAATTAAAGCCGCATGATGGTGAACCACAAGGAAGACAATCGGAGAACACAAACACAACATTAAAAATCAAAGTGCAATCCATGCAAATGTTCGATCACTGAGAAACAAAGGAAGTCAATTGGAAGCATACGTGGTACGTGGCAGACAAGGACATCACAATGCTGTGTTTTACAGAACATTGGCTAAACGAAGATGAAATTAAACAGTCCTGCATAAGAGAATATAACTGCAATGCCCAATTCTCTCGAGAAAAACATACTGGTGGGGGAACGGCGATTTTTGTCAGAAACAATATGGATGTCTGCCAAGATGACTCAATTGTCACATGTAATGTAGAAAAGTGTATAGAAATCTGTCGTTTGTACATAAAAAATTTTAATATCTATGTTTTGGTCTGTTATAGGTCTCCCGTTGGTCATTTCGACACCTTTTTGTCAACTTTGGAACGGATACTCGGAGGATGGGGTAAGAATAAGTCTGTTGTCCTGGCTGGGGACTATAATGTGCACTTTGATACTCTGCAGAGGGAGGCCGTTCTCCTCTCTGATACACTTGAGAATCTTGGATTTCAGCGAACAATCACTGAGGCAACCAGAGTCTGGATAATATTTTCATAAATTTCACTGTAATAAATTGGTCAGTTGGCATTGTTGAGTTGGATATATCTGATCACAACTCTCAATTGCTGAATTTCCAGATAGCTACACAAAAGATAAATCATTGCTTAGAACCTAGAATTTATAGACCGCTAACTCAGGGGCATGCAGACGACATAATCTTGATAACAGACCGTATTGACCACGCAATGACCATGCTGCAACAATTAAATACTGCTTCTCAAAACGTCGGATTAAAGATTAATGTGTCAAAAACTCAGTTGATGACTAACCTCGTCCTTAGCGAAGGTGTATACATAAATGGCATCCCAATCGAGGAAACTACCTCATACAAATACCTCGGCCATGAAATCCGTATAGGCAGAGATAATCAAACGTGCGAATTGCTTAGAAGAATAGGACTGACATGGGCCGCTTTCGGAAATCTTAAGCACATATTTAAATCAGACCTACCAATTTGCCTAAAAAGAAAAGTATTCAATCAATGCGTTCTGCCTGTTCTGACATATGGTGCAGAGACCTTAACCCTAACAAAAAAGGCTGTACAGAAAATAAGAGTGGCACAACACGCAATGGAAAGATCAATGCTAGGACTGACCCTTAGAGACCACACCACAAACACGGAATTGCGCAGAAGAACAAGGCTGACTGATGCAGTAGAGAGAATAGCAACTCTAAAGTGGAACTGGGCGGGACACATAGCGAGAATGCAGGACGATAGATGGACAAAGCAAATTGTGGAATGGAGGCCTAGACAAGAGGCATACAGGAACAGAGGTCGTCCACCGACTAGATGGTCAGACGACATAAAACGTGTCCATACCAACTGGATGCAGGTGGCACAAGATAGAAGAACGTGGAGGCAAACACGGGAGGCTTACGTCCAGCAGTGGACAGATATGGGCTGAATGATGATGATGATGAACTCAGGGGGGCTTATTTAGCTTTTATGAGAAGATTGAAAACAGTTCATTTTACTTTGTAAATGACATCAATCTGGATGTAAATGCTAAATTTTCCCATTTTGTTAACATACTCGAGCATACATTTTTAGCAACTTTTCCTGAGAAAACATTTTTTGTAAGAGCGGATCAACCTGGAATCTCATCATGGTTTACTGATGATCTCAGAGATATGAGGGAGCTTTTCAGATTTCTCGGAGAGCTCAGTCGACAATATGGACGACCGGGTGATCTACAAGAGTATAGAAATTTTAAAAAAATATACAGAAAAGAAATCAAGAAAGAAAAAGTAGAAGCGAACGATCGCATTATAAATTCGGCGAGAAACCCAACAAAGACTATATGGAATATTATAAATAAGAATAGAAAAATAAAAAATGACACTACTATCAGCTCTGCCTTATCCCCAGATGATTTCAATACTTATTTTACAAATGTGGCACATAGTATTACCAGAACGATACCAGACAGTGATCTTGATCCACTGGAGGGCTTAGAAAGATATCCATACAATGTGAATAATGTAAACTTCATTTTCTCAGAAATATAATTTAATGAGGTGAGAGATGTCATTGACCATATGAAGGACAACCGCAGCAGTGATATATTTGGTCTGACTGTGCGGCTGATAAAGAGTATCAAGAACCGGATAATAGGACTGTTGACGAGGCTGATAAATCTCTCTTTTAGCCAGGCTGTCTTTCCTGACATCCTAAAGACAGCGGTAGTCATACCAATCTTTAAGCAAGGTGATAAAAATTTACCCTCCAACTATAGACCTATTTTCCTGTTACCCATATTGTCTAAAATAGCGGAAAAGTGCATGGCAGTCAGGATGGTGAGTTTTTTTGAGGAGAACAGCCTATTCTCGGAGCGCCAATTCGGATTTCGCAGGGGTAGAAGCATAATTCTTGGTATTCTGGACTTAGTATCCAGAGTGCAGGACTCTTTTGAGTTGAGGGAACACAATGCTGCAGTTTTCTGTGATCTCAGCAAGGCGTTTGACTGTGTGAGTCATGATCTACTCCTCAAGAAGCTGCGCCTCTATAAATTTTCTCAAGGTAGCTTAAACTTAATAAAATCCTATTGAATGAATAGAGTACAGGTTGTCAGAGTGAATGGGGTGGATTCTGCAAAAGGTGAAGTTACCATCGGAGTGCCCCAGGGTTCTGTCCTTGGGCCAATTCTTTTACTCATATACATAAATTACCTGCCTCTCAATGATGCAGATGCTGAGTACACACTTTTTGCGGATGATACCACTATATCTGTCTCTGCTGACTCATTGGATGAGGCTTTGGGGGATATAGAGATTGCACAGTCTAATGCATAAAGGTGGTTCGATGCAAACAGGCTGCTGCTAAATGAAAGCAAAACAAAAAAAGTAGTCTTTAGTCTACGGGATACTTTAGATCTTGAGGAGAATATAACTCATGTCAGGTTCTTGGGCGTGTCAATTGACTCGAAGTTCAAGTGGGATGTACACATAGATAATCTTGCGAGGCGACTTGGTAGCAGTCTGTTTGCATTGAGACGCAGTCAAGCAGAGCAGAATATTCAGTCTCCAAGGAAAGGCCATTAGAATCATAGCTGGATTGGGTTACAGGGAGGACTGCAGGCGGGCATTTGTGGTTCTTGCGGTGCTTACTTTACCCTCTCAACTGATCCTTGATTTTGTTCTGGGTCACAGGAATAACTATCGGGTGCACAGTGAAGTCCACGGCTGACACTAGATTTTGCAATAACTATACTACAATATATTGTAGGCTGGAAAGGTGTCGGGATGGCCCGCGATACTGGGCCACTAAATTGTTTAATGCTCTTCCAACTTCCTGGAAAACATTACCTCCCAAAAAGTTTAAAGAAACAATAAAGGGCTTTCTAATTGAGAGGGCATTTTATAGTTTGGAAGAATTCTTTGAACATAGATTTTAGTCACTTTAAACTTTTATTCTATTACTAATTTTCAAATCAAATCAAATCAAATCAAAAAATCCTTTATTGTCCAAAGAATATCTATCTTGTTGACAAAGGTATAATGTACAAGAGTAGCAAGGTGATAACAAACAGAACACAAGAGTACAACAACATTAAATGAAATGAGACATGGTTAAATCGTTAAAGTCAAAACAACATAAAATTAATAAATATATTAGAAAACAAGTAAAGAATAATAAAAAAAAATTCAAAATTTAAATAGTTGAGTTAGCTTACGTGATCATTTTTCATCTCAAGATGTCGTCAAAATACTCATCAAGAGTGTAATATACTTTTTCTAGTAATAGTTTTTTGGTTAGTCTCCTAAACCTCCCCAGGCACTGTTGCCTTCTCAAATGAAGTGGTAAGTGATTGAAGATTTCTTTTCCGCCATAAATTAAAGATTTTTTAATTAGGCTAGATCGTGGAATTGGTAAGTTTAGGAGAAATGATTGACGTGTATTATAATGGGTGGGGATAGACAGCTCATTTTGATATTTTTTAAACATTAAGCAGACAGTTTCAAGGATAAATATACAGCAAAGAGGTAAAATTGAGTTATTAAGAAACAAAGGGCGACAAGAATCACGAACCTTAGCGCCACACACATATCTGACTGCCCTTTTTTGCAACACAAACACAGATTCGAACAAGTATTGCGCACAAGATCCCCAAAAACAAATACCATAACGAAGATGAGATTCAATCAGAGCATAATATGAGTCTTTTGCCAAAGGAAAACCCAGATTGTTTGAGATAATCCTAATGGCATAGCAACCAGATAGCTTTTGACACAAATTTACTATGTGGTTCTCAAATTTGAGATTGGTGTCCATGTACAGTCCCAAAAATTTACTAACATCAGGCATGGAGATCGCCTCGTCCTCCAGATAAACATTATCCAGACCACAGCGAAATCCCAATATGTTAGTCTTTGAAATATTAAAGGATAGCAAATTCGCATCGCACCACTCCTTTGCACAAATCATTCTTTACATTCAAAGAAAGCCTATCGGCAACCGTGTCATGCCAGAAGATGGTCGTGTCATCGGCGAACATGGTGAACGTCCCCGCTATATCAAGATGGGGCATATCGTTAATATAGATAAGGAAAAGGAGAGGGCCAAGTACGGATCCCTGAGGAACGCCTATATCTTGGCTCAATTCTCCAGAGCTACTGTTATTAAAGACAACCGTCTGAACACGACTCGCCAAATACGACCGAAACCACTCCAAGGCCACACCTCTAAAACAATCAGCCTCCAACTTCCACAGCAGTATTCTGTGATTCACACAGTTACCCTGTTAATCGTAATGAGTATTGTACTTGTTTTGTGTCTTAGCATTATTTTAATTTCATTATATATTTTAGATAATTTGACGAGTGTAAATGCATATATTGTATCATATAACAGGAATAATATTTGATTTGATTTGATTTGATTTGATTTGAGGGTCTCTGATATCAGCATGGAGCTCCTTGTCATAGCACAGATGATAAGTAGACGTTCGGAAAAACCCTAGCCACCGGTCACCAGATATTATACCTCAATTAGTCTATAAGCACAGACCTTTCCTTAATATTGATCACCTTCAGAAATTATAAGTCAAGTCAAGTCAAGTCAAAAAAGCTTCATTGTACAAAGAATCTTTACATTCTCATTTACAACGCTGTAAAAATAAAAAAAATAAAATTTTATCAGGTTTTCAATATGCGTTTGGTGCGCCCCAATCCTAACGAATCCTAAAGTAAAGCGTCAACATAACAAAATATAACAAACGAATAAACACTAAAACTACTAAAACACTACATACCTATTAAATTAACTGGCTATATAAAATTGTTAAAAATCCAAAACACACTTAATAATATTCAAGTAATTAAAAATAGTTCAGTCAATATTCTAAAATTTTCTAAAACATTGGACAAACTATTACCACACTTAAGAAACAGCACAATATCACCCAACCCAAAGGTTACTACACACAACATTAATAAAATTTCATCTTAAAGTAACAAAACGATGATTAAAAAGTGACATAAAGATTGTTAAATCAAAAGTAAAGTTGCACATTTACCAGAAAAATAAAATAATACAAAAATCACACCAATACAAGGAACACTGAGACAAGTGAAGCAGACTTCAGTACACTAGGAGCTATCACAGAAAAATTCTTCCACGGTATAATAAGCTTTAGAAACTAAGAGAGCCTTTACTTCTTTTCGAAATGTTTTAAGATTTTGGATTTTCCTAATTTTTAGCGGAAGGTGATTAAATATTTTCTTACCGTTATAGAATATAGAATTTTTGATCTGACTGGAATAGGTAAATCAATTTTAAAAATTTGACGAGTGTTACATACTGGGGTTGAATTAATTTCACTCTTAAATTTCTTATAAATTAAACAAGACGTCTCCAACAGAAACAAACAAGCCAAAGTTAAAATTTTGTGTGATAGAAATAGTGGTCGGCTAGAGTCTCTAATTTTGGCTTTACACATATATTTAATGGCTCTTTTTTGCAAAACAAATATTAGGTTAAATAAATGCTGGGAGCAGCAGCCCCAAAAACTTATGCCATATCTTAAATGGGATTCGATAAGGGAGAAATATGCGGTCCTTGTAGCAGCGAAATTTAAGTTATTAGAAATAACCCTAATCGCATAGCAGTTGGAGCCCAGTTTTTTGCTAAGGTTAATTATATGTGATTCAAATTTTAATTTATCATCCATGTATAACCCTAAAAATCTATTTACTTTCTCATTATTTATTATGTGGTCTCCAACTATAACTTCATTGAAATTGCATTTAAAAGTAAGAATGTTTGTTTTTGTTATGTTAAGAGATAAAAAGTTGGAGTCTGTCCACTTTTTAACCACGACAAGATCATTCCTGACATCTGACTCAAGCTCACTCAGGTCCTTACCAGCCCAAAGTATTGTAGAATCATCAGCAAACAGAGTAAATTTACCTTTTATTTCAATATTTGTTAAATCAAATCAAATCAAATCAAATCAAAAAGTGCTTTATTGTAGAAGAATAAAAATTCTTATTTACAAAGCTTCAGAGTAACATAATAATAATAATAACAATAACAGTTTAAAACCATGTGTAATATGTATAAAACAAGCTTATAAACAAAATTAAAACAATAACAAACCATGCTCAAATCAAAGCAATTATTATGAGCAATAAGTTGACAAATATAAAATAAACAATTACAGTTTAAAAGTACAGAAAACCATAAATTCAGCAAACACCCACTCACTCTCAATACTTGTGTCCATACAAGAAAAACAAATATATAAAAAAAAACAAAAAAAAAAATTTTTGACAACAGTCAAAAATAACGTTCATAAAACGTTCATAAAACGTCCCTGTAAAATTCTTCCAAATTATAATAAGCCCTAGGTATCAGCAATTTTCTCACCAATCTTCTAAACATTCCAACCTCACCAATGTTTCTTATATTTATAGGCAAGCAATTATAAATCTTAATACTCTCGTAAATGAGGGAATTCTTGGTCAGGGATGTTTTTGGAATAGGTAATGGTAATTGTAAGTCATTGGTTCTACGTGTATTGTGAATGTGAGCGTGAGTAAAATCCCTAAATTTCTTATGGACGAGAGTAACTGTCTCCAAAATAAATAAGCATGTTAAAGTTAGAATTTTTTCTCGAATAAATAAAGGTTTGCAATGATCTTTTACTTTCGCCTTGCAGATATATCTAATTGCTCTTTTTTGTAGAATAAATATCGAGTTAAAAAGTTGTTGGGTACAAAAACCCCAAAATGCAACCCCGTACCTCAGGTGAGACTCTATAAGGGCATAATAAGTTGATTTAGCCATGGATGACCCCAGTTCGTTCGAAACTACTCTAACCGCATAGCATCCCGACGCCAGTCGTTTGCTAAGTATAAGAATATGATCATAATACTTCAGCCTTTCGTCGATGTAGAGACCCAGGAACTTGGTGCTACTTTTTCTATCTATAATATCATTACCCAGATTAACATGATTCAGAGAAAACTTGAATGTAAGGACGCTGGTTTTATTTGCATTAAAGCATAGCATATTAGCGTCACACCATTCTTTCACTCTCTGCAAGTCAGCAGCAATCACGTCTTCCAATGCGCACGGATCCTTGTCAAGCCATAAAATAGTGGTGTCATCCGCGAATAACGTAAACTTGCCACTAATGTTGATTGTTGCCAGATCGTTCAAATAAATCAAAAACAGCAATGGGCCAAGAACAGATCCCTGAGGCACCCCGCGGTCAATATTTAATACTCTTGAGATTCGCTCATTAGATTTAACAACCTGTTTTCTTTCGGAAAGATAAGAAGCGAACCAATCCAGGGCCACACCCCTAAAGCCGTAATGGTAAAGTTTCTGAAGCAATATCCCATGACTCACGCAATCAAACGCTTTCGAGAAGTCACAGAAAACCGCCGCAGCCACACCACCATCATTCAAGCCAATATAAAGGTTTTCCAAAAGACCAAAAATTGCATCCCCTGTACCTTTGGAATTCTGAAAGCCAAACTGACATTTATGGATTATGTTATGGTGTGTCAAAAACCCCAACATTCTTTTTTTAACTAGTCTTTCAATTATCTTAGATAGTGTTGCAAGGAGGGATATCGGACGAAAACTTGAAGGGTCAGCAGG
This sequence comes from Polydrusus tereticollis, assembly GCA_963920685.1. Classification (NCBI taxonomy): domain Eukaryota; kingdom Metazoa; phylum Arthropoda; class Insecta; order Coleoptera; family Curculionidae; genus Polydrusus; species Polydrusus tereticollis. Next base: position 92,936,138 of record OY987326.1, on the reverse strand, counting down.
ATCTCCTCCCTTATACAGTGGTGTAATAACAGCTGTTTTAAGGCCAGTTGGAAACGTACCTAGATCGAATGATCTGTTAATTGCCTTGACCAACACAACAAGTGCGTGATCTGGCAAAGATTCGAACATTCTCAATGAAACACCGTCAATTCCCACAGATTTTTTATTCTTAATCTCCCTGATAGTAACTTTAATTTCATCAAGTTCTGTAGGATATAAATAAAAGGACTCACCTATAGAAATGTTTTGAAGATAATGCAATGGACTGACAGTTGACGATATACTGGAGGTTAGTTTTTCCGCTATTGAACAGTAGTACGTGTTCAATAGGTCAGAGTCCATACTCTCCTGGTTTGATGAAGAACATGATTTTCCACGCAAACCGTTAACAATATTCCAGCTTTCCTTGCTCTTATTATGAGCACTAGATACTCTATAACTGTAGTATCTCTGTTTTGCCGCCCTTATCACAGATCTATACACACTCCGATACCGGGCAAAGTAACCCATAAAAAAATCACTGTCTGTATATTTCCTCAACCAGTGCAAAGCCCTAAGGTTGGTAGAAGAAGCTTTAATGCCTGGGGTAATCCACGGTTTTTTTTCCTTTTTCTTCATTTTTATTTTCCGAACAGGAAAGTTATCTCCAACTAGTTTAGCAACTAAATCGTTAAAAATACTCAAGGGGTCCACTGCATTTAGAGCCGTAGCCCAGTTCACTCGTGCAGCTTTATGCTTGAAATTATTAAAATTAGTTTTACTATAAATTCTACCATATCTGTAGGATTTTTTATTTTTTTTGCAATGTAAGGAAAAGGTCGATATTATTACCTCATGATCCGACAAGCCAGACGACATCACAGTGGTTTCAGAATCAGTTTCAGTTAAAAAGTTAATGCACACATAATCAATAACGGTATTAGAAAATCTTGTAACACGAGTCGGTTGCATTACAAGCATATGAAAATTGTAAGAAATCAACAGGTTTTTAAGGTTTTGAGTATGAAGACATTTAGCGTCGCTATAGTTTATATTGAAATCTCCCGCCAACACAATTTTAGAATTCGGAGTAATATCCAATAATAGTATCTCCAACCTTTCCAAAAAATCCCCTATACTGCCGCTGGGAGGCCTATATAGGCAAATAATATAAATATTACAATCCTGATTAAAAACCAGTGAAAACTCAAAACCTCCCTCCGAAAGCAGATAATCATACTTGCTTACACATATTAGAGGAAAATAGTCATTAAAAATATCATTTACCAAGATCATTGTACCTCCATGACCTGTGCTCCCTCTACAATATTTAGATGCTATTAGGTAGCCAGGTATATAACAGGGCTCGTCAACCTTCATCCAATGTTCGGTTAACAATAGTATGTGAGGCATGTTTAATGTGTTAAGTAAGATTAAAAATTCATCAATTTTACCTCTTAAGGATTGAATATTTAACAATAAAAGACTTACAAAATCGTATGACCTAAAAAAGAATCAGAAATAAAATTAAAATTAAATGCAGTAGTATCCAAGTTGTCCCTGGTTTCATTTTCAATATTTAATGTAGAAGGAACAGTATCCAAGTTGTCCCTGGTTTCATTTTCAATATTTAATGTAGAAGGAACAGAGGGAAGAAGCTCGATTTGTCGTAAGTTTGTTACTCGTGGCCTTGAATTAAATGTTATTATAGCATTCTTAATAAGATTAGATAACTTAAAAAGCCCTACTCTATTAAGGTAATAGTGCTTTAGTTCTGTATAAACAAATTTTTTGTGTAGATCAAGAAGATCTATGTTAATCGAAAACTTTTGTAGGTTTGTCACAGCCCTAATAAGACCTTCATTTACAGTATAAATGCTATTGTTTTCATCAAAGCCATGATTAACAGGAATCGTACAGACAATCAAATTTGTATAGAAACACTTATTGGCCAGTAAGGTAATATCTTTTAGGGAGACGTTGGAGTCATTTAAGCCAGCCAGAACTATCACATAATCATTAGTAGTAAGGTCCCGAACATAACAATCAGCATTAGACACAATATGTTTAATAGCAGCAAAAGGTTTGCAGATCACCTGTAGTGAGTACCTGTTACCAAGTATTTTCTTTAGAGGAGCATACAGTTTTTTTCCAAAGTTATCAGTAAGAACCACTACTCTATCTTGTTTGACGCTGCATTCAATGACGTTTTCACTCACGGTTTTTCTTAGGTCTGAGTGCTCATTCACAATTTGTGTAGTTTGTGTAGTTTTATTATTGCTGCTAGATGCACTTAAGTTATTTTGTGCATAACTAAATTTAAGTTCTTTAGTTAGATTTTCAATTTCCGTACAATACACTTTATTCTCATTCTCGAGGCTCCTTATTGAATTAACCATGCTCCTGCTCATTTCGTTTAGCTCATTTACATCATTTTTCAGTTGTTTATTTTGATCAGTAAGAGTTAAGATTTCTGCTTCTAGAGATATTTGTTGATTTAAGAGATCAGTGCAATTCTTACGTAACTTTGTCAGTTCGACGCTTTTTTTGTTCAAGCTATCCACCATCTTCTTTTCGCTTTCATAAACTTCCTCTTCAAAATCCTGGGTATTTTTACGTTGCTTCTTATGCTGCGCATTTAAATCCTTAATGTTTTTCTTTAGAGTCAAAATGTCCTGTTGCAATTTAACAATTTTGTCATCCCTTTCACCTATCATATTTTCGTATTGTTCTTCCCTTTCTTGGGCTAGAGTGACTTTATTATATTTGGGTAGTTTCTTTAGGGTATCTCTGCAGCTGGAGCAATAAAAAAGTAGAACCCTCTGAGTCAGAGCAACTGCATGTGCTTCCGTTGTATTAATTTCGGCACAGGATTTGCAGAATATTCTTTTGCACGCATCACATGACGCTCCAAATACTTCTTCATCTTTGGGTCTAGGTTTAAACACACATATGTCATTACATTTAGAACAGGTAAGGGAACTCATGATGATTCTTCCGCGTTAATGGTTATTAAAAGTTTGTGTACCCTCTTCTGTATCATATGACCTGCACTTGACCATTCCGATTTCAGGCAGACCTCACTTTGCTAGACTATTATTTATTTAATAAACAGGGTCTGTGTCCAGCAAGGATCCTTATTTTGCTGGACTGTATAATATAAACAGAGGTTAAAAACGGGTAAATAACTAGATATGGTCACTGGAGGTATGTCAACAAAAAAGAAATTGTTTACTTTTTCACATGCATGGTATTGTTTTCAAGTAAAATCGAAATAATTCAAAACCGAAATGTCCTTCATTGGCGCTAATGAAATAATATTTCAGAGCACACTGCAATTCACGAACAGTACAAATTTCGAAATTTTCCGACAACTAAAACCACGGGAAAATCACACCAAAGTATAGCACTAGAACAACACAGTTAACTGCTATTACTTATATTATATATTAAAAACAATGGCAATGTATCTGATAAATTACCCAAAGTATGATCAGGTATGCTGTATCATTTTCTAGGACAATTTGTATGGAAAAAGATGGAGGGCACGTGGAGACTTAAAAGATTTGATTTATTATTGATAAATTTTTAAAAGTTATTTTTTAACCATCATCTCATTCTACTTTTATGAGTAGCCCATATTGATATTTATTATGTATTATATACTATAGAGCATTTTAAAGTCCTTCAGATTCCGGCATTCCTCAAGGATTTTAAGTTACCTAAATATTAGATTCCAAGTGAACATAGCTTAATTGGGATTTCTTCAAAAATTCGGACCCTTTCTATATTCTGGAAATCATGCTTTGAATATGAGAAATAAAAGTAAGTTTAGAGTCTATGATTACGCCTAGATCCCTTATTTAAGGGGCATTAGAAATTGCAGTGTTACCAATTAAGTACGGTTGCTCAAATGCTACCCTGGGTTTATGGAAAATGACTGAGTAGCACTTCGCAGCACTGAAGTCCATACCATTGATATTGCACCATGTAATTATACTAAAATTCATTTACAGATCCTTAAAATAAAGATCACCGCGTGATATACACCTGTGAGGTAGTGAAGCGGCTGTAAATCTTCTTGAGGCAAGAGTGGTCTGATTTACTGTTCACAGGCTCTTTGCATGCATTTATTTACATCATTGAAATATATAAATGATTTATAGGTGGGTACAGATGGTTCAAGTAAGACTGAAGGTTTAAGCAATCACTGGAAGAGAAACTTCTATGTATAATTTTAAGTTGTCAGCAAAAAGCAGAACTGGCTATGCTCAAAGCTTAACCCCAAGTCATCAATAAATAAATTAAAAAAAGTGGCCCCAAATGCAAGCCTTGGGGAAGGCCTGTATACTTTTAAGATTGAAAATTGTTGAATCATATTTGAGCCTTAATCGTAGGCTCTAGGTAAATTAATTTTTTTAATCTTAGGGTTACCTTTTCAAAAATCATGTAATTCACCTTGAGATCAAGATTTTATGTTTTCAACTTTACTGAACTATGAACTAACAACGAAATTATCTAATTTTCATGACAATAAAGCTATATTTAATTTGATATGACTTGCTTTTTTAAGCCACCAACCTAACAATGCAGAACTAGTTCTCTGAAATCTATAGGCTTGTTCCAACCAGCAGTTCCAGACTAGCTTTTAATCATAAATAGAGTCTAGCAGATGAATACTGCGTGTATAGACCCCAGGATGCCTTGCGAAGTCCTACAACTGGTCAATTGTATTTGACAGTTTAAAACTGTCGGGGCTGATGGTTGGAACAAACCTTAATTAAAAAGTTCCATTTGGTAAGACCTTCTCAATGCATACTATTTTTATATATTTTGACTTTTGATATTTAAAGAAATAACTGTCAAAACTATATTATTATTTTCCTTACCTAAAAGCGCTTGTATAGACAACAAAATAGTCCTAACATCATACAAAGCTGACCACTTATCCTTTAGAATATCCAAGCAAATATTTCCATTAGTGTCCACATTGGGATGAAAGCATGGAGTTATAAACTTTACTACAGGTGCTGTGTAAGGGTAGGAATTGGGAAATTGAAAACTAAGTTTAAACTTTAGGGTTTCATAAACAGAGTCTTTGGGTCCAGATATAGTGCCTATCCAACGGAAGAGGTTTTCACCTTCTGGAAAGGCTGAAATGCTTTTATCAGGAGACATCATAAGAGTCATCAATTCCTTATGGAGTCTGTAAACAAATAAGTCTTCTTATATAGGTATCGGTAAGTAATGTATTTATTTTTTTTTTAAATGGGCTGAGTATATATATTATGTTTATACAACCAAAACTAAATTGTTTTTAGATTCGTTAAAGAATCCTGTGCAATCAGTTGCACTTCATAACAATGATAATATAGACCCAGGTATCTCTGCTATCGGCATTTACTTAAAAATCAAATGAACCTGCATAAAAAAAATAATACAAAAATGTATGTAACGTAAATGCCATGCCATCATAAGGGCATTTTATAACGATAAATACCTAAATCTAACAAAAAATAGGTTACAATTTTATATAGTACTCGCCTTTTGGTCACTGCATGGCTATCGCTTTGAGGCTTTTTGGTTACATCGCTGTCTTTCACGGTACTTGCAGCTTGTTGCTCGAAAAACGGATTAACATTTTGAGCCATTTTAGAAATAACTCCAGTTAAAAACTCGCTTTTACGTCTTTGACAAAAAAATTGATTACTGATCAAAAATACGTTACAAGTGATGACAATTGACAGCTTGTTTAAAAAAAAATAGGATTTTTGAACTGACCAATCAGGGCATGGGCAATAGTTTCTAGAAGGTACATAGCACCAGTAAAACAGTGGCTTCCTGTCTTACTGTAGCTATGTATCAAATACCAGCCAGATAAAAAGAAGAGTAAATTCAAATTCAGTTATTTCCCAAAATAGAAATTAGATTGAAGCCGTTGTTTCTTGTTTTTTTTTATAGTTTTATCAATTTGATCGTAACATCATACGAAAATGCTACAACGAATTCGTCTGGGTCGTGAATTAGCTAAAATATCCAATTCAGGCACAAAAGGTATTTGTGTGTCTCCAAAAGATGAGTTTCTAGAAGTTTTAGAAGCCCAAATAACAGGACCTGATGACACCCCCTACGAGAAAGGGTTGTTTAAGGTAATAAAATTATATTTATTTATTTATTTATTCATAAATGCATCTACAGTATTTTACTACCAATAACAGATACACTTAACTTACGACTACAAACAGTATAAATCTATGTACCGATATATTTCTTATACCAAACTAAGTATTATATAATAATAATTCACCATCGATATGGTTTCCAAATTGTCTAGCATTAATCATAGCTATGTCTATATCAGAACAGAATTTATTAAACAAGTCACACATACGAAATACAGGAGAGTTTTTATACAAATTCGAGCGCGGACACTCCAAATAAAACACTGTTCGGTTACGTGTATTTACACCATTCACAGCAAATGGGAGTTGGGCCAAAATATCAGGGTTATCCATGCCATCCTTTAATATTTTATACAATGCTAACAGACATACTTTAATTCTCCTCTTCTCTAAAGATACTCTATTAAAAATACGAAGCAATTCATTGTGTTCATATCCCCTCGGCGGATAATACCCAAACTTTTTAAGATACATACCTATATGTTAAAAATTTATGTTGGACCGAGCGTTGGACCAAATTATATACTGAGGAGACCATATTACACAGCAATATTCAAGTTTTGGCAATACCAAGGAGTCAAAAAGTCGCAGACACACATCCACACCAAAATGCTTAGTAGAGCGAATGATAAACCCCACCACCTTGAAAGCAGCAGCAATTATTTCAGACATATGGCCATTAAAACATAAGGTTTTATCAAACATTACCCCCAGATCACGTTGTTGTGAGGTTCTCTCTAACTTCTTACCATTTACTGCATAGTTGTACTTTATCGGAATATTTTTCAGTGTGTACGTCATACTTGAACATTTTTTTATATTTAATTTAAAACCATTATCATCACACCATTCACAAACACCTTGCAAGTCCTCTTGCAGGCGCTCACAGTCACTCTCCGTTAAAATACGTAAATACAACTTATAATCATCAGCAAACGCCAGTGATCTAGAATGTTTTATAGTTTTCAAAATGTTATTTATCGCTATTACAAATAGGAGTGGCTCTAAGTTAGATCCCTGTGGTACCCCAGAAGTACTAGCATAGAAATTAGATTTACCACCCCTTAGCTCTACATATTGCCTTCTGGCTGATAGGTACGACTGAATTAATTTAATTAAGCTGTCCGTTACATTCATATCCTTTAAAGACTTTATAATGACACTATGTTTAACCCTGTCAAATGCCTTTTCCATGTCCATGAACGTATTGAGTAAAAGATAGCAAACTAGATAAAGTCGATCTCTTAGGCAGAAAGCCATGCTGACAAGACGAAATGTTAATTTTAACTTCATTGTAAATTCTTTTAAATATAACTATCTCAAAGATTTTCGAAAGAGCATTCATAATTGTTATAGGTCGATAGTTAGTAATCTCATGCCTAGAGCCACCCTCAAATACTGGGATAACCTTATTAGTAACACGCCAGACATCTGGATAGACAGAAGTTCTTAAGCTAAGGTTAAATATGGATACCAAAGCCATCGCCAAGTTATCACCGCATCCTTTTATCACATAGCCCGGCAATCCATCAAGGGTTGTGCATGCTGAGGTACCATTGACAGAATTTCATTCCCTTTTGTACAAAATTTTAAATAATTCATTTCCCTACCGTATATGTAAGGGTAAAAATAAAAAACCATGGTTTTCTAGAGGTCTAAAAATATCATCGAGAAATATGCGCGCCTTACATTATATCAGAAAATTTGCTTTGGATAAAGCTTGGTTTATGCTCTATTTTAATAAATATCGTAAAATATTTAGGAAAACGATTGAAACTGCTAAGCAACAATACTTTAATAATAATCGAATAAAAAATTCTAGAAATAAACAAAAGGAAGTTTGGGAAATTGTTAACAATTTGAGAGGTAGAAACAAAACTACATCTGTGAACTCGGATTTAGATTGCCAAAAAATTAATGAATTTTATTGTTCGGTGGCTAAAAATCTAAGTTCTAAGATACATTCAAACCACGATTTTAGACAGTTTTTGAAAAATATTCATGTTCCCCAGTCGTTTTTTCTAGCACCCACAAATGTTGGCGAAATTAAAAATATATTTTCTCTCATAAATAATAAAAAAGCCACAGGATGGGATGAGCTATCGATACAGGTATTCTTGCATCTGCCAGATAATGCTCTAGCAGTACTTGTAGATTGTATAAATCACTCATTCGTATCAGGAATTTTCACACCCTGTTTAAAAATAGCAACTGTGTTACCCCTTTATAAGGGAGGCGACTCTAATTGTCCTTCCAATTTTAGACGAATATCTTTACTGCCTACTCTTTCGAAAATAATAGAAAAATTGGTAAAGAATCGGTTACTTTCTTTTCTACATAAATATAATTTAATTTGCGCAGAGCAATTTGGTTTTCAGGAATCAAAAAGCACAAATGACGCCATTTTTTCATTTCTTGAAAACTTATACTTAAATCTTAATGATAGTGAGGTAGCCGCGGCAGTATTCTGCGATTTGTCGAAGGCATTCGACTGTGTTAATCACAAAATTCTGTTATTCAAGCTCGAAAAGTATGGAGTAAGGGGAGAAGCATTGGAGTGGTTTAAATCATATTTAGTTGGACGGTTCCAAACTGTAAGTTTCAACAGTAAATATTCCAATCAATTAGAAATTAGCTCAGGAGTGCCACAGGGATCTGTCCTCGGTCCTCTATTGTTTTTAATATATATTAATGATTTAACAAATATTGAAATAAAAGGTAAATTTACTCTGTTTGCTGATGATTCTACAATACTTTGGGCTGGCAAGGACCTGAGTGAGGTTGAGTCAGATGTCAGGAATGATCTTGTCGTGGTTAAAAAGTGGTACAGACGCCAACTTTTTATCTCTTAACATGACAAAAACAAACATTCTTACTTTTAAATGCAATTTCAATGAAGTTATAGTTGGAGACCACATAATAAATAATGAGAAAGTAAATAGATTTTTAGGGTTGTACATGGATATAAAATTAAAATTTGAATCACATATAATTAACCTTAGCAAAAAACTGGGCTCCAACTGCTATGCGATTAGGGTTATTTATAATAACTTAAATTTCGCTGCTACAAGGACCGCATATTTCTCCCTTATCGAATCCCATTTAAGATATGGCATAAGTTTTTGGGGCTGCTGCTCCCAGCATTTATTTAACGTGATATTTGTTTTGCAAAAAAGAGCCATTAAATATATGTGTAAAGCCAAAATTAGAGACTCTAGCCGACCACTATTTCTATCACACAAGATTTTAACTTTGGCTTGTTTGTTTCTGTTGGAGACGTCTTGTTTAATTTATAAGAAATTTAAGAGTGAAATTAATTCAACCCCAGTACGCAACACTCGTCAAATATTTAAAATTCATTTACCTATACCCCATTCCAGTCAGATCAAAAATTCTATATTCTATAACGGTAAGAAAATATTTAATCACCTTCCGCTAAAAATTAGAAAAATCCAAAATATTAAAACATTTCGAAAAGAAGTAAAGGCTCTCTTAGTTTCTAAAGCTTATTATACCGTGGAAGAATTTTTCTGTGATAGCTCCTAGTGTACTGAAGTCTGTTTCACTTGTCTCAGTGTTCCTTGATTGGTGTGATTTTTGTATTATTTTATTTTTCTGGTAAATGTGCAACTTTACTTTTGATTTAACAATCTTTATGTCACTTTTTAATCATCGTTTTGTTACTTTAAGATGAAATTTTAATAATGTTGTGTGTAGTAACCTTTGGGTTGGGTGATATTGTACTGTTTCTTGAGTGTGGTAATAGTTTGCCCAATGTTTTAGAAAATTTTGGAATATTGACTGAACTATTTTTAATTATTTGAATATTATTAATTGTGCTTTGGATTTTTAACAATTTTATATAGCCAGTTAATTTAATATGTAGGGTTTTGGTGTTTATTCGTTTGTTATATTTTGTTATGTTGACGCTTTACTTTAGGATTCGTTAGGATTGGGGCGCACCAAACGCATATTGTAAACCTGATAAAATTTTATTTTTTTTTTATTTTTACAGCTTTGTAAATGAGAATGTAAAGATTCTTTGTACAATAAAGCTTTTTTGACTTTGACATCCGGTCCTATCGCCCTATTCCCTTTTAGCTTTTTTATTGCTTCAACAACTTCCCCCTGATTCAATGGGTATATAACAAAAACAATCCTTATTGGCACTCCCAACATCATCACATTCTTCCGCTGGAGAGAAGACGGATTGGAAAAACATTGCAAAGCAATCAACAACATTCTGAGTACCTCTATGCAACATCATTAAATTTTAATTCCCCTGGAATATCAGAGTTTCGTTTCAGACCTTTTATATATGTCCAGAAGTATTCAGGATTCTCGCTCAAACTTATTTGAACCCGGTATATATAGGTATAGGGGAGAACGGGGGAATGGCGTTCACGGGGGAATGACGTTCACCCCAATATCTAGAAATCCATTTTAAATAATGCCGCCAAATACATGGTGCCTCCTAGCGTGAAACATTTAAGTTGGTATTAACATGATTCGGCAGACTTCAGTTGCATTGCAAACGTCAGAGAAGCATTTTGTGTTTTTCCTGACTTGGCATGTAATAAAGCACGTGTGATTTTTAAGGTTTTAAATCGATCTGGCCAAATAACTTTCCGACGATTTATTTTTCTGTGAAGGTACGTACTATCCACTATATTGCTATGTGTATAGTTTGCTCTATTTTTTTTCGTTTTGTTTTTAGGTTGTTTTTATATTTATTTAAATGTGTCGGGGTAATCGCGTTCACTTGACCGTCATTACCCCTTATGGGGATAGTTACCCAATTATTTTATTTAACTGGTTATTTTATTTTCAGATGCCAAGAAATTATAAACGGAAAACTGAGAAAGCTAGTTGGACTGCGGATGATTTGTCAAATGCAATTGATGAGGTGAGGAATGGAATAGGTCAAAGACAAGCTGCAAGAAATCACCACATTCCGTTTGCTACGTTCCAACAAAGGTACAAAACTCTAGGAGTGGGTGCTCCAAGTATGGGAAGAAAACCTGTGTTCACAAAAGAACAAGAGACTGAAATTAGTACTAACGTCAAAGCACTAGCTAATATGTATTATGGAATTACTCCAATGCAGTTGCGTAAGTTGGTGTTTGAGTATGCTGAGAGACTACACATAGAAAACTCGTTTAACATGGAAAAACGTATGGCAGGCATAGACTGGTTGGGAGGATTTCTTAAAAGAAATCCATCGCTTTCAGTTAGAAAACCGGAGGCAACCAGCCTGAATAGAGTAAGAGGATTCAATAAGACTGAAGTAAATTTGTTTTTTACTAATCTTGAGAGAGTTATGTCGAAATACCAGTTTCCCCCCCACAAAATATATAATATGGATGAAAGTGGCTTTACGACTGTACATGAAACCGGCAAAATTATAGGAATAAAAGGACAGAAAAGATTGGGTTCCATAACATCCGGAGAAAGGGGAAAAACCACTACCGTAATTTGTTGTATGAGCGCAGCTGGAAGTTACGTGCCTCCAATGTTTATTTACGCTCGGCAGCGAATGGTTCCAACACTGCAGGTTAATGGACCTCCAGGTGCAATATACAATTGCTCTGTAAATGGTTGGACGAACGAGAATCTTTTCACGATATGGCTCAAGCATTTCAATAATTATGCAACCCCAACAAAAGATGAACCCGCCCTACTTATTCTAGACAATCACGGAAGCCATATTACACTTGATGCTTACAATTTTTGCCGTGATAATAACATAACAATGCTTTCTTTGCCCCCTCATTCTTCTCACAGGCTACAGCCATTAGATGTTGTATTTTTTGGCCCACTTAAACGGGCCTATAATCGAGAATGTGACTTGCACATGAAAAGCAAACCCGGTGAACCCATTACGGTATATAAAATTGCTGAGTTATTCAATAAAGCATATTCAACTATAGCGACAATTTCAAAAGGGACGTCTGGATTTTCATCTACCGGCATCTTTCCTATAAACCCAAATGTATTTTCCGACGAAGATTTTCCACTTGAATCTGAAGCCGATGTTGAAGCAGTACAAGATATAGAAGTTAATCTCCTTGAGCCTACGAATCAAAATGAACCATCGTCAGATGAGGAAGACCCTACACTTAAAGCTCAACAACCACTTGAGCCTCAATATCAGCCAGACCAGCCAGTTTCCTTCCATGACCTTTCACCTCTCCCTGGGCCAAGCAAAATTTCAAAACTTACAAAGAGGAAACAACATTCTGTTATAATAACAGCGACCCCTGAAAAGATTGTCCTGGAAGAAAAAGAGGAAAAAAGGATTCTACGTCAACAAAGGTTAAAAATTAATAAAGGTGTAAAAATAAATGTATATGACATAGAATCAGCGGTAGCCAGTAGTTCTAAAAGAGGTAAGCCGGATGACAGTTCTTCCTCAGATTCTGAAGTTGGGGTTGATAAGGTTTGCCAGGATTCGTCTGACGATGACGTAATGCAGTTTGGTGAAGATGAAGAAGTTGGTGATGGCGAAAGAAAATTGAGCATTGATTCGGACGCGCCAATACAACCAAACGATTTTGTTCTTGTAATGCTTTGTAATGAAAAGTCAAAAAAAAAGTTCGCTGCACAAGTGACAGAATTACGAAAACAAGACCTAGTGGTAAAGTATATGCGGCAATACCGAGGTCAGCAAAATGTTTTTATTTTTCCGGATGTTGACGATGTCAGCTGTGTCACAAAACATGAAGTTATTGGGAAACTAAGCCACCCCGAAACGTTGAGATATGGAAAAATCAAATTTAACTAGACGATTTTTTAGATATAAGTTGTGTTTTTGTACGTTTAATAAAAATATTTTCTAATTAAAACCTGTGTTTCCTCAGATTTAACTATGACCTCCATTACCCCTATGCGTGACCGTCATTACCCACAATACGGGGTAATTACGATCAATGTAGTCATGTAAATATTTTGTATTTTTCTCAAGCAATTTGCATTTTTAAAAGTCTTGAGGACGTTTATGTTGAAGGTTACTTATATATAGATAGTTAGAAGCTAAAATAGATAAGATAAATCGCAAACGACAAAAATTATGAATTAAATTCAAAAATTGAACGTCATTCCCCCGTTCTCCCGAGAACGGGGGAATGGCGTTCACGGGGGAATGACGTTCACCCCAATATCTAGAAATCCATTTTAAATAATGCCGCCAAATACATGGTGCCTCCTAGCGTGAAACATTTAAGTTGGTATTAACATGATTCGGCAGACTTCAGTTGCATTGCAAACGTCAGAGAAGCATTTTGTGTTTTTCCTGACTTGGCATGTAATAAAGCACGTGTGATTTTTAAGGTTTTAAATCGATCTGGCCAAATAACTTTCCGACGATTTATTTTTCTGTGAAGGTACGTACTATCCACTATATTGCTATGTGTATAGTTTGCTCTATTTTTTTTCGTTTTGTTTTTAGGTTGTTTTTATATTTATTTAAATGTGTCGGGGTAATCGCGTTCACTTGACCGTCATTACCCCTTATGGGGATAGTTACCCAATTATTTTATTTAACTGGTTATTTTATTTTCAGATGCCAAGAAATTATAAACGGAAAACTGAGAAAGCTAGTTGGACTGCGGATGATTTGTCAAATGCAATTGATGAGGTGAGGAATGGAATAGGTCAAAGACAAGCTGCAAGAAATCACCACATTCCGTTTGCTACGTTCCAACAAAGGTACAAAACTCTAGGAGTGGGTGCTCCAAGTATGGGAAGAAAACCTGTGTTCACAAAAGAACAAGAGACTGAAATTAGTACTAACGTCAAAGCACTAGCTAATATGTATTATGGAATTACTCCAATGCAGTTGCGTAAGTTGGTGTTTGAGTATGCTGAGAGACTACACATAGAAAACTCGTTTAACATGGAAAAACGTATGGCAGGCATAGACTGGTTGGGAGGATTTCTTAAAAGAAATCCATCGCTTTCAGTTAGAAAACCGGAGGCAACCAGCCTGAATAGAGTAAGAGGATTCAATAAGACTGAAGTAAATTTGTTTTTTACTAATCTTGAGAGAGTTATGTCGAAATACCAGTTTCCCCCCCACAAAATATATAATATGGATGAAAGTGGCTTTACGACTGTACATGAAACCGGCAAAATTATAGGAATAAAAGGACAGAAAAGATTGGGTTCCATAACATCCGGAGAAAGGGGAAAAACCACTACCGTAATTTGTTGTATGAGCGCAGCTGGAAGTTACGTGCCTCCAATGTTTATTTACGCTCGGCAGCGAATGGTTCCAACACTGCAGGTTAATGGACCTCCAGGTGCAATATACAATTGCTCTGTAAATGGTTGGACGAACCAGAATCTTTTCACGATATGGCTCAAGCATTTCAATAATTATGCAACCCCAACAAAAGATGAACCCGCCCTACTTATTCTAGACAATCACGGAAGCCATATTACACTTGATGCTTACAATTTTTGCCGTGATAATAACATAACAATGCTTTCTTTGCCCCCTCATTCTTCTCACAGGCTACAGCCATTAGATGTTGTATTTTTTGGCCCACTTAAACGGGCCTATAATCGAGAATGTGACTTGCACATGAAAAGCAAACCCGGTGAACCCATTACGGTATATAAAATTGCTGAGTTATTCAATAAAGCATATTCAACTATAGCGACAATTTCAAAAGGGACGTCTGGATTTTCATCTACCGGCATCTTTCCTATAAACCCAAATGTATTTTCCGACGAAGATTTTCCACTTGAATCTGAAGCCGATGTTGAAGCAGTACAAGATATAGAAGTTAATCTCCTTGAGCCTACGAATCAAAATGAACCATCGTCAGATGAGGAAGACCCTACACTTAAAGCTCAACAACCACTTGAGCCTCAATATCAGCCAGACCAGCCAGTTTCCTTCCATGACCTTTCACCTCTCCCTGGGCCAAGCAAAATTTCAAAACTTACAAAGAGGAAACAACATTCTGTTATAATAACAGCGACCCCTGAAAAGATTGTCCTGGAAGAAAAAGAGGAAAAAAGGATTCTACGTCAACAAAGGTTAAAAATTAATAAAGGTGTAAAAATAAATGTATATGACATAGAATCAGCGGTAGCCAGTAGTTCTAAAAGAGGTAAGCCGGATGACAGTTCTTCCTCAGATTCTGAAGTTGGGGTTGATAAGGTTTGCCAGGATTCGTCTGACGATGACGTAATGCAGTTTGGTGAAGATGAAGAAGTTGGTGATGGCGAAAGAAAATTGAGCATTGATTCGGACGCGCCAATACAACCAAACGATTTTGTTCTTGTAATGCTTTGTAATGAAAAGTCAAAAAAAAAGTTCGCTGCACAAGTGACAGAATTACGAAAACAAGACCTAGTGGTAAAGTATATGCGGCAATACCGAGGTCAGCAAAATGTTTTTATTTTTCCGGATGTTGACGATGTCAGCTGTGTCACAAAACATGAAGTTATTGGGAAACTAAGCCACCCCGAAACGTTGAGATATGGAAAAATCAAATTTAACTAGACGATTTTTTAGATATAAGTTGTGTTTTTGTACGTTTAATAAAAATATTTTCTAATTAAAACCTGTGTTTCCTCAGATTTAACTATGACCTCCATTACCCCTATGCGTGACCGTCATTACCCACAATACGGGGTAATTACGATCAATGTAGTCATGTAAATATTTTGTATTTTTCTCAAGCAATTTGCATTTTTAAAAGTCTTGAGGACGTTTATGTTGAAGGTTACTTATATATAGATAGTTAGAAGCTAAAATAGATAAGATAAATCGCAAACGACAAAAATTATGAATTAAATTCAAAAATTGAACGTCATTCCCCCGTTCTCCCCTATTACAGCAAAGAGAATGGTACATGGTACTATTGGTACTGATTGAGGCACTGATACTTACTACTTGCTACTACCTACATACCTACATAACATCAATGTAGTCGCCTAGTTCCATATTGAGACACAGCGGCAACAAAACCAGATCACAAAATAATATATTTTAAAGAGTTAGATAATTTAAAATGTTAAATAAATGTTATAGGCACTTTAACACCCGGTATAGTCTAGCATTGACAAAAACAGTTCAATGAGTACAAACAATTTATTCAAGAAATAAACAAACAACACTGACAAAAATTATCAATTTAACGAAGAAATAATGTTTGTGTGAATCACACGGACGCTCTTGGCTTCAGGCTCGCCAAAAGTTAAGTGTCCCGCCGGTTCCGCGGCAATCACCCTGCATTCCCGCCAACGGCGCCGGGCTCCAAAATTGCTGACTCTAACACGGCCTGACTGACGGATGCTTCGCTCTCGAAACATGTACCAATTGCAACCATTGCGGCGTCTTCATTGTCTGTAAATTGTAATAAACAACATTTTAGGATTTATCAAAAGAAATTGTACAAACAGAGGCATCTTGCTCTATTGCCAATGAATGTACTTCATGAGAGTATGCTGACCTCATGCTTCGAAATATCGTTTCAATCTCGGCTAACATAACAGAATATGCCATGGGAGTATGCTGACCCCATGCTTCGAGATATTGTTTCAATCCCGGAAAACATAAACAAAATATGCCATGGGAGTATGCTGACCCCATGCTTCGAGATATTGTTTCAATCCCGGAAAACAAACAAAATATGCCATGGGAGTATGCTGACCCCATGCTTCGAGATATTGTTTCAATCCCGGAAAACAAACAAATATACCATGGGAGTATGCTGACCCCATGCTTCAGATCTCATTTTAATATTAAAAAACCCATTTACTGGTAAAAAAAATCTTACTTTACCTTTTGTTTTCAAACAGATTCATTAATTCTTGTAAATCAGTTCCTAACGACCATTCACTCGGCCAAAGTCGTAACTGTTCCTTGGCTGCTTTTATTATTTTGTGTTTGCCTACACCGACTCTTTTTAACTCATACCTGCCTTGTTTGGTAATGCTTACAATTTCATAAGGTCCAATAAATTCAAAATTAGTTTTGCTAACGTGCATTTTGCTCGCCCTATATAACAAAACAAAATCACCGACCGCATACTGCACAGTATCGCGCCTTTTTGTATTCATCTGGCTTATGACATCATCACTTTTAGATTGTAATTTTTCGGCGATTCTTGCCCGGTCCAACTTAAGGTTGCGGACAGGCGTCAAGTCTTGGGATAGGTCAGTGAGAGCTGCCTGTATTAATGGAGTTGTCGCTTCTATGCCAATTAGAGCTTGTAAAGGGGTGCAATTTATTGAGTTTTGAAATGTTGAATTTAAAACCAACTGAATCTTCCATAGAACGTTCGGCCATTCAACCTTAAGCCGCGTTTCAATTCTTATGAAATTCATAATAGTGCGCATATACCGTTCTACTTGTCCATTAGCTCTGTGAATATCAGGTGTAATGAAATGATATTGAATATTAAACTCATCAAAAAATTTACATAAACTAAGGTTGTGAAAATTCGTTCCACTAACCATTACAAATACTTTAGGCGTGCCAAAACACGAAATAAACCTTTCTAGAGCTTGCCGTGTCTCATCCGCCTTTACTGATTTTAAGGGTATCAAGTTACAGTATTTTGTAAAAGCGTCGATTATAACCAACACATACTTAAAATTATTAGCTGTTGATGGTAATGGACCTAAACAATCAAGATGTATTGTATGACAAGGAATTATTGGTTTTGGTGGTGTTAATATCTTACCTTGTAATGGACCTGTTCGGGTCTTTTTAACTGCACAGACAAGGCAGTGCTTTACATAGTTTTTCACAAAATTTCTCAGACGAGGAAACCAAAAATGCATTAGAATTGATCTGATTGTCTTTTCCGTACCTATATGACATTGTTCATCATGAAACAAACGTAAAAGACCTAGCCTACTTTGTCTGGGGACAAAATACCTAAATATTTTTTGATTATTAGGGCCATTTTGTTGATGACACAAGAGACCATTTTTTGTAACGTATTGATTTGAATCAAGCTTGCCTTCCTCCAAATCTCTTAACATTTGTTGAATCTCCGCATTCCCTTTCTGCTCAATATGCAACCAAGAACTATGTTTCGATACTCGTAGAACACTTACAGGGTTTCGACTAAGGAAATCCACATGACTTAAAGATGAGCCTTTTCGATATACAATCTCAAAATTAAAATCCTGGAGGTATGTCCACCATCTTGCAATGCGAGGAACAATTTCGCGTTTATTGACAGTCGCCTTAACAGAATTACAGTCAGTTATTATTTTAAATTTGATGCCAACGAGGTATACGCGAAAACGTTTCAGTGAATTTATTATGGCTAGAGTCTCTAACTCATATGAATGATATTTGGCTTCCGTCGTTGAAGTGCGTTTACTAAAGTATGCGACAACTCTGCTTTCCGCATCATATTTTTGAATCAATATAGCTCCGTATCCCACGGAGCTTGCGTCAGTATGTAATTCAGTAGGAAGATCAGGATTAAATACTACCAAAAGTGGTCGTGAAGTAAGACAATTTACAACGTACTTTTTAGCTTCCTCGTGTTCATGGGTCCATAAAAATGGAACATCTTTTTTGGTTAACATGGTCATACACGCCGTTCGAATTGCGAACTCCGGAACAAATTTTCGGAAATATCCCGCGAGACCCAAAAATTGCCTAACTTGTTTAACGTTGCTTGGTGACGTTATTTTCGTTAAAGCCTCTATTTTTCTCAGTCCTGGTCTAATACCTTCTGCAGAAATTTCCTGACCGAGATAATCAATATTGGTTTGTAAAAAGGAACACTTTGAAATATTTAGGGAAAATCCTGTCGATTTAAGAGCTTCTAAAACTTGCTCTAAATATATCAAACCCTGTGAAACAGTATCCGATGGAATCAGGATATCATCCATATACACTAACGCCACGGTGTGTTTTAAATTTCCCCAGGCTTTGTTAATTGACTTCTGAAATACAGATGGGGCATTTGCCAGTCCAAAAGGCATTCGAAGAAATTCGTAGTGCCCATCCGGAGTAACAAAGGCAGTCTTTTCTATCGAATCAGCATGGATGGGTATCTGATAAAACCCGGAAGCCATATCTAACGAAGTGAAAAATTTACCACATCCTAGACGATCAAGTTGATCATCTATCCGTGGTAAGGGAAATTTGTCCTTAACCGTATGAGCATTAAGTTCTCTAAAATCGCAACACATTCGGTAAGACCCTTCTTTCTTTTTCACCAGCAAAATAGGGCTGGAATAAGGAGAAGTACTTTCCCTAATAATGCCATGATTAAGAAGATCATCAACAATATTTCGTACTTCCGCTCTTTCACTCATTGAGAGTCGATATGGTCGTCGATTTACAATAAAGTTATCAATTAAATTGATTTGCATAAAACAATTGTTTACGGCAGAAACCGAAAACCCTATAGACAACAAATCAGAATATTTTTTAATAACATTACATAAATCATCCCGATATTCTTCAGGAACTTTTAACTGATCTAAATTACTTTCAGAATCTTCTGAAATCCTTAAGACACCCGGTAACTGTCGTTTTATAATACACGTGCCATCACAATCTGTTACAGCAGCAAGCCTACTATCAGCAAATAAATTACAACCTATGATGACATCATACTCTAAATAATGAGATGGCACTAACATAAACATTAACTTCGTGTGCTGACCCGTAATCTCGACATCAGCTTCAAGTTTATATTTTGAAACAAAAGTATCACGAGTTATTCCTGTGATAAAAAATTCTTGTGAAACTAATCTTGATTTAAATTTGTCAGCAAATTTATCCGACATCAAAGACACTTCAGCTCCGGTATCAATTAAACCCATAGGTTGACTTATCAATGTTTATTTTGGTGGGCACACTGTTTTTCTCGCTTAAAATAAAATTCACATTTCGGCGTTTATCAATCGAATTTTTAAGAAAACAATTTTCAAGTCCGTGACCCAACTTAAAACAAAAACTGCATTTGTTATTTTTAGCTGAAACAGTATTATCGGTAAAAGTTTCATTATGGATAGGTTTTATAAAATAATTAACTCTTACATTTTTATCGGGTTTAAAATTCAGAGAATTGCTATTGCGAGATCGGCAATTTCGCTTAACATGACCTAAGCGACCACATTTATAACAAGATATTTTAGACTTTGTTAACTCACATTTTTCATGACGAATATTTTTTGGAGAAACAATTGTTTCTGAAGTATTAGCATTATTTTCACTAGATACACATTTTGGAATAGTACCTAAATAAGCAATCAAATCCGAAATTGAATTAAAATCTCTCATAGTTACAGATTCTTGGATTTTGTTATCATGAATTCCATAAACAATCAATTCAATTAAATCAGCGGAATTCCAATGAGCACGCAAATTTTTCAATAAAGCAACCTTTTTATGGACATAAGCAATGTACGTATTACACATTGTGTAAGAGTCAAATATTTTAAAGTAAAATAGTTTAGACTAACATGATATTATTGGTCTCTTTCGGCAATCAGGCGCCTGGTATTTAAAAATCTATTTGTTATTGTTTCGCTGCCGATGTGTTGAATCGACGCATAGAGACCCAGATTGTTTATAATAATATGAAATATAATATGTATCGATAACGAGGCTATTTTTAAGAAGGCATTAGGTAGATGGATAAGAAGAATTGGTCACGTATTATATTGTGGTATTTAGCAAAGTAAAGTTGAGTACATTCTCGGTCCTAATAAATTTAAGTGATTTTATTTTAAAAAGACGTTTTTATTTATGTTCTTACAAAGCAGCGGTGGGATACTACCTGCATAAAATATAGTGCCGAATTTAAACATAGATTTTCATAATGGGGCGGTAAAAAAAACGCAGTTATAAAAAAAAACCGGGTGATAAATTGTCATCTAGTGAGTCGTCGAGTCGGTCAGATAGCTCTACGAGTGACTCGTCCGATGATGAGAGCGTAAAAACAAAATTAAAACGGTTAAAGTGTTTAGAAAAATATGTAGCAACTATTAAAAGTGTTAACGTTTTGTCGAGTGATAATAAAGTTATTCCGTCGTTTGATCCTCAAAATAATGAACAAAACATTGAACATTGGGTTGACAGGGTCGACGAGTTAGCGAAGTACCATAAATGGGACGACACAACTGTTGCTAAATTAGTGGCCGGTCGACTTACAGGACTAGCGCGGACATGGTATGATTGTCAAGATGATCTTATTCCGAAATGGAGACAAATGAAACAGCTTCTCATTAATCAATTTAGGAGACCGTTACCTTTTGGAATTCTTTTAAAAGAAGCTAGTAACTACGAGGCAAGACCTGGGCAAAATTTGAGTGAGTATTGTTTAACTAAACTTAGTAAGTTGAAAGCTTTAAGACTTAAAATACCTGAAGAGCACTTGGTTGACGCTATTATAACAGGAGTTAATAATGAAAATATTGTTAGGGCTGCCAGGTCCTCTAGATTTAAGACCACAAATGAGTTGTATGCTTATTTAAGTACAATAAAATGTATACCACCAATGAAGATAGAACACAAGAGAATAATTGGCGCACCAAGTGGCTCTTCATATTCGAAGCATGTTGCTAGTAGTAGCCATAGTAATGAAGTGAAACGAAAAATAGTTTGTTATAACTATCAAGGAGATCATTTTGTCAATAACTGTCCAAAGCCTAAAGTGTCTTGTTACAATTGTAGAAAATGGGGTCATAAACAGAACAAATGCCCAAAATTAACCAATGAAGTCAATGAAGTAAAACAAAGTGAAATTTTGGACCATATATTAGAACTGTAATATTATATAATTTGAAATTTAATTGTTCGATTGATACCGGAAGTAGTAGAACCTTGATACGTCAGAATGTTATTGATAAGTTGAATCTTGAAGTAGAAATAAGGAACGACATTACGTTAAGCGGATTTTCTGGAGATTTGGTAACCGGTGTAGGCACAGTAGATATTAATATATGAATTGGAGAGGCTTCTGTTAAATTGGCAGCAATTGTTATAAGTAATGAAGGAATGCGATATGATTGTATAATTGGAAATGACTTTCTAGATTTACCACATATTTTATTTTATAAGATTGGAACTAATTTCGTAATAAAGCAATTAGGCATTCTGAGATATACTAAAGAACTAACGTGTTTTGAAGGTAATAGAAAATATTATGTCTTTGTTTGGTGTGCCTAATCGTATTATAAGCGATCGTGGAAGTGCATTCACATCTAATACATTTAAATTGTTTTGCGAGTCGTATGCGATAAAACACGTGTTAAATGGGGTAGCGTGTCCCAGAGCCAATGGACAATGTGAGATGTATAACAGAACTATTCTGAATATGTTAGCAACATCATGAATAGAGGATGATGGCACCATGTGGGATACTTACGTTAAAAAGATCCCGAGCGCAATGAACTCAGCGTTTAATAAAGGAATAGGTGTTTCTCCTGCTGAAACATTATTTGGGTATCAACCTGTATCTACAGCTGATGCAGTACTTTTAAATTCGATTCGTACTGATATTGACAGAATAGATGTCAGGAGCCTAAGAACGAAAGTGAAAGAGCACATAGTGAACGACCAACGAAAGCAGAAGGAAATATTTGACAGGGCAAGAAAGAATGCCAAAACGTATAATGTGGGTGATCTTGTGTTAGTATTAATCACTAGTGATACTAATACTGGGTGTTCCAGGAAGTTGAATGCAAAATTCAAAGGGCCCTTCAAAGTATCGAAAGTGTTACTAAATGATCGGTACGAGGTAGAGGATCTCAGAGAAGGGCGCCTCTTTTCAAAAAGGGACGTGGTTTCACCCGATAAAATGAAGCCGTGGATATCTATACAATGTGAAGATTAGAATGTGGGCAGTTGCCCTAGGATGTGAGCTTTTGTGCTCTAGGATGTAGGCTGTTGCCTTGGAAGGTGGAAAGTTGCCTTATCACGTGAGCTCCTGCTCTAGGATATACATTGTCGACAATGGATGTAGGTTGTTGCGTACCTTAGGATGTGAGCTTTTGCTCTAGGATGTGGGCAGTTGCCCTAGGATCGGAGCTTTTGCTCTAGGATGTGGGCAGTTGCCCTAGGATCGGAGCTTTTGCTCTAGGATGTGGGCAGTTGCCCTAGGAGTGGAGCTTTTGCTCTAGGATGTGGGCAGTTGCCCTAGGATCGGAGCTTTTGCTCTTAGAAGGTGGGCTGTTGCCCTGGGATGTGGTACAGTGTTTTTTTTCTATATGATAGCGAACTGATGGATTATATTATATGTCATGATAATTTTTAGAATAAATGTCATAATTTTTAGAATAGAACATGTTAATATTATGATGCTTTGCTTGGTTAAGTGGGCGATTAGAATGTGAATCTCAATTATCTGTAAGTGGTTGGGGACAACCACAGTTGTAGCATGGCCGAATGTAAGAGTCAAATATTTTAAAGTAAAATAGTTTAGACTAACATGATATTATTGGTCTCTTTCGGCAATCAGGCGCCTGGTATTTAAAAATCTATTTGTTATTGTTTCGCTGCCGATGTGTTGAATCGACGCATAGAGACCCAGATTGTTTATAATAATATGAAATATAATATGTATCGATAACGAGGCTATTTTTAAGAAGGCATTAGGTAGATGGATAAGAAGAATTGGTCACGTATTATATTGTGGTATTTAGCAAAGTAAAGTTGAGTACATTCTCGGTCCTAATAAATTTAAGTGATTTTATTTTAAAAAGACGTTTTTATTTATGTTCTTACAATTGAGATATTAAAAGTAGAAGCTTCACTCAATAAACGACCAAGAATTTTCTTTTGGGGAAACGATTCTAAAAATTCATTCTTAAAACTGCCCCAGTCTCTAACAGACGGCGACCAATTTTCATACCGAATATGAGCATCCCCTTATAAAAAGCGACCAACTCTTACCAATACCTGCAGATCAGACCAGTCAAATTCCCTTTTTATCTGGGCGACTTGTTGAATCCACACAGTAGAGTCATCAATATCAGGGCGAAAAAGTGGCAAATCCACCTGCTCAGGAGCCGTTCTGCTGCGTTTCAGACTTTCCAACATCTCCGACAATAAAGCTTCCATGACGTTGGTTTTCTTTCTTCCACAAAAAGTATGGAACGAGGGCACAATCGCACTTCTGATTTAAAGAGTTAGATAATTTAAAATGTTAAATAAATGTTATAAGCACTTTAACACCCGGTATAGTCTAGCATTGACAAAAACAGTTCAATGAGTACAAACAATTTATTCAAGAAATAAACAAACAACACTGACAAAAATTATCAAGAATTAGAAGAAATAATGTTTGTGTGAATCACACGGACGCTCTTGGCTTCAGGCTCGCCAAAAGTTAAGTGTCCCGCCGGTTCCGCGGCAATCACCCTGCATTCCCGCCAACAGCGCCGGGCTCCAAAATTGCTGACTAACAATATATTGTAAAACCAGTAAAATAAACATAGGACTAAGTAACCCAGTTGCACAAGCATCAAAAACTTATAATAATATACTCTAAAATAGAAGTCTCAAAAAATATCACCAATTCGTAAAACATGTTAAATCACATTTAGGATTTTTAATTAGGTAAGGATACATAGGACATTGTTTATATTGTGTAAAAGGTTCTGGAGGCCAAAGCTTCAGGCACAGGCACTGATTAGAGAAATTATTTTCTGTAAGTAAAATGTAGTTACCTAATTAAGAAAACTAACAAATATTTTTTCAAAAAAAGAAAAAACGTTACACGATTTAAGCTAAGCACATCGTGAGGCGGTGAGCAAAGCAGCTATGAAAGCTGAGAGCGTCAATGCATGTAATAGAAACAGTGGATAGATAGATATTTATTTGTGTCAACCAATCATTACAGATTTTTTTTTATTTATTTATTTATTTATTTCAATAGCATCAACAGTTTAACCCCAATTACAGATACTATATTCTTAAAATTAAAGAAAAACAAGAAATAACAAAACTAATCAACACAACAAGATAACAAACCATTAACAACACATACAAAATGAACTGAATTTAAATTCTTAACATAAACTTTTAAGACCTTATTTATATTTTTAGGATTAAGTGTAAAAATATCCAGATTTTTTAAATAATTATTTGCCAGCTCACATATGCGATAAACAGGACTATTTTTATATAGGTTTGTCCTAGAGGCGTGTAGATAAAAGAGGTCTCTAGATCTAGTGTTTATAACATTACTTATTGTGAAAGGCAGCAGAGAAAGAAAATTCTTACAGTCTATTAAGTAGGCAATTACTTTTATCAATATAGAGAGACATATCCGAACTCTCCTGATATAAAGGCTGTCGAAACAGAACATTTTAAGTAGTATATGCCAAATTTTTTAAAATGCAGATATTTTAGAAACCTTCTTTGGTCACGCTCCAGTTGGCCCACTTTATCCGCATACTGAGGTGACCAAATAATGCAAGCATATTCAAGTTTTGGCAAGACGAGCGATTTATAGACCGCAATAATAGCATCCAAACTATCAGATTTCTTACAGCAACGTATGACAAAACCTAGCATCCTTTAGGCGTCAGTTGTTATGTTATCGATATGTAAGTTAAAATTAAGTTTTGGATCAAATGTCACCCCGACATCTATATGAGACAACTCGCGCTTTAATAGTTGACTATCGATGGCATATGGATATTCTACTACAGATTTCCTACAAGTGAAGGACAAAATTGAACAATTATCAATATTGAGCTTCAATTTGTGCTTCTGACACCAAGTTATAATTTTATCAAGATTCTGTTGCAAAAGTTTACAATCATCAATACCATCAATACGCATAAAAAGTTTAAAGTCATCTGCATATATTAGCCAGTGGAGTAGCCACAGGGGGGGCGATCGCCCCCTTGGCCTGGCGTCCTTTTACTACTTAAAAAATAATTCTTAAAAAACAAGATCGGTCCTATTTGATTTTTAGTAAAGAAAAGCGATGGGAATAAACTTAATAAAACCGGTTTTGAGAGCGTCCCATCACATTTTAATTTATTTTTTTTTATATAGCGGATTTTAACTTCGTTCCCTAGGGAGCATGACGAAGGTGAATTCCTACGAAATTTTGTTTGTGGTCCCAGAAATGTTTGCCTGCGGCGCTTTAGCTCCGCAATCTGCACCCCTAGTTCGCCCCCTCCGCCCCAAAATGCTGGCTACACCACTGATATTAGCCCAGCCGCACTTGACACACATTTGGAAATATTATTTATTGTTACAACGAACAGCAAGAGTCCAACTATGGATCCCTGCGGTATAACCTTGTGATGTTACTTACAACGCCAATTTCCTGCAATGTCCTTATTACTTCACCATGACACACCCTGTCAAAAGCCTTCTCAAGATCTGTAAAAATGCAATCTACCTGTGCTGTTTCCAAAAATGCTTTATGAATGTACTGAGAGAAATCTAACATATTAGTGACAGTACTGTGCTTAGGAAAAAAACCATGTTGTTCATCAGCCACAACTTGTTTAAAGCTAAGAAATATCCGAGGAAATATCCTATTGTAGATAACTAATTCAAAAACTTTTGACAGTGCAGAGCCAATGGCAATAGATCTATAGTTTTCTAT
The DNA here is from genome assembly GCA_963920685.1 of Polydrusus tereticollis. Lineage (NCBI taxonomy): Eukaryota > Metazoa > Arthropoda > Insecta > Coleoptera > Curculionidae > Polydrusus > Polydrusus tereticollis. The sequence goes on along the minus strand of OY987326.1, from coordinate 92,909,410 downwards.
TTTATTTTTATCTCCTGATTTAAAAACAGGAATAACTTTATTTAATTTCCACATCGTTGGGTATACGCCAACCCTTAATGACAAATTGAAAATATATTTAAGGAGTATTACAAATGCATCTGAACAGGCTTTAACAATATAAGGTGGTAAACAGTCAGGCCCAACTGAACTTCCCGGCTTTAGCCCAGAAATAGCTTCTCGTATTTCAGAGGTTGAAATTTCATCATAACAAAAAACATTTAAGCGACTCTCCATGTCCGGTAAATCAACCGATGGTGCATAAACCGTCTCAAAATATTCGGCAAAGCCATCAGCTAAACCGGAAGATTGTAATTCACCCCCGCCCAAAGACATATTGCAGGGAATATCATTATTACCTTTTTGATTTTTGAAAAAAGCCCAAAAGCTTTTAGGGTTATCCTTCAAGCTCAGCTGAACCTGTTGCATATATCTATTATATTCCGTGTTTATTTGCTGTTTTACTAAGTTTCTAGCATTTAGGTACCTACGTAAATTTCCAAAAGTATAATTGGCTTTTCCTAAACTTTGCTCTGTAATTATCTTTTTTTCTGATATTATTTATTATTTGTCGATTATACCACACTGGATATTTTTTCTTGCTATGCTTAGCTTTAGGAATACATTCGTCAAAAGCAGTGTAGATATATTTTATTATAAAATTTTGAAACAAACTTATCCACCAAATGGCCATTGCAAATATTGACATTATAAAATATGTCATTCCAATTATTAGTGTTGTTAAGTTTAATGTAGAGCAAGTCAAAGTTAGCTTTTTTGAAATTATAATTATTAGTTACATTGAAATCAATGTATTTTTCAGAGTAAGCTTTCGGAAAAGTCACTTTAAGTGTTGGATGGTAGCTATCCTCAGGAACAAGATGAAATGAATCTTTTGCCACCTCAACAAAATCAAGATTGGAAATAATCATATCCAAAATTGTATTATAGTGATTTAATATCCTATTGTGCTGAATTAGGCCATTAAATGCTAGAAAATATTCAACTCCAAGACACGATCAGCCGTTTCAACGCCAATGACGGACTTATAATAAGAGTTCAAGTTTAAGTCACCTACAATTATACATTTATGTCCTTGCAGTCTATCTAGAGAATTAAATACGCGCCTATAAAAATCAATTCTGCTAGAAGGTGGAATATACAGTACTACTATATATATATAACCATGACCGATCAATATCTTAACGCATACAGCTTCTATATCTAGTTCAAAAATATTACTTACTGAAGAATGAAACTTATTATTTACACAAAGAAATACACCACCACCCTGATGTTTTCCAGAGATTTCCGGATTTCTGTCCTTACGGAAGACATTATAATTGATACAGAATCCAGATGTGTACACATTCATTAAGCCATGACTCCGTTACCGCCACAAAATCATAATCACAAACAAGCAACGAAGTTTTCAGTTCTGCCAATTTAGTCTTTGCACCTCTAATGTTTTAATAAAGTAAGTTTATAACCGAAGTAGCATTGGGTGATCTTGCAGTATAATTTTGTTTGTTAGAACTGTTGTTACTTGTTTGAAATTTATCCGATGTAGCACAAAGTGAATCGACAACTGAGGAAACCCTAGCGCTCAGACCACTCACATTTAGGTGATCCAGGGGCGTGCGGTCCATGGAAGCGATGGAAGCACTGCTTCCCCTACCGCTTTCATAAGACAAAACAAATTTTATATTAATCTATCTATCCATACAATTAAAATACCCAAGTATTTATTTCTATCTAATTTCCAAACCAAATCCGGCCCTGTATGCATCCCTGACCAACGCAATATTAAATGTATCGAAGTGATCTCAATACGTGTATACTACACTGTATACGCGTATACGGTAATAATTATTATGGTCTGCCGTGCCAAGTAAAGGGTAAATCGTTAGATCTCGGTATTTCCTTCGCCGCGACGCGACGCCGGTAACGAAGCCGCCAAAATATTTAGTTTCCACGTGTTTGTAGTCGGCGGTTACGATTGTTTGTCGCGATTTTTCGCCAGGAATACGCGGTACACGGTAGAGGATCTGTCTGACTTGACTTTGTTTATCTTACTTCTTGATTTATTTTGTCATGGAGCAACCAATTGCCGGCCCATCGAGTTCGGGAAATGTAAAGTGTATCTGTTCTGTATGCAAGTTATTGGAAAAAGGATTTTCAACGCTTTTCTTTGATGAAAAAAGGAATATTATTGCAACAGGTAGGCCTACACCAGATTTTAATTTAAAGACAGAAATGAAGGCGGCTAAAAAATCCGTTTAAAATTAAATCAAACTGTGAATTCAAAGTAAAAATGTATAGATAGTTTTCTGTATTAGTTTCTGTTATGAAATTTTGTTAACTTGTTTTTAACGACTCTTAGGCAGGGTTGGGTCACTAAAGAATTGGTTTTCGACGGGCAAATTACGTAAAAATTAATAAAAAAACATAAGTAGCCATTTAGAAAATAGAAGAAATATTAAAAAATCATAGGTACATAATCACACATTTTCGACAGTACCTACATGACAGTATTCTACCTGTATTTAAACGTCGAAAAAGTGCCAATATTTGGGCGTGGTCCTCAAAAACTTGCCTCCGGCGGGCCTACCGACGGTGCTTCCCCTTCTTCATAACTCACCGCACGCCCCTGAGGTGATCAATATTAAAATTACTATTACTACCCATATTAAGTTCATGTCGATCTTCATGAAGAGTCAGCCGAACACCAGATCCAATCAGACAGTCCGAAGAGCATGCCGCGCAACTATGATCTTCGATTCGGGCGGCCCCTGAAGTTGTTGAACCCGTGTTGGGGGGAACGAAAAAACCCAAACTTCTTGACCACCACATTTGGTGGCCAGTTATCAAGGTTTAGCAGTTCAGACTGAATTTCGGGTTTCGAGATTATCTTGAAGCTTTTATATTCGTTAGAATGCACTAACAGCTCCTCTACCTGGAAGCTTTCATTTACGCCAAATACAGATGTTAGATGGTCAGATACATCCTGCACAATTATATCCCTGTCTAACCTGCTCAAAAATGTTGCAGCCTTTGGGGTTACATTCGCAGCTTTAAGTTTAGTCTTCTGGATGGGTTTCACTCCATTTGGATCTCCAGAGAGTCGTGCTTTATGGTCACTAAAAGGTTGTCTTTTGTTTCTGTTATTGTTTTTGTTACTGTCTTGATTCTGCATGGGATGTGGGTTGCAGCTGCTCGGTTCAACACTATTGGACAAGCCATTTGGATTTGGTTGCGATTCCTGAAGGCAGTGTTCACTAACAGATAAAGGAGGAGTCTCACTTGTACTGGAAGAAGCTTTTAATTGTTGAATTTCCCTCTCCATAAGTTTGAATCTTTGTTCGAAGGTTTGTTTTAAGGAATTATGCAATCTATTGTACAGGTCCTGTGCCGGTGGTAAAGAAGTATTCTGTTGGCCTTGCTTGTTAAGCGCTGAGACCATATTGACTAGCTCAACATTTGTATCTCTGATACCATCCGTGCAGCTCTGCAACTTTTGACTTACTTGAATAAGCACATTTTCCATGCCCGAGCCCAACATTACACCCAGCTCGGTCTTATGTGACTCCATTACATTGTGATGGTAATCCTTTAAATTTGAGACTATCTCCGCACGCATAGTGTCCAGTCGCGATTGAACCTCAGCAATATGGGCCTTATTCGAACTATCTAAAAGTTCCTCAACATTGGTAGCCCTAATATTTAAAAGATTATCGCACTTATTACATTTGGCAAGGCCGTAGCTTTCTGTTTCCGCAGATAAACACTTAGAACAACTGGCCATAGCTCTTGCACCTTGTTTACACTTATTTACACCAATGTGTTTTTTTTTGAAGTTCCTTATCAAGTACCACAGATAAGGAGAATACCTTTAGCCTGCAAGATTAAAACAACTGCACTATTACTGTTATTATTGCACCAACCTCTTGCAATTTCGGACTTCTGATACCCACAATACGTAGATCTGGTACATGTTCATACATGTCGAACAGAATTATAAACAAATATTTAAAGAAGTAAAATGTTAAAACCTACAAACTAACAAATAGAATAACATAAGTAATATACAGAAAATTATTTAGACATATACTTTCACAACATACTAGTAAGAGGGTGTAAGTAATTTGGTCTCACCACAAGCCTTAACAATTATCTATTACTTTGCTTTCCTAAACCTTTTTTAATTGAATGCGGTAGAAAATGCTAACGATCTCTCTTGGATCTAGTGTCAGTGTTAACTGATGACTCTGGTATTGACGTTTGTGTAAGTTATCACTCATTATTCATCTGGTTATTTCACTGTGAGAGTAATTAGAGAGAAAATTGTCCAACAACTAGCATGAACAGTTTACTTATCTTTATTTGAGTCACACCTTAGATATGGTATACCTTTTTGGGATGTGTTCAATCTGGGCCTTTTGAATGTGCTTTTCATCCTTCAGAAAAAAGCTGTTTGATTTATTGTTAATGTAAGCCAGAGAGGGTCTTTTAGACCGCACTTTGTGACTCTTTAACCCTCGTATCTCTTTTAATCTTGGAGACGTCATCCCTTATCTTCAAGAACCGCGCTAGGCTCCGGGGTCCTCCCTCTCGGTGTGGTAAACGGCATTTTTAAAATATTATATAGGTACCTAACTAAATAAAACTCGGGAAAACTTTCGGTTATTTTAGAAATAAAGAATTTATTTTTATTATCAATCAAATTAAAAAGAAAATAATAATTTTATTGAATTTATATTCAGTGCGAGGAGTCTTTAAGAAATGAAAAATATTTTATTTAAAATAAGTTTTGGGAAAAAATACTAAAAATTAAAATTATTCCAAAATAAAATAAGAAACCTTTTTGAAAAATTTTTAAAGGTAAATTGGACTTCAAAGTTTTACCAGAATAAATTAAACTAAAGTAAAGAAAATTAAAATATCTTAAATGTTTTTGGATAAATTGAATAAATAAAATTTATAATTTAATCATCAACAAGAGTGTTATTAGAATTCAGCCAACTTTAAAATATTTTTATAAAAAGTTCAAGAAAATTAAAACGAATTCAAAATATTTGGAAAACTCACGTTTATAAAATAAAATAATCCAATAAGAGGTTTATCAATAGAACACATCACAAATTATCAAAAATATTTCAAACAGAATAATTTAAAATTAAATAAAATTTTCATTTATTTTTCACTTCACTGTTTATTTCCGACTAGTTATTTGACCGAGCACAAGGTACCGTCCGAGAGAAACTGACGAAATTAGAAATTAGGCACTGCTAAAGTTTAAATTTAATAATCTTTCTCCCATCTCGGAGATGACGCGCTAGTACGATTTCTGATTGGTCAAAACTCGTAACTTAAGCTAGTTTTATCTGGATATATCGCGGAATGGGACGGATCACGTTGGTGTCAACAAGTAACAGGTGCAAAACATCTGCGGTCCAGCTGCAACTGTTTTCTAATAACTGTCAAATAAATTAAGATAATTGCCTTTGTAAAGAAGCCGAAATATTTTGTTTTTCTCGTACCGACAAAGGGATTCCAGAAACTGAAACACTTGTGTAAACATCTGCGAGCAGTTTCAGGTGTTGTTTTGATTAATTTTCCCCTATAAACAGGTGGGATTGCTAGAGGAAAAGTTAGTTCATTTTTAACCGTCGTAATGTTCAAATACCTACAAAGTTAGTTCCGTCGTCCGTTGAAAGTTGCCGTGCCGTTAGTCAAGTGTACTGGTGAAAAGTTCAGTTCGGAAGTTGAAAGTGCGTTGACCCGAAGTCACACGGAGGTAGTAAGGTATCGTCACCGTCTCGTCGCGGCGCGCGGCGGTCGAAAATCTTTACTTCTCGACTTGGCACTGTAACGAAAAAGTTTTATTGAATAAAGCGTAAAGTTAGCGCATTTCTAAAAGTAAGTGTCGACGTTAGGATTATATGTAATTTAAGAAGTAAGTGAAAGATTTGTTTGTGAATTTAAATTTTAGTGTTGGTGGCTCCGATTGAAATTTAATAATATAATAAATAAGTGAAATTTAATAGTGACTTTGTCGTTTTACTGCTAAAAATTAGAAGTATACTCATTTACTTTACGATTAAATATTGCTCCCTTTCAACAATATATTGCTCCTTTTAAAAGAAAAATATAAACTACTTTGATTCAACTACAATTTGGACGTATTTGGTATAACACACTGGTACTGCGACCCCCGTTGAGGATTTTTGTCGCCGCCTTCAAGGAATGAGGTCATAAAACAGTAAGTACCCATTTGAAGATAGAAGGTGGGCGCAACATCGGCATGAGAATCGTTAGACTCTTATTTGCCTCTATCACTGCCAAGGAGTGCACTTCTAAAGAGATCGCTCATTTATGGGGGCTGAAAGATGACTAATCTAAGAACGGTTAATTCCCTAAAAACCTTCGAAATTTTATCAGGTTGCCGTTGAGGATGCTTTGTCGTTTTACTGCTAAAAATTAGAAGTATACTCATTTACTTTACGATTAAATATTGCTCCCTTTCAACAATATATTGCTCCTTTTAAAAGAAAAATATAAACTACTTTGATTCAACTACAATTTGGACGTATTTGGTATAACACACTGGTACTGCGACCCCCGTTGAGGATTTTTGTCGCCGCCTTCAAGGAATGAGGTCATAAAACAGTAAGTACCCATTTGAAGATAGAAGGTGGGCGCAACATCGGCATGAGAATCGTTAGACTCTTATTTGCCTCTATCACTGCCAAGGAGTGCACTTCTAAAGAGATCGCTCATTTATGGGGGCTGAAAGATGACTAATCTAAGAACGGTTAATTCCCTAAAAACCTTCGAAATTTTATCAGGTTGCCGTTGAGGATGCTGACCTTTAGCGATTTTTGTTATAATTTGTTACATATTTGTGTCTGTTGTGTGTGATTTGATATTCAATGTCAGTCTGCCCCTGTACTCATAGAATGACTTGTTTGTTAACTATTTATGTTTATATTTTTTACTTTATACCTGAGTTTTTTTATTTTGACTGTATTTTTGTGTAATCCACCTCATCTCATAACTCAGATTTTAAATTCTCATTACCAAGCTTACTACCCTCGTTACTACCATTAAATCTGTGTCTTTTACTGTATTTATTATTATATTATAAGTCTATTTGTTATAAAGGTCATCATATCAGGTGTCAACAAAATTTACATTTTCGACGAATAATGAATAAAGTACTTTTTGAATTTAAATTGAATTACTACCATGTGACAGGTATCATCCGGCAGTATTATTCAATGTACCTGCTGTTGTGGCTGGGGTACCGTGTTATGTGGAGATAAATTATTTTTGGCGTGTATTATTCATGTATTGACCTGTATATAATCAAATGAGAATTGCAGCACGTGGCTACATCTCGTGGCTATTTGCATTTCTGTGTGAAAACACTTTGAGGTCCCTTACCTTTTCGTCAGACCCGGACCCTTGCTGAAGAGCCGTAAACGGCGAAACGCGTCCAGGGATTGGGTCTGACGGAAAGGATAAGGGTTCTATGCACGAACTTATTATAAGTTTGTGTTTTTTGGATTGACCTGTATGTTTCTAAGCTAAGAGCAAAGAACAAATAAATTTTCTGGTTGATGATACCCAAGAGTTAAAATCATTGATTACAAAAAACCAGTAGGTAGGTATGCATAAAATATGTAAGGAATCCAGTTCCCACGACTGCAAAGAATTTTAGAAGTTTGTTCACTAAAAAAAAAAAGAAAATAGAGATTTGCCAAGGTGGCTGAGTTTCTACGGATGACCCATATGAAATAGCTGCACTCTTTTCAGAACACCTAACTGCTATATTTCCTGTATTAAGTCGTTGGCTATATTCCTACACCTTCCAGTGATAATAGAGTGAATTTGAATGATTGTGATCCAAATGTAATGGATGTTTTTAACTGTATAACAAATCTTAGATCTAATCTGGGACCTGGTCCTGATGACTTACCTGTATTGTTTTTTAAAAATTGTCAGTGTTTTTATCAGAAATTTTATTGAAGATTTTTAGGCGTTTGAGCACAGGTGTCTATCCTGATTTTTGGAATTTGTCTTTTATACCTCCTGTTTTAAGAAGTGGAAATAGATCTATGATAGAGAATTATCTTCCAATCTCAAAAATATGTATTATTGCAAAGATTCTTGAATGCATAACTATAAAGCTTGTCACCAGTGTTTTGGTTGGAATGTTATTGCGATAGTCAGCATGGATTCTTTTAGGGGCGGTCTAGGACTTTAAACTTGTTGGTTTTTGGTGGATCTTTGTCAGGTGCTTTGGAGGATCGACATCAGGTCGATATTGTATGTACAGCTTCCTTGTAAATAAACTCTTGGTTTGTGTTGTTCATTGTTAGTTTGGTTTAGAGATCATCTGGCAAATATGAGGCAGATGTTAAAAATAAAAAACTTTTACTCTAATGAAATTTGTGTCGCGTCCCAGTATTTATTTGAATTTATTATTAATTCTCAATATAAACTTTGTACTTAGCTGAGAGGAAGATTCTAATGGATCTTCTTTGCAGCTTTAATCTATCTTCTATACTACCACTTGAACCAACCCAAGAAGTTGAGCTTCAGGCACCTTCGGCTATTGATTATGTTGTTATAAATTGTAAGAACCTTAAAGCAGGAAATTTTGAAGTAAACATTATTGCCGATCATAAAACTCAATTTAATTATAGAGTACATGTTTTCCTCTGACAATTTACTGAGTAACATGCTCAATATATTTCTCTACAAACACTCATTCTCATAGAATAACATAATAACATAGTTAATCCCAACCTCCAGTTCCCGATTTTGGATTTAAAATTAAAATTGTACAAAAAAAACGATGCCAATGAGGCTTGGAACTATTTTTGCCAAAATTTTAAATACTGTTTGAACCTTACTTGTCCTATACTTAAAATCATAACTAAAACAAATCCCTCTGACATGAATTGGATAAATATTGACATATTATGAACATCTAATAAATCTGCATTGGCTTCACAAAACTCTAAATTTTAATGAAACTAAGGAACAATATAAATATGCAAAAAATCGTTTTTAGACAAATTAGAACTAGAAAAAAAGCAATTTCTTTAATCAAAAAATAATAAATTCTGATTTCAATACTAAAATAATATGGGAAGTTGTAAATAATAATTTAGGTCGCGTAAAGAAACGTAACAGTGTTAAAGGTCTTAACATAAATGATGATTACATTACTGATCCTAGATAAACGTGCAATCATTTCTGTTCATTCGTTATTTCCATTATAGAAAGCCTAGTTTTACAATCTTTCGGCTCAAGCCAATCCACAACGTAACAGTGTTAAAGGTCTTAACATAAATGATGATTACATTACTGATCCTAGATAAACGTGCAATCATTTCTGTTCATTCGTTATTTCCATTATAGAAAGCCTAGTTTTACAATCTTTCGGCTCAAGCCAAATCCACAACTGTTCCAACACTCATAATAACATAAATTCTATGTAGGTACTTGAAAACAGCTGATACGGACGAACTCTTTACAACTCTGCTAAACCTTAAAAATAAAAATACCTGTATTAGTTTAGACGCCGTTCCCATTTTTGCTTTTATTGCTATCTGGAAATATTCTCTTTCTTACATTTTTAATCTCTCCATTACTACAGGTATTTTTTCCGATGCTCAAAAACTAGGTGATACCACTCCGCTATTAAAAAAAGGCACCCCATGCAGAGTCCGCTGAGAATTACAAAGCCATAACGGGAGGGCATACTACATCAGAAAAAACAAACAAAGAATTGAACATATGCAAAATAACGTATACAGAACTATATTCTATCAAAATATAACTTTTTCCTAATTTATTTTTGTCAAAACGAACAACACCTAATGTTAAACATTACAAAATAAACTCTAACATAGTTGAACAAAAGTGAAAATAAATTTGACAATATTAACTCTATCAAAAAAGAAATTCATCCTAACCAAACAGCATCAAAATCAAACATTAGCAAAACAAACATTGACAGAATGAACATCATCAAAACCGAACAAATCCGAAAATCGTATCATGCGCACTAGCTTGCAGCTGTGCGACGTTGTCATGTCTATAATGTATTATTTCCTGGGGCCTGCCGCTGGTCGGCGGCCGACGGGAGTTGGTTATGTTTATAGTCCGTCGATGGAGCGCGAAAAGCCCTCTATTTTGAGCAAAAAAACGGAGGTATAACCAAACGGAACTTTGGCCATTTGAAAAAGCATGATATTTTACATAAAAAATGGAAATTGACGACACTCTATTCGTTGGCCAAAACAGAAGTTATAGGCAAGAAACTTAAAGACAAAAATTTTAACTTTGAACTCATACATCTTTTGCCCATAAAAAGAGAGCAACGATTTTTTTTCCGTTATATTACTTAATCAATTATCTTTTTCTTGGTATATGATCTGTTGTAAAAATATAGTAAATAATATAAAATATGTAGCAATATTTAAAAAGACAATAAATTGTTATTATATTTTTAAACTCACCTCGCCGTAACTTCCTTATGCAAGAAACTATTAATTTTTTTGTTTCTTTAAATTGAGCAGTTTATTATGCTTCATTTTCGAGTTCATTTTATATCGATTAATGTTAGGTAGAGGCTTTAGAACGTAGAGGCGCCGCGTTGTGTCTGATAGAGTTGGTGATGGACATTAACGTATCTAACTGCATCTCGATAACCTTTTTAATATTATTAGTCATACCTAGGTACTTTTATTATAATAAACCCTAATCAAGCAGTATTTTTAGAAGTACCGGGTGATCTGTTATATTTTGACCACCAACCTAACTCACTTACTTGAAGAGGTATCAAAAAAACTTTAAGCACTAAAATTGTAGGATCTGTCATGAATTTTTAGGAAATGATATAAGACGAAACAAATGAATATCAAAATTGGCAAATATTTTACAATTTAATGTTTTCTTAAATGGAACAACGCTGTATATTATACGCTCTTCTGGTGGAAAATTATACTTTGGTTTCAAATATATATGCTTTGTATGGTATATTTTAAAAGGTTGTGTTAATAATTACAATTTTAATAAATAACATAAGTAGGCCTAGACAAAATAATAATGTTCGATTGAATATGCTGCAATTGTTTATATTTTACGCATCTGTTAAATCATTTACATTTCTTCACAAAAATTCATGAAAGGCCCTACAACTTTAGTTATTAAAGTTTTTTGATATTTCTTCAAATAAATGAGATAGGTGGTGGTCAATATATAACAGATCACCCTGTACTTACCTACTTATTATGAAGAATGAGAATAATATAAATATATACTTATTAGCTCATCGTGTAAAAATACTATATTATAAACTCATTACAGAAATTGCATGGGAGGTAAAAAACTTTGTCTCCACGAGTCAAAAAGTAATTCCAATTAAAATTTGATACATTTGGCAATGCTGCCCGGTTCTGACGTCACAGAATTCTGATTTTGTTCGGTTTTATTTCTGCAGTTTTTCTTTCGGATGTTGTTTTAATATGGTAACATACGTTTTGGCGTTAGTTAGGTTTTGTGATTTGTGTATTTGGGAAAAGTTTGATTTCGCCCTTGTTTTTTAGGTATAATTTACATTTTGATGTATTTATTTACAGGTTTGTTAATTCTTAGTATGTTTTTTTTGTCTTTGTATAGGACTCCGCCATAACAGGGCTTACTTCCTTCTCTATACTTTTTGAGAAAATGGTTGCCAACCGCATTTTGTCTTAAGCGAAAGATTATTAACTTCCTCACAACACAGACTTTTAATTGAATAAGTTAGGATTGGCTTATTAAAATTTATTCAGACTTGGCACATGGGTTTATTATATCGGCCTCTTCAAAAAATTATAATTCAATTTCTTTCTAAAATGTACAAGGGAGCCAATATTTAGCCACTTCAAAATTTACGTGGGATTTCCTATGTTCAACTAAGCCATGCATCACCCGGTATAAAAATAGTAATAAAATCAATTCTAAAATAGCTCTGAATTAATTAATTAAAACGGGCAATTATAAAATATAAATTACAAACTTACACACAGAGGATTGGCAAGTCTGCCAGAATTCTAAACCTATCAAACATTACACGTAAAAAATCGGACTGTAAAACTTACTATAATTAACAATAAAATAAAATAAAATGAGTATAGTTAAAAATGTTAAAAAATGTGTAAAATCCTCAAACTCAATGCTATAGAAATCTCTTTCAGTTAAGAGACTTTTAACTTTAGATTTAAAGGCATTCTCCGCGAGCAACTTGTACTGACTAGGCAATTTGTTATACAGTAATAGTGTGTAATCCCATATAATCTTAGCTTACAAGCAAGGACATCGTGAGATACGCAATCGAACGCCTTTGAGAGGTCGCAGAATGTAGTGTTAACATACTGTGCCCCCCTCAACAGCATCCGAGATACACTCCACAAGTTCCAAGACGGCATGAGTGGTGGAGCGGCCACCTCTACCATATTGGCTCTGAGTAAATAACTTGTTGTCGTCAAAATATGCATAAAGCTGTTACTTCAACAACTGCTCAAAGATCTTCGCCACAGTAGGAAACAGCGATATAGGACGATAGTTGTTAACATCGTAATTAGGGCCCTTTTTATGAATGGGAATGACCTTCACCAGTTTGAGGCTCGCCGGAACCAAAATATCCTTCAGGGACTTTATTAAAGGAACATTCAAGTCATAAGTGTCTCTGCTTGGCTTATTCTTAAGGGCATCAATAGCATCCCGACATATTGGATGAATGTAACTTATTTGAATTAAAATTTACTTGTAGGTTCTCCTTCAGCGAATACCTAATACCTCAATGTAGTAATTTTAAATTAATTGTGTTGTATTTTAAATTATGGGAAACCCTTAAATAAATTATTATAATTATTATTAGTAACAGCTAAGATCTGTGTTTAAGAATTCCTGGAATGAATAAAAACAATAATTCGTTTATATGTATTTTATTTTTGTCCTAAATAGTTCAATTGATGAATTCTTCAGCTTATTATAGAACCGAGGGCAATAAAAGTTGATTGAGTAACGACTTTTTGTTAAACATACAAAACCTGGTGCTATGTAAAAGGCGTGTAGAGGGATTTCTTCTAAAAGAGCAGGTAGCTCTTCCTGTAGGAAATTAAGGTAAGAGTCGCCTGTTAGTCGTTGTGGGAGGAAATATGGACCGACTAAATGATCATCAATTACCCCAAGCCATACATTTACTGAAAACTGATACTGAAAATGAGCTTCACAGATTCCATGTGGATTTTCCTCAGCCCATAAGTGATTGTTATGGAAATTTCGTATACACTGTCGTCCAAAATTAGCCTCGTCAGTAAACAAAACGCCATTTAAAAAATTAGGAATTTGAGCGATTTGATGAAGAATCCAAAAACTAGGCGCGGAAAAAAGTCTCTAGGTAGTAGAGCTTGCACACGTTGAATGTGAAACGGATACAATTGCTGTTCTTTAAGAATTTTAAATACAGTGAAGTAGCTTACATTCAATATGTTGGCAATTTTTCGAGTACTTGTTTCAGGTGACTCCGCAATTAACTCGAGAACTGCTTCCTCTAGTTGCACAGTTCGTACTTCTCGAGGGCGTCCGCAGTCAGCCGTTTGTTTCTTAAATGTACCATTTTCGCGCAAACGTTGGTGCCGACGAGCAAATATTGTGTGATGGGGTACTCTACGTCCTGGATACAACTCAGCATACAATCGTCGAGCTTGCCGACCATTTCCATTACTTCGACCATAGACAAAATGCATGTCTGACAATTCCGCATTTGTATAATTTTCCATTCTTTTCGATAAAAGAAAAATTAATTACTTATTAACATTAATGATATACCAAACTAAAAGCTTAAAAATAAAGAAACTCTAATAATTTGACATTTCGTTGAAATATTCGTATTTAACAGAATGTTGACAGTAGCCTACTAGATGATGTTATAAAGAAATGAAAAATACGCGTTAAGATGTTTTATTTTTTTGCATAAAAACGGCGCCCAATACGAAAAAAAGGCAAGAGAGATTTTTTGTCACAAATTGAATGAGAAATTCAAAAATTGTTTTTACTTTGATATATCTCAGTGGCGTATCATTTTTTTCTTTAAAAAAATTGAGATTATTACCCTTATGCGCGCCAATGATAAACATAAAATTCTTAATTGCATGTCAGAAAATGCGCAATAACTACCTCTTAAAACCAACCAAATTTCATTTGCATATCTCGATGGGTTTCAGAGCAATAAATAAATCGTCACATCTCGGAAATCAAAGCATTTGCGGACAAAAGTTATATAGCAAACTATCATTATTTTTTCATGTAGAATCACACCCTGAAGTTTGTCGCACTTATTCACTAACACCCTGTATAGTAGTCGTGGACAAAAAATATTATTTCAATTCCGAATTTCGCTTATTTTGGGCAAAAAAATAGAATCTAATCGTTTTTTCTAAATTACCCTGTATAAAAGGTACATCGCAACTATACAGTATGCAAATTGTATTTTCTGTACACTTTGTTAGAGATTACCGTAAATAGTATGTCAGATTAGTTAGTTTTAGCACTATTATATGGCCTTTTGAAATAGAAACATAAAAATTTTAAATATTTTTGCTGCACACCGTATTTTATTTTATGAGAAAACAAAATAATTTAATATAACTGATATTTTGTTATACGCTTTAATCTAAGACACTTTCCAAATTGTAAAGTACAAAGTTTTTTCTTTATTTTGATTTTAATTGTGATCGTCATAAGAAAAACATTAAAAAATTAAAAATTGTAAATATTTTTTGTACGGATTTTATTTGCCACGATAATTAATAAGATAATAATAATAAGGATCAATATAACTTTAAATTAAAATATTTCAAACTCATATATTTCATTTAAAATACAAAGGAATCTTTCTTTATATCCGAGTTTGCAGCCTAAATAATAATATACATAAACAAAAATTAGATCAAAGCAGCAATGGAAACAAGTCAAGCATTGAAATTAAATTAATGTCATTTAGTTACTTCTGTTGTCAAAATGGAAATTGAAAAGTTGTTTTTACCAAAAAAAATAGAAATAGTTTTAATTCATGGTGACAATTATCACAATTATCGCGAGACAATTATTTTTAACAAGATGGTGCTTCTATTCATAACTAACTAACGGTCTAACCTGACATACTATTTACGGTTATCTGTAACAAAGTGTACAGAAAATACAATTTGCGTACTGTATGGTTGCGATGTACTTTTTATACAGAGTAATTCAGAAAAAAACGATTAAATCCTATTTTGATGATATGATATTTCAGTACATCTTTAAAATCAAAACAATATTTCTTAATAAAAATTTTGTCTAAAATGAAAAATGGAGGTACTATACTCTTAGCGGAATTTCAAATTTTTGACTCTCCCTCGTATACCATAAGACTTTTATCGGATTTGGTGGGTGTTATTTTGGTTTAGAGATATGCAGAACTTTTCTGAAATAAAATAAATTTAATAAATTCATAGATAAAAAAAACTTTCTCATATGCTGCGCACTTTCTGCCGGTCACTGTATAATAGGCATCTGAACACTGAGCCTCACTCTTTTTATTACATGACTTTAATACTTTGTTTGTTGCTTAGCGCTCCACTATGTTTCTATATACGTGTACTCACATGCCTAAGCATTATATGGAATTTGTTTTCTGGGATGTAATATTTTTTTAATATTTATTTCCTATTTTAGCTAGAAATCCGTATCCCTGACAACTACCCTTTTACACCCCCTTATTTTAAGTTCGTCACAAGAATGTACCATCCCAACATTGATGAGAGAGGGAGAATTTGCTTAGATTTATTAAAAATGCCTCCATTAGGAGGATGGAAACCAACATTAGGTATTGAAGCCATTTTGATTGCTATAAGGATGCTGTTAGAAAGCCCTAATCCTGACGACCCTCTTATCGCAGGTATAGCAGAGGAATACAAGAGGTATGAACTTTATAAAATATTCTTTTACAGTACATATAGTATATGGCACAAAATTATGTTTTAGGGACAATGCAAATTTTGTAAAAAACGCTAGAGCTTACACGGAGAAATATGCTCACTAAGTTTTAAGAATCTTTTATGTATTTAAGTTGAGTTGTCTGTCTAAAAGAACTGTCAGGAAAAGTTAGTTATTAAGATTTGTGTTATTTATTTACAAGCTAAAATACATAAATAATTTTTTATAAGTAATAATTTATCATAATTTAATATTTAAATAAAAGTTGCTTTGTTGAAGTTAAGTAGTCTATTGTAAAGATTTCTAGAACCTGTTCTACAGTGTGATGAGTTAAAAAAATAAAATGTCACCTTTTAAATTAGCCAAATTTATCAAGTGAACAAACAGTACAGGAATGTGGGCTTGACCTGTACCGCCTTATGGTATAAATTTTGTTTACCCACTACCCAGGCCGAGAAAAGCAAAGGTTGTTTTTCTCGGACCCAGGTTTCACGAATATATAGGGGAGAGCGGGGAGGGTTTAGACAACTTTTAAATTATTGTAATTTTCGGAAAATCTATTGGTATTAAGTCGCTTAGCTTTTGATTTTCGGACTTGCTTGTCTTTTGTGAGTAATCTTTGAATATATTTCTGAGAAAGAAACAAAATGGCCGAAGACAAATACACAAAAAATCTCATTAAAACAAATGATACTAGCTCAAATAAACGTAAAATTACACCATGTCCGAATATCTGGCACTTTTATTGGTCGCTGGAATTGGTAATATCACGACAAAATCTTTGTAGGGGATAAAGGCTATCGCTTTGTCAGATAATTCAAATCTATTTGAGGCAGCTTAATTGTCTCTTGAGAAATTTTATCATGTAGGCTCCCTTGACCAGTTCCTCAATCTTGGCGGCATACTTTCTAGCAGTTTTTTACCAATAACTTTGTAAATCACAAAAGTTCCTATATTTACGTACTTAACGTTCTTTATTAAATCATAATCATACAATTTAAATGACCATCGACTCTGGTTCTTCAGCCTTAGAATATATCATATAATTGTATACTAATATTGTAAAAAATGCAAAAGCATAAAAATAACATAAAATGTAAAAATGTAAAAAGAATCAATAAAAACATAAAATCTTAGTTTGTACATAACAGTTAAAAAAATTAAAATTGACAGGTTAAAATGTTAAAATCTAATCCATAGGGTATAATAGCTAAATAGTTGTTCCAATGTAGTATTACGTGGTTCGACATTTCGTGGGTTATCGATGGGAACACGCTGAAGACAGTAGAGTTGGATAATATTCAGGTTATGTTGTTTTTTTGCAAAGATTCTTGATAGTTCAATCACTCTTTCTTCGATGGGCTGCACAAATACAGAGTTCGTATAGGTACTAGTTGATTTGGGGGATTGTGGATGGGATTGTTGGGGTGACGTATCTTGGCAATTTTCCTTAGCGCTGTCGTTTCTTCGACTTTTAGGTTTCCCAGTGCAGGTGGACTACATATAAGCAGAAGTTGATGGTCATATTGTATTATTGGCCTGCAGATAAGTTTATATATATTACATGCAGTAGTTTTGGAAACTCCTTGAGTTTTATGGGTAAGACTTGAGAAATGCTTAACTCTGCTTATGGTCGATTTTTTTGCCATTGCAGTATGACCATTGAAATTATTTTATTGTCTATGTATTTTGCATTAGCAACTGGGGTGTATTTGTTGATTAAACATAGTGATCGTGGGGCTATTGTACGAAGGCGTAGAAGGGCCACACAAAATAATAAAATAAAAATTTCTTAAAATTTCGACTTATAACACGAAATTTTCAAAATTTCGTCTTATAACACGAAATTTTACTTTAAAATTTCGACTTATAACTCGAAATTTTAAAATTTCGTCTTATAACACGAAATTTTACTTTAAAATTTCGACTTATAACTCGAAATTTTAAAATTTCGTCTTATAACACGAAATTTTACTTTAAAATTTCGACTTATAACTCGAAATTTTAAAATTTCGTCTTATAACACGAAATTTTACTTTAAAATTTCGACTTATAACTCGAAATTTTAAAATTTCGTCTTATAACACGAAATTTTACTTTAAAATTTCGACTTATAACTCGAAACTTTAAAATTTCGTCTTATAACACGAAATTTTACTTTAAAATTTCGACTTATAACTAGAAATTTTAAAATTTCGTCTTATAACACGAAATTTTTCTTTAGAATTTCGACTTATAACTCGAAATTTTAAAATTTCGTCTTATAACACGAAATTTTACTTTAAAATTTCGACTTATAACTCGAAATTTTAAAATTTCGTCTTATAACACGAAATTTTACTTTAAAATTTCGACTTATAACTCGAAATTTTAGTTTAAAATAATGTTTTCTGCATACTTATATACAGTCAATGTTCACTGATCAGTCTGTCAGTTAATAGCATTAATGTGTCTTAAAAATATACTTGCGCATCCGGAGCCGCAGAAAGAAGTGGTTAAGTAATATTTGTTTTAGTGTATTTGTTTTCGTAAATATTAATAGGATATCGTTTTTGTCTTGTTGCACTCGGATACGCTCGGTGATAATTTGTTAACAGTCAATTTAAAAAAATATAATTAAAAATTATAATCAAAACCAGCAGGCATGATTGTGACAAATGTAGTCTATAAATGGCGATATTTTGCGCAATCTGGCAACATCTCAGAACTTGGCGTCTTCTATCACAAATGACTAGGAGAGACAGGCCAGGCCGGCCGAGTGTTAGGCAAGGGCAAGGAGACAAAAACGACATTTTAATATTTGTGGCGTGGAAATAAGTTGATGGAAGATCGAAGTTCGAATAGTGGAATATTCATGTTGTAATCAGTGTACTAACTGTCTAGTAAAATGGAACTGGACCTTGAACATTTTTTGATAGAAAGAGAGGCAGTCACAGAGGATACCCTTCAAACAATGAAACTAGAAAAAGTAAGCAAGTATCTAACTTTATAAGAATAATAATTATTTTAAATGGATATTTATAACAGCCATATGGGGTAAAAACTTCAGATGTAGGTTCATGCGTACAAATTTATTATATCTATGCAGGATAATAATATGGGGTAGCTACGCAATAGAAGTACATAAGGTATATTATTATGGGCCAAACGTGCTTAAGCAGTAGCGAAACCAGGATTTTGCCGAGGTGGAGGGGCGGCTCGAGCCGATCCTATCAAATTTTATAACGAGTTTAAAAAAAATAAGTAAAATAAATTCAAACTAATTACCGTTTATAACATAATTGTCGAACCCCATAAACATGTATTAAATGGTCGACCCCGTCGGACCACGTCGGTTAATCAATAGAAATCCATACAAGTAGCGAGCTGGTCGCTTTTAGAGCTCTTTTAGGCGCCACAACTGTCCACAAAATTTGTTGTTATTGGCATACCAATTTATTTTTATTAAATAGATTAAAAAGGTGTCTTAAGCAACAAGCAGAGGTAGATTTTATAGATTTTAAGTTAAAAAGTTATATTAAAGAGACAATAGTACAAATATTACTATTTGATAGACAGGCACTTAGCAGGGCGGCGGAGGGCCCTCCCCAAAAATCTGAAGTTTAGAATAATTATATTAAAAATGTTTTAGTTAGAGCTATATTTTTATTGCTATTGCTATTTTCGATTGCGTAGCTACCGTAGTTTTCTTCTATTTTCTATGATTTTTTTTTATTTCTAGATAGATAAGGCAGTCATAAGGATTATGACAGAAGAAGAATTGAAAGGCTTTATCCCTAAAATGGGGGACCGAATGGCAGTTATGAGATACTGCAAAACTGGTATAGAAAGTGGTTCGCAAAAACGCCTCAGCTTAATTGAGAGAATTAGACTGAATCAAACTAAATCTGATCAAAATGCCACTCAGACATCAGCTTCTTGTGCTACCTCTTTACTGGTGAAGAAACCAAACATAAAACCAACTCGAATAATAAACATTGGATGGATTATGGACGGTAAACCTGTAAGAGAGCGTAATGGGGGTGGTGCACGTAATTGCTCCATTGCAAAAAATGCGAAGAAACAAGAGATACTACGACAGGCTCTAAATTTTTTTTTCCCAAATGGAGTCAGTAGTAATGGCATCACTTTATCCAAATGCACTTATGATCTTCTTGATTATAAGGAACACATTTTTGACAATACATTAACAGTAGGGGAGATGTATCAAATAACGGGACTAAACGTACTTCGATTTTATCTTTCAACTCACAGTATGGAATATCACATATCATCTCCCGAAGAAAGTACTAATAATAAGAAAAAAGTGAAAAAGACTTTAAGAAAAAGAAGTGGAAAAAAACAGAAAAATTCAGAAGTTTTAGCTAAAAGCGAAGATTATGAAGAGTTAGCTGCGGATACAGAACAACCTTATCAAATAGATGTATTGAGTGACCTGCAAGAATTTTTAAATCGAAACAGTGACGAATTTTCTAAAATCGAACCGAACGGTGAAGGTCAAATAAGTAGTATACCGTCAAGTCTAGGACCCGGAGATGTGACTTTGACATTTTCTCATGTTGATGGATTTAATGACCAGGAAGTAGTATCAACCCCACAGCAATTGTTGCCGACTTCAATTGAACCGTCGCAGCAGCAGCAGCAAGAAGCATTTTCTGTAAAGAAAACCTTAACTCTCCATAGGGGACAAATCTTCAAAGAAATAACAGATGAATTTATTAATATTGAAAATTTAAACACTTATATCGATGTAGAAATTATTGGCTCTAATGGAATAAAAGAAGAAGCTTATGACGGAGGTGGAGTTTTTAAGGATGCTCTTACTGAATATTGGTCAGAGTTTTATGAGTCTATTTGTGAAGGGACTTCTTGTAAAATTCCCGAATTTAATCATCTGGTAAAACAAGAAAAATGGAAAGCTATCGCCAAGGTGCTCCTATTAGGATATAAACTTGTGAAATATTTTCCCATAAAAATTCCAAGGCCATTTATTGAGTATGCCACTTTTGGAAGAGAAAGATCTGACCTAATTGAAGCGTATTTAAAATTTCTACCTCCTGTTGATGCAGATGTTCTAAGAAAGGCCTTGGTTGCTTTTGAAGATACAGATTCGGATGAGCTAATAGATGTGTTGTCAAATATTGAATGTAAACAAATTGTGAACAGTGGTAATATTAAAACAGTTATTTACGACCTTGCACATACAGCGTTATTGCAAAAGCCTATGTTTATTTTGGACTGTTGGGCAGAAATTTAAAAAAATGCATTTTCATGCATTGACATTGATAATATATATGAACACTGTAAAGTAACAAACAAAAGTGTGCTTCAGCTAATTGTAACTTACGATGCCGAATTAAATTCAGATGAGGAGAAAATTATGTTGTACTTAAAAAGATTCACTCGGGAGGCAGATTACGATATTCTTTGCCGATTTTTGAGGTTTTGTACTGGAGCAGACATTATTACTTGTAATAATATACAAGTTGAATTTTGTCACTTGACAGGCGCGGAAAGAAGGCCAACTTCCCACACATGTAACAATATATTGGTATTACCACTTTCATATGCAAGTGATACTTACAGAGATTTTAAGTTTGAATTAATAAATATTTTAAAGTCGAATATGTGGTGTATGGATATAATATAAACAAAGAAAATTTTTGTCCTTCATCAAAATTTAATTATTTTTGGTTTTACTCATTTAATCATTGATATACATTTTGTTATTTGTTGATGTTTAATAACAAGTTTGTTTAACAATAAAATATGTAGTAAAGAAAACACCTAAAGAACAGTTCTCTGCACTAGATACAGTGTGTCCCCAGAACGACAAATATATAAATTAAAAATATTTTCGGCAGTTTTTATAGGCTAGGGATCCTAAGAGGTAATGAACATTTCCTGTACGCCATGTTCATCAAACTTTTTATGTGATTTGTTAGACAATTTTTAAGACAAAATTAAAAAAATAGAGTTCTGTCAGTATCTTTGAATAGCAAGCAGTAGCAACTTGTGAAAAATTGTATACTTACTTACATTATAGTAGCACGACTAAAGTTTCTATACTAACTCTTGGTTTCACCAAAAGCATATGAAAGTTTTCTATGTTTTCTGTTTTTATACTAAATTTTGCCCTTTTTAAATTTAGAAAAATCTCAGTCTGGCCCAGGGTTTCTAAAAGGAAACCTCTCTAGAAACCTTGAGTCCGGTCGATATTCTTGAGTCCCATAGTTGGTGTAAAAATGTGTAGCTGTCGTACATAGCTTGATATTTTTGATTGTAAGATAGAGGCGTTCGTCAGTAGTCTGATCCCACTGGATATTTAGGTATATTTTAAGTTAAAAATGTTTGTTTTGATGTTAAATACTGCAATAATAAAACAGTATTTTTTTATGTTTATTTATTTCACTTTTACCCTAATAGTTCATAGATTTTTGATCTTAGATTTATATATAGCTTAACACCATCATAAGGATCATTAACATCAGCTTGAAAGTAATTTTCTAAAATAAGTTCGTTACACAAATCTTTAACGTCTTTATCACAATTACATCCGTAATATTTACATTCTTCGTCTAAACAATTTAAAATGTTTTGAGGAACTAAGATCAACTTGTCTTCAGTATTGTACAAATTAGATACTTGGAACATTATAATTGGTCTACCGACTGGTGATCTACAATTCCTTGTACTCCGTATTCTATGCGCATTCCATTCTAGAGCTACCTGATCCAAATCATTCTGCAAAAAGGAAAACTATTAGTTTAATAATAATAAAACTTTATAAAAATAAAATAATATATCTGGGAAAGAAACGGCGCCGGTCCGTGTGTCGAGTTAGATTTGAACCACCTAAATTAATTTATTCCGGTTGATATGCCAAACAGTGCCGGTCGGCTGAATAACCGTCCGTGTGTAACAGGCCTTAAGGCCGATTCATTCTATAAGCCAAATCCTGGTCCAGTCATAGTAAGATCAGATATTGTGTCTTACATTTTCAATTCACGTTGTAAGGCAAGGTCAGATCACTTGCTAGTCAAGTGATGATCGCTGCATCTCTTTCCAACAATATTTGTATATCGGAAATCCTATTTTTCTCTGTTTTCCAAAATAGAATACCCTGTATATTTAGCATTTTTGGATAACTTTTTAAAATCAAAGTAACCTTTCCTATTAATAATAACCTATCTCTAACCGATTTTGAGATAAAGAAATTAAAACAAAAAAAATATATATAATGACCGACAGAAAGTGCGCAGCATGTGGGAAAATTTTTTATTTTATTTCGGAAAAGTTCTGCTATAACACCCATCAAATCCGGTAAAGCTCATATGGTATACAAGTGGAGGCAAAAATTGGAAATTCCGTTAAGAGTAAAGTACCTACCTCCATTTTTTATGTATTCATGTCATAAAATTTTTTTATTGAGAACTATTGTTCTAATTTGAAAGATATGCTCAAATACCAAATTTCGCTTATTTTGGACAACTAATTGGATTTAATCGTTTTTTTTTTCTGAATCACCCTGTTTTAAAAGTAAATCGTAACCATACAATAGGCATTTCTTTAATGTTTTTAGTGTAAAAGGCCATAATATTGTTAAAACTATCTATCTGACGTTTATTAATTTATTCATTTTATTCTGTAACAAAATATAGAGAAAATATATATGTGCCATACAGTAGGTATGGTAAAAACGTGTGTGTGTGGTGTGAAGGAGTACAGTTTATCAAATCACTCAGTATACTAGAATAAAGTAAGTAAGTATATGTTTTTACCTGAATTAGTCCTAAAAAGCAAAACTGCATCAAGGACTTGTCTACGAACGTTCCATTGAATAAACCTTCGTCTTTTATGTTTTCAAAAAGATTAATCCAATACTGGGCATTTTGCTTGCGCAAAATGGACCACCAGGACTCTATTCTTTGATTGGCAGTACTTCTACCGTAGAGGAATGGAGGCCTATGATTTCCCTCTAGTGGAAATAGTTCTCTTAACCCTGTTTGCATTTTTTCCACGACCCCATTTTCAGTTCCCATATCACTTCGTACTGTTCGTGGATAACCACCCAAAGATTTAACAGCATTCAAATAATATCCAGCAATTACTTTCGGATCATTTGATGTTCGACCTGCGTTGAGCCACACGACAAATCTAGAAAATCCATCAATAGCTCCATTTATACAAATACCGTAAGGTTTTAGTTTATCATAAGAGTCCATATGCCATACACTGTTAGGACCATCATTCATATATTGTCTGCGCCGAAGACGCTTTCGTTTCCTTAAACTCACACCTTGCGGATCCATTAATAGTAATAATTCTCTTATCATATTTTGAGTTACGATGAATCCGTGTTGAATACATTTTAAATGCATCCAACGATATCCATGCAATTGCCCGGATTTGCTTAACTGTTCTTCAACAAAAGCTGCCACTTCTTCAAGATTCGAGAAATATTTTCTTCTAAATAGCTGCTGTTTATTTAAAATGCGCTTTAATGTTCTGTGGGTGACTTCTATGCTATGAATATTCTGTAACATAATTATAATTTCTTTTTACTGAAGTCCTAAAAAAAAGTACTTTCGAACTAATTCCTGAAGTACATCCATTGCTTTCTGAAGGAAGAACCTTTTACACACACACAGAAGAAAACTTTACTGGTCGCTTAATTCCGGTAATTTTGGTTATCCTCACTGTTAACCAATACACACTAGAGGCGGTTTCCAAACAACTAAATTACAAATGGACATATTATGTGTCCCCCATACTTCTAAAATTTCGAGTTATATCACGAAATTTTAAAATTTCGGGTTATAAGTCGAAATTTTAAAGTAAAATTTCGTGTTATAAGACGAAATTTTAAAATTTCGAGTTATAAGTCGAAATTTTAAAGTAAAATTTCGTGTTATAAGACGAAATTTTAAAATTTCGAGTTATAAGTCGAAATTTTAAAGTAAAATTTCGTGTTATAAGACGAAATTTTAAAATTTCGAGTTATAAGTCGAAATTTTAAAGTAAAATTTCGTGTTATAAGACGAAATTTTAAAATTTCGAGTTATAAGTCGAAATTTTAGGAAATTTTTATTTTAATATTTTATGTGGCCCTTCGACGCCTTCGTACTATTGTTTGTGGTTATTATTATGGTTAAAAATAATATATTGTGATTTAGCAGGATTAGGCTTTAACTTCCATTTATTAAACCAGGTAATCGTTTTGTCTAATAGCTCCTGTAATCTATGTCTCGCTTCATGTATTGTTCTGCCATGGGAAAGGAGGGCCGTATCATCTGCATATTTTAAAATATAAAGCCCTGTTGCGGAATGAACTCTTCGGACCTGGAATTATTCACACGGACCACAAGCCGTCGGTCATTCAGCCAATTTTTTAAAACATGCCAAACACTATTAAACGCTTTGTTTACATAAAGAGAGCCATGGACTTCTGTTTATGAATCCTGCTCATCTCCACATTGTTCTTCAGTATTACTAGTGGGTAAATAGTGGAATTTCTGTTTTTTAAAGCCAAATTGGTAACCAGGTATGACATTTCCAATTGACGTTTCCAATCTGTTCCCGAAGATGATTTCCAAGTTCTTACCTAATACTGGAAGAAGCGTGATGGGTCGATAATTAGATGGGATTGATAGGGTGGTATTTGACTTTGGGATAGCCACAAGTATGCCTTTCTTCCATTCCTGTGGAAAGTATAAAAGTTATAAATTTCAATGATGCATCTGCATGTGGATATCAGGATGCAGCTGTTTTAGGATCCTTTTTGGAACGGCGTCGATACCGGGGGTGGTGTTTTTTCCTTTGCCAATTATCTCAAGATATTCGTTTTTATCAATGTTTATATCCCATACCCCTGTTGGTAGATTTTGGGTAAAATATGTCTGAGCCAAATTTTGAACAACCCTGTTATGATGTTTATCAAAATTGATATTTTCCTCTGATATAAAGGCCCCTTTGAAATGGTCAACAAATAAATTTGTCTTCTCTACATCAGTCTTGTAGCTTCTTACTCCATTTTCTAGTGTTGGAGGTGCGCGATTCGCGATTTTATATCTAGAGAGCTTTTTAATTTCAGTCCAATAGTTCTGGCCTCTTTGTCATTAATTTTTTCGCATGTGGTGATCCACTGGTGATTTTTAAATTGCTGAATTGGATATTTTTGCTAAAGTTATTTATCTCTTTCTTGCCTCCAGGATTGTGACTTTGTAGGTATTCTCTATGCATATTGCATACGTCTTTTTTTTTTGTTTATTAGATGAATGATAAATAGAGGCAGCTCATGCGTATGACGTTGAGTACTGTACTTTGGCGTGTTTTTCTCTACAACTTCACTCAATGTTGCGCTGAATGTTGATATAATCTGCTGTGACAAATTGGAATTTTCAATATTGTTTATAAAATGAATCATTTCCTGATTAACCTCCTCAATGTTTGTTTTATGGAAGTTTGGTTTTAGAATTGTATGCTTGAATAATGGATCAGTAGGTTGAATGGAAAATTTGAAGGCCAAATGGTCTGAGCCCAAATCTGGAGTTAACTCAACATGCACTATGCTCTGTTCAATGTTGTCCGTGTATAATATAACAGATCAGGTGTCGAATATTCGTTTTATTTAAATGTGTAGGTTGATCTTTTTCTTCTTCCTCTATTTCCGAGGATGAATCTTTGTAAAGCACATCATCGTCATCAGATGACAGCGATTCTGTCAATGTCAATACTTCTCTTTTTATGTTTTTCAGTTTTTCTGTCAATTTGAAGTCTCTCGGTTTCCTTCTTTACGGACCTCTATCTGTTTTCTCTCGGGTGCGGGTGCTTTCGGAAAAGGCTTGATCTCGGCAGGTTAGTTCATGTCACTAGTTCTTTAAATATCAGAAAAAAATTTAAAAATCAATATGTGGATATAAAGATACTTCTTTTCTGAATCAAATAGCCACAAAATATACATGGCATTTTATACAAAAAACAAAACATATTTATATAATAATTTTAATAACTTTTTTTTCGGCCAGTCAGTACCAATATTGTATGCTCTAAAATATTTTTACATTATCCCCTATGGTATACCCTACAACTTGTACACAACTTTTTTCTTATATCCCTTGTAATCTTTTAAATTGTATAATCTTTGGAAATCACTTATCTATGTTTTTTTTTCATTCATGTCAAACGATTTACAGTATTTTGAGCACCTTGTACAATATGGGCTGAATTGAACACTTTTAAAGGGAAACTCCTATTTCTAAACGAGATAGATGAAAACTCCTATTTTTAAACGAGAAAGATGAAAACTGATGCCGGTGTTTGAGGCCTAATTTTAATGTTAAGCGTAAAGGTGAAAACCGAATATTGATATCTATTATCGTATTTGAGATATAGGGTGTTTTTTGAACATGTGCATTTTCGGAAAGTCTTAACTTTCTTTCAGTGAATTTTTTTTTATCTCTATGAAAAAATCAATAGAAAAACAAATACTTAAATGGGACACCTTGTATATTTTTGCATATTTAAATAGAGCTTAAAATTACCATTCCAAAAATATTGTACACTTGGTGTTTTGCTTAAGTTTTCTTTGAAACATAGAGGTTTAAAGTGTTTTACGTGCTGACTTTGAACAAGTAGGCTTTGGACGCCGCGGCGATAAATATATAGGGTGCAAACGTTTACTGCCACGTGTCAAATTTTGATAAAGCGGTTCACAGCAGTAATCAAAACTCATGTTTACAATTCACCGTACAGACAGTATCAGATGGACCAGGACAGTTATTAATTACACTACTCAACAGTAAAAAATTATCTGATTCGGTTTGTTTCATAATGAGGTTGACTAATAAAAACTGTCTGTAGGCATGTTAATTTCATATCACATATAGAAGCGGAGAAATGCGACTTTTTTGTTTTAATGCGAGTTCAGGTTTAAAACCGCCGGTACATCGCAAGAAATAACAGCGTTGCGAAAAAATCTTTTTTACGCATTAGTTTAATTATATTGCTAAGCTTTCAAATCAGGACAAAAGAATGTTATGAACCTTTACTTAAGTAAAATAAAATTATTGTGCCACCATACATAACAATGGCAAGCCACTTAATTACATGTCGAAGAATTCTTTTTTTCGAAAACGAATACGAAAAAATATCAAGATACAAAAAGTTGTATTTTTAACTGCTTAATCTGAAAATAATATAAATTTTTTAAACAAGTCAGTGGCGTACATTTTTTTTTGTCAATATTATTTATATTTTATTTTTTAAATATCGTTTTTCGATATATTGATTTTTTGCCACCCCTAGTTGGGACCTTGGTTGGTTCCAATTATTTCCAAAATTGGCTGCCAAAAATTTTTTGACATTGCAACGTTCTGAGGCGGTGCGGTGCCCTGTCTTGCTAAAAATACGTTACGTCATTAGTGGCAATTCATCAACAAGGGGTTCTATTTGTTTTCTTAAGAGTCGGCAAATACGTTTGAAATGTGAGATCGTCATCATAAATAAACGAACCAATAATCCTACCCTAAAAACACCTGCCCACACACTAAAGCTAAATCTTTCTTGCCTTCTCTGCTCTAGAATTGGATAAAGATTTAGTTGTGACCAAGTGTAACAGTTGAAGCGCTTGAAAATCCGACACTGCTTACATATAAGCTTGGTCTGTCTAAACACAATTTAACGGAATATCGCGTTCCGGGAACCATTGCCAAAAACACATTCGGCATTCAAAATCTTTGGGTTGAATGTGAAAAACTTTTTTGGTCCTGTATAGCTTGAATTTGTACTTTTATATTTACACCCTATTTATCGCCGCGTCGTCCAAAGCTTACTTGTTCAAAGTCGCACTTCAAAGAGTGCTATATTTTTGGAATGGTAATTTCAAGCCCTACACCATTGAATTCTACATAAAGAAGTGCTATGGAAATGTTTTTCTAGAAATACAAAAATTTGAACTGGAAAAGAGTTAGTGGCTTTCTGAAAATGTACATTTTCGAAACGGTGATAGATATCGATATGCGGTTTTCGCCTTTAAGTTTGTCATACACTTCCCTTTAAAACTGTTTAATTTAGACCACCCTGTACAAAGGCCAGGTAGCATTGATAAAACAAAACTATTTGCGTTAGTCTCATTAATGTCATTTACTTTAGACTTAAATACATAACATAAAGTTAAAAATCACAAAAAGTTACATAGGTACAGGGTCTTCCAACGAGGACTGAACAGGGGCTCATTTTTGAGCTTCCTTGTAATTAAAGAAAAATCCAAAATAGCCAATCGATGTACTTTTTCCTGCAGAATTCAAAAATGAAACCAAAAATTTATTTGAACCAGAAACAAAAGAGTTACGCTATGGATAGGGTGTTTTTTAAATGGAACATAGCTTTTTTTATACGATTTTTGGAACGAGTGATTTTTTTTTTGTCCGTTCTGATTAAAATATTTAATATTGTGACAGCTATTTTTATTAAATTTTAATGTTTTATCCAGTATAATTTAACTTTAACCTGTTTGCAACATACACTAGGTAATAAAGGTATAATCACCTTTGAATCCTTCAAAGTCAAAAAATTTGACAAATTTACTATAATATTGCCGAAATGAAATATTAATTAGATGAGAGATTGCAGATTGTTATCTTGTTCTACAAATGCCAAGAAAATGCAAGAGAAGCAAGGAGAAGATTTATTGCAAATTTTCACAGAAATATATCCGTCAATACTATTCTAAGGATAAAGAACCTATTTGAGGAAAATAAAACATTACATGACAGAAAAAGAAATCCAACTCTATACTAATTTAAAAAAAAAACATTAATAATTTAATTGTTCAATGTGACCTCCGTTGTTCTCGAAACATGTGCGATAACCTCTTTGTAGCCTTTCCAAACTTGCTGTTATACTGTGATTTTCCTGGTTAAGGCGATTTATTTTATTCACAATTTTCTGCATGATCTCTTCAATATCGTGGTTTCGCTGCTTGTATACCACGTTCTTTAAATGGCCCCAAAGAAATGTGTCTAATATTGACAAATCGCGACTATTGGGTGGCCAAGCATAGGTTCCATTTCTACCAATCCATTCTTCATGGCGTCCGTTTAAATATTGAGTAACCTCACGCACGGCATGCGGAGGGGCCCATCATGTTGCCAAATTAAATTTTGATATTCTTCCAATGGTAAATCTTCCAAAAAGTTCTCAATTTCGTTTTCTAAGAACTCGTAGTATCTCTGTCCATTTAAAGTCCCGTTAAAAAATATTGGTCCCAAAATTCTATTATTTTTTTTATCCGATTGTGTCAAAAAATGACGTTTTATAGATCAGATATTTGGACGAAAAGGTAACCTTTTCAATAAGGTATTGATTATTGCGCTGGTAGCTAGGCAACCTTTGTCGTCCTAGTCCGAAAAACATTTTGTCGGACGCTAAAATATTTTTAACAGTTTATTTTATTCAATTATTTACAATATTTATATTAAATGTA
This sequence comes from Polydrusus tereticollis, assembly GCA_963920685.1. NCBI lineage: Eukaryota > Metazoa > Arthropoda > Insecta > Coleoptera > Curculionidae > Polydrusus > Polydrusus tereticollis. The sequence continues at coordinate 92,878,869 of OY987326.1, read as the reverse complement.
CAATTAGAACAATTTTGAACAAGAACGGGGTGATGTAAATTTGATTTTGAGGATGTGTTATTATTTTTGGTCTCCGTTATGATATTATTCTCCAATGTTGAACTCGATTGGGAGACGGATTGCGACACCTGAGTCGAGACTGACTGCAGGTCAGATTGTGGAATGTTGAATATTTTCTTGGTCAGCTCTAACTTATTACTTAAGGAATCATCTATGTAGCCCTCGGCTACTCCCGAAGACTTCCAGCCTCCATGCCGTTTTAGAGATGTTATGTCTGCTCCCGCATCTACAAGTAATGTGGCCGATGTTCTTCTGAAACAATGTCCCGTGAATTCCTTGGCATTCGGCAGTTTTAAGTAAGATGCTATTTCCTGAGGTATAGAGCCAAATTTGTGTATACCGACAACTTGCTTATGGCATTTTCCATTGCGATAAGACACAAAAAATCGCCCATCACTCATATTTGTTGGACGTAAAGCCAGATAATTTCTATAATACTTTAGATATTCTCCAGTCACCGTAAATGATCTCGGTTTGTTTGTTTTATTATAGGGAATTTTTATTAACAAAGCCGTTCCCAAATCTTGTATGTCATCAATTTTCATATGAGCCAGTTCTTCTCGACGACATGCGCCCGCGATTCCAAAAATAAAAGCAACCTGTAATTAAGAAAATTGTTAGTCAGAAATTTAAAATACTATTATATAGTTACATTTACCTTCAACATTAAGTATTTGTCATCTGGAGCATGGCAAAGGAATTTGTGAACCTCTTCTCTAGTTAGGATCCTTGATTTCTTTGGACAATATCCAACACTTTTTTGTTTCAACAATGCTCGTAATCTCATGTATTTAGATATATCAATATTCTGTTTTACATTTACCACTGCACGTAGCATAGAATACTGCGACCACAGAGTAGATGACTTCATAGTTTTCGATAATTCCGCCATATAGACCAAGAAGACGTTTTCGGAGAACGACTGTATATTTTTTTCTTGCCGGTAATCCATAAATTTTTTATAAGCTCTTTCATATATTTCCTTAGATTTTTGTGGCAACAAATGTAACATTACTTCCTTGGCAGTTTCTTGAATGTCAGGTGGTGTACCTTCTATAAGATCATCGTCTATTTCCATTTTTAATTGTGTTTTTCAGGTTTTAAAACTAGCAGAACACGAAAGATTAGTTAAAACTATCGCCTGATTGATAAAACGTCAGTTGATAATATTAATTTAATTATTTGTTAGATCCATGGATACGCATATTACAGGTTTCATTGTTCAAACATTCAAGGGACAAAAAATTACAATGCAAGATGAAATATATTGGTTTTCTTAATTTTTACATTATTTTATAATCCGAGCAAAAACACAATCGGATAAAAAATAACGTATGTTATACGGACGAAAAATGTATTTCGGACTATGCGGGTTACTGGCCTCGGCTTTGCCTCGTCCAGTAATCTCCCGCAATACGTCCGAAATACTGCATTTTTCGTCCTTGTAACATAATATACTATTATGCCACACCAAACATGGATTGAAGTCCTTCCTTGAAATTTAATTGTCTGAAATTTTCTTGGATTTCCAACGGCCCAGTGATGATTATTATGTCTATTGAAAACCCCCGATGTTGTGAATGTGGCTTCGTCAGTCCATAAGATATTTCTGAATAAATTAGGGTCTTCGTTTTCTTTCCGAATCACAATTTGGGAAACAAATTGGAAGCGAAGTTCTTTTTGTGCCGGTGTTAGATGTTGAAGTGGAAGGATATGATAAGATTTAAATTTATGATTTCTTAAAGTCCTGTGAACAGTTCCTTGGGTAACTCTTCTGCGTCTTACAACGCCGCCGTATTGAACGTCCCGAACTGCGTCCGAAATTGATTTGGTTGGATTCAGTCGAAAATAATTCACAATGACACGGTCTCGATTTCTATTCCTTTCTGGATTTCTTTTTCTGTCATGTAATGTTTTATTTTCCTCAAATAGGTTCTTTATCCTTAGAATAGTATTGACGGATATATTTCTGTGAAAATTTGCAATAAATCTTCTCCTTGCTTCTCTTGCATTTTCTTGGCATTTGTAGAACAAGATATTTTTTTTTTTTATTTTTTTTTTAATTATTTTACTTTTTTACGGTTCGTCGGCGTATTTGAGGCCATCTAGAACGGTCATCGACCGTACGGTTTTTAATCGTGCGGTCTACCGACTGGGGAGTGTGAAACGGCACCTTCATCCTACGAGATATCCGATCTCATCCGGCCTGTCCGGCGTGAATAGGATGGTTTTGATGTCGATTCATTTTACACAAAGAACAAGATAACAATCTGCAATCTGTCATCTAATGAATATTTCATTTCGGCAATATTATAGTAAATTTGTCAAATTTTTTGACTTTGAAGGATTCAAAGGTGATTGATTATACCTTTATTACCTAGTATATGTTTCAAACAGGTTAAAGTTAAATTATACTGGATAAAACATTAAAATTTAATAAAAAATAGCTGTCAAAATATTAAATATTTTAATCAGAACGGACAAAAAAAAAATCACTCGTTCCAAAAATCGTATGAAAAAAGCTATGTTCCGTTTAAAAAACACCTTATCCATAGCGTAACTCTTTTGTTTCTGGTTCAAATAAATTTTTGGTTTCATTTTTTGAATTCTGCAGGAAAAAGTACATCGATTGGCTATTTTGGATTTTTCTTTAAATACAAGGAAGCTCAAAAATGAGCCCCTGTTCAGTCCTCGTTGGAAGACACTGTACATGTACTACTAAAGTTATTAAATTAACAATAACATTCTTAACATAGAATTATTTTAAAAAAAGTTTCAAAAGGCAACAATCTAAAGAGTCTAATCTTTTTCAACTTAACTTCGAATCTAACTAACAATAAATTATTTTGAAGCTCTCCGATTTTGATCTGTACTACTACTTTCAGCAGCTTCATTTTTTATATGTAAACTTCTCCTATTATCTTTTTTACTTGTACTTTCTGACATTTCTTCTTCACATTCTTCTGCATAACTACTCCTAACAGCTTCTGCAAATGCCTACAATAATAAAGAAAAAATGTTACTAAATGTACTGACACAAACACAAATTTTCTTTTACCTCAGGATATTGAGTAGACAGCTTAGTCTTTATAGCTCTGAGTTTTTTAAAGATGTAGTCCAAATCTCTTTTCATTTCAAGAAGTAATTGTATATGCTTTTTAAACTCTGGGCCAACAGTTTTAAGCCTTGAAACACTTAATGCATTACAGTTTGTTAACATTTCATTGGTTTTCTCAAACCTTTGCAACCTGCAAACACATTAATTAATTTAAAAAAGTGAAAAACTACATGACTTACACACAATATTTTTTATTACTAAATCCTACCTAGACTAGCAAAAATACCAAAAAAATGTATATACAAACACAGCTGAAAGTCTCAGTGTTAGGTTTTTTTTACTTTAAATAATTTGAGCTTATTCAATATTCCAAGATTAAAAACAAAGTACCTCACAGTAGGCTTCGAAATTTTTCCGCGTTTTTCGTTAATTGATTAATTGTATATATAGGGAAAGGGGAAAAAAAGGCAAAAAGTCTTTCTCCACTAATTTAATAGTGAGCTATTAAAGGCTCAATTTTAAAATTAAATTGTCTCGACATGTTTCAAAGGTAGTAACCTTCATCTTCAGGAGACCAAAGTAGTGCTGCAGTTATTATTAGCAGTAGAGAGAAAACTGTTGGTGGAAAATGACGTTGATGGAGCTTTTTTTATTTAAAAATATTTTGACAAGATATTAATAATTGAATGTAATCAGCATGCTAAAATTGGAATTGAAAGTGGAATGTTATATTTGATTTAAATATAACATTCCACTTTCAATTCCAATTTTAACATGCTGATTACATTCAATTATTAATATCTTGTCAAAATATTTTTAAATAAAAAAAGCTCCATCAACGTCATTTTCCACCAACAGTTTTCTCTCTACTGCTAATAATAACTGCAGCACTACTTTGGTCTCCTGAAGATGAAGGTTACTACCTTTGAAACATGTAGAGACAATTTAATTTTAAAATTGAGCCTTTAATAGCTCACTATTAAATTAGTGGAGAAAGACTTTTTGCCTTTTTTTCCCCTTTCCCTATATTTCAACTCCACTTCGAGAATGGACTATTTCTTTAAATTGTATATATGTTACTCTTGCCAAAAATTTCAAATATGAATGACCCATGTGAAAGCTTATTGCGGGCTGATTTTTTAAATCTTTCGTTATGTTAACCATGTAGATGGTTTTATTTTCCTCCTTTATTTTAGTTATAAATTTGACGCTGGTGTTATACAAGGTGAGTCGGGAGGAATGGGCCTAACTCTAAGGGTGTAGTTTTTTGTGAATGTGCAGCAGAGTAAACATTGCTCCTATTTAGATTGATTTTTAGTGTGTGTTTTGTGTTCTTTAAGTGGCGTATGTGGTATCATCTTAAAGAGAAAAAGTTTTTATGCAACAATCTAGAAAAATATTTTTCGGAACATTGATGATTGCGTGGTAATTAACTATTACAGTTCACCTACAAAAATCTACTATTTTGACTCTTAACAGAAATTCAATTTTTTCTTCTTTTTTTTTATCGCAAACATAAATAACATCGAACGTCGATCGCCTATTGTGTTCCCTGCTATTGTTTGCGGATTTACTGATAAGACTGAACTGGCTTTTAGCACGGCAATGAAATAGCGTTATCGTCGAATAGTTAGTGGAAACTGGCAACTTGAAATTAAACATGGCTTACAACTTCAAATGCTGCAAGGATAAGCCACAGAACAACCTCTTTTGTGTCACATGCAAGAGCGTCTACCACCCTAGCTGTCTAAAACGTATGAGTAACTACACAGTGATTAACAAAAACTTGATCTGGTGTTCAATAGATTGTGCTGACGACAGTGAGACTCGTGAACAACAACAAATAGATTCATTGAACTCTAAAATCTATCAACTGGAAGAACAACTGAGCCAGCAGAAGATTTATATACAAAGAATCAAAAGGAGCTCATGCACATTCGAAGACCAGGCATTTGAGTCTGAACAGAAATTAATTTCTGAAGTGGAAAACAAAAACAAAACCATTGCAGACCTCACAGTATTGGTTGATGACCTCTCAAAACAGATTAAAATTATGAATCCTGGTAAATTGGTAGATAATTTTACACAAACTGACAGGGCAGGATTATTGACAAATGCGGCTGCTACTCAGACCAATGTTAAGATACAGGACGTTGCACTACAAGCTGATGGTCCCTGTATTAGTATTAGTAATTGCATTGGTAATCTTACACAAACTGACAGGGCAGGATTACTGACAAATGTGGCTGGTACACAGACAAATGTTAAGATGCAAGATGTTGTATCACAGACTGATAGTCCTTGTATTAGTCAAAAGGGGATGCAAACCTCTCCAGAGAAAAAAAATGTCTGATTTGGAAATGGATAACAAGTTAAAACTAATGGAAGAACAAAGACATGAGCTGTTAGTTACAGTTGAAAGTGATCAACCAGAACTGCCTAGTGATCGACCTGTGAGCAGAGTTTTGGTGTTGTCTGATGAACAGGGAAGAAAATTGAACTCTACTCTGAGCTCTTGTTTTTCTAAAAACTCTAAAGTAGACTTTACGATTGAGCATATTCTTAAACCAGGTGCTGGTCTGGACAATATTGTTTGTAACTTGCGGTCGCATGTACGGAATTTTACTTCTAAGGATTATGTAGTGATAATAGGGGGGTCGAATGACTTTTGTAACGATAAGGTTCCGGCTGGTAAAGTCATACAAAATATCATTGAGGAATGTCCTCATACAAACTTAATTTTCTTATCTGTACCTTACGTTTTTCCATATAAAACTAATTTCAAAATCTACAAATTTAACAATAGAATGTACAACTTCTTTCTCAGAATCAATTCTGCTTCTGAAAATCTTGTGCTTTTTCTTGATATTAATTTGGCAAATGGATTAAAGATGAAAATTGGGGCGCTATCTCTTGAACTGTCATCTTGCATCCTAGACCACTACAAATTTGGTAAACAAAGAAATCTGATTTTTATTAAGTCGACTGAGCTTCATTCGGAGAATAATGGGTTTGGGGACGCGTTTGGTGCAATTTGTGGTGGTTGTGGTCCTGTGCATTCTGATGAGGGCGGCTCAGCCTTGCTCCCGGAGAGCAGTTTTATTGTGCCGCCTACTTCGCAGGATGTTCAGGATAGCAACATGGCGGGTCCGGAGAGTGATGTGGGTTCAGGTATATGTAGTGATTCTTCTTTTTTATAATTTCATCCCCCGAGTCAAATTTGACAAGGGAGGGTGCACGCTTAACCATATTTCTACAGAATATTCAATCGCTGCGAAATAAGTGTGATGAATTATATATCCTGTTAGAGGCGAATAATTTTCCTGACTTAGTTTTAATTACCGAGCACTGGCTTAAGCCAGATGAATGTTTTCTGGTGCCGGATTATAAACCCGTTTCCTTATTTTGTAGAGAAGACTCCATTCATGGTGGTACTCTTATTTTGTCTAGGGGAAGCTGTAGCTTTCAAAAAATTGATAAATATAATAGTCTTCTCACAGAAAAAACTTTTGAATTTTCAGTGTGCTTTTGTAAACAATATAATATTTATATTCTATGTGTATATCGTTCACCTGCAGGTAATGTGTATGAATTTTTAAATAAACTTGATTCTCTGTTGAGCAATATTCCCACAAATTCTAAATTGGTGTTGGCGGGGGACATGAATATTGACTATGGCAATAAGGATTCAGCAAGCACTGTTCATCTTGGAAATCTATTGACAGCTTATGGCTTGCAGATGCATGTGCAGTCTCCCACCCGTTTTTGTGTTTCAGCCGCTACAACTATTGACTATATATGTTCAAACTGTGATGTTTCCTGTTGTTCGGTGTTGAACTCGGGAATATCTGATCATGAGGCTGTTAGTTGTAGTTTAAGTTTTGATCGTCCCAAGTCAAGCAGGAAGCGCAGGCATGGACGTATATTTAATAAAGCTGCTTTTCTCAACTTTCAATGCTTGTGTCAGAAAGTAAACTGGGGTTCTGTACACATGTCGGATGAACCTATTGCTTTGTTTCATTCGGTTTTGCTAACACAGTTTAATAGAGCATTTCCTCTGAAGTGGATTAAAATTAGGTCTAAAAAACGCAATGCATGGCTCACTGAGGGTCTAAGAGTCTCGGGAGCGAATTTGCGGTCCTTGAACTATATCAGAAGGTTTTGTAAGGATCCAGGGTTCATTACATATTGCAATAGGTACCGTAATATTTATCGCAGGCTTCTAAATGCTGCAAAAAATTTGTATTATGAAAGGAAACTTGCACATTCTGCAAACATCCAGAGGGATAGCTGGGCAATGGTTAACGAATTTCGTAATAAATCCGGTGATGCTGATGATGATATCGATGTGGATCCGGATACTTTTAATGAGTACTTTTGTAGCATTGCAGGCAGGCTGACTGGTAAAATTGTGCCTTCTACTGACCCACTTGATAACTTGAGGGATGTAAATGTGCCTGGTTCCTTCTACTTTTTCCCTACAAATCCTCAGGAAATAAAAGATGCCATTCTTGAAATAAAAAATCCTCTGGAAATGACGACATTTCATCCGAGGTATTAAGTAAGTTACCCTTTAATGCACTGCATGCTCTGTCTGAGGCCATTAATGATAGTTGGTCTAAGGGGGTTTTCCCCTCTTGTTTAAAGTCATCAGTTGTGATTCCTCTTCATAAAGGAGGTGATCTGAACGAACCGTCTAGCTTCAGACCTATCTCCTTGTTACCTAGTCTCTCTAAGGTTATCGAAAAAATTGTCAAGAAAAGAGTGTGGAATTACTTATTGGCACATGATATAATAACGGGTGATCAGTTTGGTTTTCAGAAGTCTAAGGGTACTCATGACGCCATCTTCAGTTTCTTGGAGAGAGTGTATCTTGGATTGAATGATGGTGGGGCCACTGCGGCGGTATTCTGTGATTTGTCGAAGGCATTTGACTGCGTGGATCACGGAATACTGTTGCAGAAGCTTCATCAATATGGTTTTAGGGGCTCATCTATTGATTGGTTTTGTTCATACCTTGAGGGCCGTACTCAGGTGGTTCGTAGTGGTGGCGCAAGGTCATTGATGTTGCAGGTTGGGTGTGGAGTTCCTCAGGGGTCGGTCCTGGGACCCTTGTTATTTCTGATTTATGTAAATGACATAGTGCGCTTGAATATTTCTGGAACGTTCACCTTGTTTGCTGATGATACCTCTGTCCTATGGCACAGCAGGGAGGTCCAAAGCTTGAGGCAACAAATATCTCAGGACCTTATGGAAATTAAAAAATGGTGTGATGCCAATCTGCTTACTTTCAATATTGCAAAAACAAATATTATAGGCTTTAAATGTGATATGCAGGGGTTGAATTTGGCCACTGAGCCTCTACAGGAAAATGCCTCAACAAAGTTTCTGGGAGTTGTCATCGATGGCGAGCTTAAGTTCGAAAGTCATATATTGAGCCTGAGTAAAAGATTGTCATCTGCGTGTTTTGCCATTCGTACCGTGAGAGCGGAACTTGGAACAACAATCGCTCGTACAGTCTATTTTGCATTATTTGAATCTTGTCTTAGGTATGGTATTGCATTCTGGGGCGCGTCTACCAAGTGCTTGCTGAGTCTGATAATTGTGTTGCAAAAGAAGGCGATTCGCTTCATCGCAAATGTCCATCAAAGGGAATCTTGCAGACCGCACTTTCGGGCTCTTCAAATTTTAACTATGACATCCTTGTTCATCCTTGAAATTACAACATTAATTTTTAAAAATTACCATAACGCTCGTGGTGAATCGGAGCGCACGACCCGTCAGACCTTGCATGTACCCCTGCCTATACCAAAATCTGAATTAATAAGAAGATCAATCTTTTATAAGGGCAAACAAATTTTTAATATCTTGCCCGACAGGATAAAACTGTTAGGATCTTTAAAGTTGTTCAAGAAAACCTTAAAAAAAATCCTCTTGGATAAGGCTTACTACGATATGCGTGAATTTTATGACGACCCGCCACTGTAACTTTTGTATTGTCTCACTTTGTGGGCTATTGGCACTTAATTTTTTATATACTTAATTTTTTATATACTGACCACATACCTACTGTTTTTACCTAATTATTGTACTTTAGTTTATTGTTGTTTTAGTCTGTAGTGTAATTTTACATCATATTGTGATCTATGTCTTATATTAGAAATTAGAATAGCATGCTTTGTCACCGAAATTCCAGTTTCATGACAATAAAGTATTTTTTGATTTGATTTGATTTGATTAATCTATGCATTAAAATAATAAGAAAAAACTCAAATGTTGTTGTCCAATATTCATTTGTTTTCAAGTTATAAGGCAAAAACAAAATATTGCATTAATTTAGCTTTCCTGTAATAAATGTTATTATTCTTTGCTTTTGATTGTTGTGCTGTCACTATCCTATTAGTGTCAGTATAAAATGTTACATTGATTCACCGTTAACTTTCGGATTTGTATCATTTTAATTTTATAAAATGCCACACAATTATTCACATCTCGAATACGCCAATATGGTTTGTGTCGTTTGTGTAATGGGAATGCTACAGCGGCTGCTGAAGAATATCGTGAACGATTTCCACATGAAAGAACACCGAACAGAAAGGCCTTTATCAGAGTTTTCAACAAACTCTGCAAGACCGGAACGCTTCCAAGTGCTAATGTAACATCCGAACGAGCCATTCAACAGGATTAAGAAGAAATAGAAAATGTTCTAGCTTTAGTAGAAGATGCGACGACAAGCTCACGAAGAATTGGAATTCAGTTGGGGATTCCCCAAAAAAGAGTGATCAATACGCTTAACGAGCAAGGCTTATACCCGTATCATGTACAGCGTGTACAGAATCTTTAACCTGGAGACTACGCCAAGCGTATGCAATTTTGTGAGTGAATAATTATTAATCGTCATCTTTTACCGCACATACTTTTTACTGACGAAGCTACATTCACCAGTGACGGCATTAATAATAATCGAAGCTCCCATGTATGGTAGGACGAAAATCCTCACGCAATAGTCGAAAGTAATTTTCAACACAGGTTTTCAGTAAACGTGTGGTGCGGCATGATCGATAATAATTTAATTGGCCCTTTTCTTTTGGAAAATCGCCTTACAGGGGATCACTACTTAAGTTTTTTACAAAATGAATTGCAAGGACTACATTTACATTTACATTTTACATAATATGCTTTATTGTCAGAAATTCTAAGAATTTATCGACAAAGCGGTTTTATTGTAACATAATATAATAATTTGGTAATTATAATTATAATTATTATCCTGGTCATGACAATATATAAAAATATGCCTACCTAATCGAAAAAATGTATTTCTAGAACACTACAACCTGATAGGGGTAAACAATTAATAAAATAGGAATACTTGACAATTGTAAGTACATAAAAATACAAATCCAAAAAACAAAGTCAAAAATGTAAAACAGCATACCTACAAATTAAATAAATAAAAATAAAATTGAAAAAATTAAAATACGAAAACAAATATGTAATTCAGATACCTAGGTACCTATTTGATTAAAAAAATATTTTTAAAAGTCTTCATTGTAAAATTCGTCCAAGCTGTAATATGCCTTCCGGAGTAAAACACTCTTGACCCTCCTGCGGAACTGGAGATATGGCAATTGTCTACACTCCATACTCAAGTGGTTGTAGATCTTGTGACTCATAGATTATTTACCGTTTGATCGAAGTGAGCCTAGGTATAGGAAGGCGTATGTTTTGGTTTTGTTATATTTGTGTGATTTTGCTGCGTTTTTAAGTTGATGAAAGTATTTTTTGTGAAGCAGAGAAACTGTTTCTAAGATAAATAAACATGTTAATGTTAAAATGCCATGTCTGACAAATAATGGTCTACAGTGGTCTCTGCTTCTCATTCTGCACATATACCTAATAGCTCTTTTTTGCAACACAAAGATGCTACTAAAAAGTTGCTGGTTACAGAAGCCCCAGAATACTATACCATATCGAATATATGATTCAAACAAAGAAAAATATACCATTCTTGCTGTAGAAGTGTCCAGTTCACTGGACACCACCCTAATTGCAAAACATCCCGATGATAACTTGCTACTCAGCCCAATAATGTGCTCCTCAAACCTCAACCTATTATCTATAGAGATACCCAAGAAGTTAACTATGTACTGTTTTGTTTTCAATTTCATCGTTTTCTATAATAATATGAGGAGATTCCTTTAAACATCAGAATTGAAATGTATTATCAACACGACGGAGCGCCTGCCCATTTCGATCGTCGAGTCGAGCAGTATTTAGACCAAAGATTTCCAGGGGTTTGGATTGGTCGTGGTGGTCCTATTAGTTGGCCTCCTAGATCGCCAGACCTCACGCCGTTGGACTACAATTTATGGGGTTATTTAAAAACTGAGATTTACAAAGTAGATAGATACTAGGGATGCATTAATTAGATTCATTAGAAATGTTGTACTCACTATTAAAGAAAGGCACGAATCAATTAGAAGATCCACGCGCGCCCTTCGTAAACGCAGCAGGAAACATTTGGAAGTCAATGGCGGTATTTTTGAGAATTTACTAAACCAATGATTTATTTAAAACACTGTTAATGTTGGATATTTTGGTTTAACAATATTATTATTTTATTTAACGCTGTAACTTGAAAACAAATGAATATTGAAAAACAACATTTGAGTTTTTTCTTATTATTTTGATGCATAGATTACACCATTAGAGTTAGGCCCATTCCTCCCGACTCACCCTTATTTATGAATACTTAATGATGCTAACACTGGTGAAACATATTATGTAGCTTTAAACCTTAAAAACCCCGAGACAGACAGCTGTTTTTTTTTATAAACTAACATGCTTACATTTGTTTTTGGGCGCGTATCATAGCTTCAACATCTAATTGATCAACAATACCAGCAAGACCTTGTATAAATACTTCTGGAGCCGAGTAATTTTGAAAGCATTCTATGCTGAAATCGCTTTCCGGTGTGCCTTTTGAATCATCCATGGTAGGTTTAATTAATGTTTATATTTTAAACACAGAAAGTTTAACTTTGTTTATACATTATATTATACGATTTAGCCCAACACAAATAAAGTTTGTTTTGAACTTTGACGTTTTACAGTAAGGTTATTGTTACGTCCTTCATCTCTTCGGTTTTAGTGGCTAAAGCTGCTGAACCATATGGAAATATATTGAACATTGCACAGCTTCCTTTCTGAGTTCCTTTACGCTTTTTTTTTCGACGGTGAACTCCGAACGAGGCACATGCGAAAAGTGGTGAAGAGAAATAAAACAGTAAAAATAGAGATTCAAGTGAAGTAAAAGGAAAAAAACAAAACGGGAACGCTCAAATAACGTATCTGTGTACATAGTGGTAAATATAATCCTCTAATTCCTAATTTATCCAATAACCTAACCTCAAAGGCATAAAGCTTGGGCTAATACATATATGGCTTGGGCACATGGGGGACGATTCTGGGGGCCAAAGTGGCCCCCATAATCAACTGCATGTCACAAAACGCTTAATTCATACATATGCTTATAGAAGTCAGGGACCATTCATAGTAATCGTAGAAAGTAAAAATAAAAATGTAGGTTATTTGCACCCTGTAGCTTTAGGAAAAAAACTGAAATTATCTAATGTCAAAGACATAACAAAAATAAATAAAAAGGGAAAGAATAGAGTAAGTATAGAATTCATAACAGCCAAAGGAGCAAACGAGTTTGTATCGCATAATATAGTGGAACAAGAAAATTTAATTGCATATATTCCAGCGTCCTTAGCATCCTGTAAAGGAATTGCATGGGGAGTAGATAATATTAGTGTGGAAGAATTCCTGGAACAGGTAGACTCCACAGTCCCGGTATTAGAGGCTAAAAGAATGAAGAGGAGAGTAGTGGAAGGAAATGACATAAAATATGAAGACACTGACAATCTAATTTTAACATTTAAAGGGCACAGCTCTGCCCAGGTACGTACAAACGTATTATGTAGAAGCAAAGGTAAGTCTATATGTCCCAAATCCGCAACAATGTAGAAAATGTCTTAGATATGGCCACATAGCAGCACAATGCAAAGGAAAGACTAGATGCGCCAAGTGTGGTGATGAACACGAAGAAACAAGCTGCAATAAGGAACCCAACTGTGTCTACTGTCAGGAAAAGCACCTGGCAACAAATAAGAAATGCCAAGAATTCATAAGGCAAAAAGACATCAAACGGACAATGGCAGAAGAGAACATATCCTACTTTGAAGCAAGAAAGAAGCATCCGAAACATGGAGACTTGGAAGAAAATGTAGAGGAACAAAGAAGACAAAGAGCACAGGAACCAAGGTTCAATTACCAGGGAGAGTACCCACAACTAAGACAAACAAGGAAGGAAGCAGATATAATCACTATCAGCCAAAGAAGGATGAACAATCAACAGGCATCAAATATAAGCCAAGCAACATACTCAACACAAATAAAACGAAAAAGGAAATCAGCTAATCCTATATCGCCAGATATAATTGGATATAATAAGGCAGAACACAATGCATGTTTATTCCCTTCTTCAAGCAGGACCGCTACACAAAGCGCGGGGACTGATAAGGAAGAAGAGGTAGTTCCAATTATGACCCTCATAAAAGACATTCTAGCTCAAGTCAGAACTAGTGAAGAAAACAAAAGACACATTATAGATGAAATGGAGAGAGTATTGGGGGAAAAACCCATGGAAAACAGTGACGGAAAAGAAATATGGGAAGAGCTGGTAACAGACAGAAGCCCAGAACCAAATATAAACCAGAGATCATCTTATGGATCAGCGGAGCAGGACGAAAATCCTACAATGGAACCTTAGGAGTGTAAACTCCAACAAAGATGTACTAGTTAACATAGTAGCGAAAGAAGATCCAGATATAATCTTTCTAAATGAAACATATCTCAAGCCATCAACAAATTTCAATATATCAGGTTTTATAGTAGTAAGAGAGGACAGATTAGATGGAAAGGGTGGCATAGCAATCATGGTAAGAGACGATATTACATTTGAAAAATCAGAAGTTACATTTAACTATGCACAAAGGTTACAAATTTTAATCATAGAGATAGGAAACACAAAACTATGTAACATATATTGCCCACCAGATATCTACCTCACAGTTAACCAATTTATGAGAATTATAGAATACCTAGGTGAAAACTACGTAATCATGGGCGATATAAATGCGCAACATACAAGATGGGGATCAACACATGAAAACAGTAAAGGGAAAAACTTAGCGGAAGCCATAGACAGAACAGGAGGGATCATATTAAACGATGGCAGCATCACCAGGATAACACTACCCAGTCAAGGAAAAAGTTGCCCAGACATAACCATAACGTCGGACAACCTAGCAAATAAGTGTGAATGGAAAGTACACAATGATACTGGAAACAGCGATCATTTTCCTACAATCTGCAGCATTGAAGAAAATATCCTAAATAAACAAACCCATATCCAAAGATTTAAGTGGAAAATCAAGAATGCTAACTGGAAATTATACAAAAATTTATTGGAGGAACAAGAAGCACAAAGTTGGGAGGATTGGAATGACAAAATATGTCAGGCAGCAGACAAAGCCATAGGAAAAGTAAAACTAAAGGGTAGAAAAAGAAAAAAAACAATTAATCCAAAGTGGTGGGACGATGAATGTGAAAAACTAAATGAGGAAAGAAGAAAGGCTTTGAGAAACTATAAAGATAGGATAACAGAGGAGAATTTCTTGGAATATAAGAAAAAAGCAGCAATGGCAAAAAGAATCCTCCGAAAGAAGAAAAAAGAAAGTTTTATGGCATTCACAGAAACAATTAATAGGGAAACCCCAATATCAAAAATATGGAGGGTAGTAAAAAGATTTTCAAACGCAGGAGGCACAAACCAGAATACAGAGGTTGATGAGGAGACATTGCAAGGCATTCTAGACAGGCTGGCACCACCCTATATTCCACAAGAGATTAACAACTTAAACAGAGAGATACTAAATGTAGAAGAGTTTAGGATAGAAGAAATGGAACACGTGCTTCATAAAAAAAAAAAGACTCTGCACCTGGGCCAGACAACATGACATACTCAATGTTTAAACAAGTATCACAATCCATGAAAAGCTCCCTACTTGGAATATACAACAACATAATACATGGGAGAATACCAATCCCAGAAGATTGGAAGACATCCCATAGTAGTACCAATAATAAAACCAGGAAAAGACCCTAAAAGTGTAGGCAGCTATAGACCTATTTCACTCACCAACTGTGGAGGCAAAATCCTAGAAGCCATAATAAAATCAAGAATAGACTATGGCCTAGAAAAAGACAAGATCCTACCTGAAGAAATGAGTGGATTTAGACAAGGAAGGGGAACCAACGAGAACGTAACAGTCTTAGCCACTGAAATATACACTGCATTTACTAGGGATAAGCTAATGGTCGCAGTATTCATAGACATGGCATCAGCTTATGACAATGTAAACTTGGAGAAACTAGAACTACATCTAAACAGGTGTAATATCCACAGAAACTACATTAATGGCATAATGCAAATCTTGAGGGGAAGGAGAGTTTATGTACGAGGGCCAAAATCAGGAAATCTGGTAGGACCTCAAACAAGCTTCAAGGGTATTCAGCAAGGATCACCACTCAGCCCACTACTATTCAACATATACACAAGCAACTTCAAAGAGAACCTAACGGGAAATGTCAAAATGCTACAGTATGCTGATGATTTGGTCGTTTATTGTTCGGGAAACATGATAGACAATTGCATGGAAGAACTGGAAACAACTTTCAGAAATATAGAGGATTGGATGGATGAAAATGAAATGGAAATATCTGTCAACAAGACCAAAGCAATGATATTCAGTAAAGGCAGGAGGTATCCACAAAGAAGATTAAGCTACAAGGGTATACCAATAGAAATGGTGGACAGCTATAAATACCTGGGAGTGATTTTTGACACTACCATGAAGTGGACAATCAACATAGACAATATATGCAAAAAAGCAGAAAAAACAATAAACGTAATGAGAACATTGACAAGAGTGTGGTGGGGTGCTGACCCAAAGATCCTCCTGATGATATACAAAGCAATGATCAGATCGCATCTGGACTATGGTACTATGGCTATTTTCAAAGCATCACAATCGAACTGGAACAAGCTAAACAAAATACAATTCCAAGCTTTAAGAATAGTTATCGGAAGCATGAAGTCTACGCCCACGAACGTGATCTTGGCTGAAACTGCAGAATGGCCACAGGAATTCAGAAGATACTGGCTATCTGCAAAGTTCGCACTGAAACACCTGTCACTAAATAATAGCCTGGTCACAAAAACCCTAATGACATTCTACGTGATCTACAATCAAAACCCGCGGTACTGGAGAAACTCGAGGGCGCCTCCTATAATGGAAGGGTTCGACCTAGCGCTGCAATATATAGACAAAATAAAAAAAACAGAAAGGCCTGCATGCTATGAAACAGACTACTGGAGTCAATTCATGAATATCCCATTTCATGACTCTAGAATAAAAAAATATGAAAATCATAGCTCCCACATATTCAAAGAAATCATAAGAGAACAATTCCAGGACTTCACGGTGGTATACACAGATGGGTCACTAGAACCAGAGACCAACAAATGTGGAATAGGAATATTCTGCCCGGAACTCGACCGGAGGATATTCCTAAAACTAACGGATGGAACCAACATATGCACAGCTGAAATAACCGCAATCAAAACAGCCATCCAAAAGATCAAGGAATCAAGAAAAAAAATTTTGATAGCCTCAGACTCGAAAAGTGGAATACAAAAGATATTGAGAACAGGCATTGAAACACGAAATGACTATAGTACACTACAGGTGAAAAAAGAGATCCATGAAGCAAAGATGACAGGAGTGGAAATTAAACTGATGTGGGTGCCTGGACATAGTGGAATAGAGGGAAACGAGATGGCGGATCAGCTGGCTGATAGAGGAAGGCTGGAGGGCGAGTCCTTGGGGAACAGGCTGCACTACACAGACTTCTTCAAGACAGTCAAAGACTCAATAGCGAAGAACTGCAACATCAACTATAAGAGAACGAGCAACTCGAAAGGAGGAAAGTACTTCAACATTCAGCCAAACTTCCCAAGAATGCCATGGTTTCACAACATGACAAGAATAAAAAGAAGGGATATAACTAGTCTGTCTAGAATGAGATCAGCACACTGTCTAACACCCTACCACCTAAATAAAATAAAAATAAAAGATAGTCCTAATTGTGAATGTGGAGATCTGGGAGATTTAAACCATCTAATTTTAGGATGCAGTAGAAACGATCATTCGTCGAACCTGTACAAAAAGTTGAGCAGAAATATGCCTACACCAATACACATTAACGACATACTTTCGAACCCTGGAGGACAACCCGCGAAAGAGGTTTGTAAATTCCTGTACACACACCAAATAAACATTTAACAAAGTAATCGCATAACAATCCACACTTGCTTGTGCAATGCATGCCGCTTGCGTGCCTGCTTAAATATTCATATTCCTACACAAATAATTTTCATTTGATAATAACATAGTCTATTCCAATATCGAGAAATCGCACTAAGACGATTGCTAGATTTGCATTGCAATAATGCTTAAACTCTTATGCCTTCCCAACCCATCCTACTATCCCTGGAGCAAACCCCAGTGTCTAAAGTCCTGATACTCCACAGGACGAGAAGAGTTTCAATTCCTTTGTTAGTATCTCCTAGCACATATCCCTAAAAGAAGATTGGAAGCTAGGTAGGGGAATCTCCCCGACGCACCTAAGGTGCGCCTAATTTCCAGAGATAGTACACTGAAAGAATTCTTGGCTGGATGCCGCAAGGCAAGAGGCCATCGAAACCCTAGAAGAAGAAGAAAGAAGAAGCTTCCTTTACCCGGGGGCTATGGTTCAGGCCATGTTTTATGAATTGAGGTTTCCTAACGATTTTTAGAAAAGTCTACCAAAGTGACAATACAGAATTATTCCATGTTAGATGTTCTCACTGTATATTAATCTTAATTGTTTTTTATTAAATAGGAGTAGAAATTAATTAAAAATTGATTATAAGTAACCTTTCCTACGATTTCTTAAATTAAGTAAGGAAGCCAGCGGCTTCAACCTCACCCTTTGGAACCACCGGGATACAATATTGTGTACAATCACAGCTTCCTTTATTACTTCCAAGCTATGAAGGACAAAGTCTGGCAACGTTGCAGGTAGACCGATGATTCGCTATTTTTGTTTGTGCTCTTGTGCTTGTGATTGTGAAGTGCATCGACAAGTCTTGACGCATACGTTGTAGTTTGTTATTTTTCCGAGTTTTACTTATCAATGTTATTATTATAGGAAAATCTTAAGGTTAGTTCCAATGTTTGTTTAACTGGCAAAATGTTTTTATTTGCGTACGGCAAGGTTTAAAAAAGGGACGATTGAACTACCCCAATATATTTAAAAAATGATTTGAAGGTAAACTAGCTAAAGAAATTTGTGACTTGGCTTGATATATGGCACAACGATCCAGAGGGGATGAGTTTAACTAGGGACACTTATGATGCTATTAAACGTAGTAGGTACCAGTACCACAGTTCTAATAGAAATTATATATAGAATACTCATTTATCCAGTTTGAAATAAAATACATTTTAGCTGGTAAATTTCAAACAGATACCCTTGAAAATAGATTTGGCCGATATAGGAACCTTTCTGGTTGTAACTGGTCATGTATCATTTAAACAGATCCACGAATCAGAAAAAAAAATTAGACTTCAAAGTATTGTAAAGTCAGGGTTAAAAAATTTTACAGTGTTAAAATCAAATAGGTACTCTGTTAAGCATGATATTGAAAGTACAGAAATATTAGAGTTTCCTTACATATTTCAATCGGATTATCTTAAGGATTACCAGTTGGATGAGTCTGTTTAAATGTATAGGTATATGTATTATATAGCCCATTCTATCTACAAAAATAGGAAATTAAAATGCATGGATTGCAAAAACCTTATATAAATAAAACAATGCAATCTTCCTCCATAGTTTAATTATTATTAAACTGTGGAGGAATATTGCATTGTTTTTTTTTATATTACATTGACTCCACTGAAAGTATGGACTATTTTTTCAACTTTGAAAACCTTATTGTTCAAGTCATAGGTTTAAATGTGGGGGATGAATATTTTGATTCTTTGCAAAGGGGGGGGGGGTTTATGTCCTGCTACCAATGAAGTAAATATTATGTACTTTCAAATATTTGCAGCTTTTCAGTTTATTATAGCTACTAAAGAACTTAAGCTTAAATTTTTGAATCGGCAAAATCACCAAGTTCTTTTAGCTAAACTAGGTTTGGCTAGTTTAGAAAGTGGTAGCTTTTTGTTACCGCTTAATGAGACATGTCCCTGTGGAGAAAGCTATCGAAAAATGTTTTATAAAGTAGCACTTACTCTTAGCAATATATTACTAAACAATTACACAAAAAACAGAAATGACCTTCAACACCAAAATACATCATCAAAAAAAAGAAAGCTTTCCACTTTAAAATAGGTTTTAAAATCACTAATTTTTTTAAGTTAATTTAAATTTCCTATTATTATATTATGTAGGTATATATTATATTATTATATTCTTGTTACTTATAAGACTTATCTATACTGAAGTAAAATGCAAAAAGTTCAATAAATAATTTGAAATAAACCGTAATTTTTATCGCCTAAACGGGCGAATCTGCACGGAAGTTTTTTTTTTTTTTTTTATTAA
This sequence comes from Polydrusus tereticollis, assembly GCA_963920685.1. NCBI lineage: Eukaryota > Metazoa > Arthropoda > Insecta > Coleoptera > Curculionidae > Polydrusus > Polydrusus tereticollis. Next base: position 92,858,966 of record OY987326.1, on the reverse strand, counting down.
TGATTAATAGCTTACGCTAAGTTGCGTTAGTTACTTATTAAAAATCGGTCTACCTCTGACAGGATTTGCGACGTTGCCTTTCTTACTTCACGGCTTGGAAATGTAGGGGGCTATGGTACAATACAATAAGGCATAATTACTTTTGACGGTGGTGTTCAACTGGGCCTCTCTTCTCTGAGCAACTTCAGAATTTTTTATGGAATAGATTGACATACCTAGCGTTACAGAATGAAACTTGCCAACGAAACTTCATTTTAAACTATTTTATTAAAATAACAAAACGCAACAAATCATGTAAATAGAAATCTACCTTAAAACTACATAAAAATTATCTATTGATAGTCGGCACATTAAAAATGTGTCCTATCGCAAACTATATAGTTTAGGGCATCAAAATTATACTTATCTTTAACTAAAGATGAATACGGACAATTTTTAGCATTTAAAGCCACATGCTAAAATGTCTAACAAACAATAGCATAATCCTACATTATTGTCTAACATTTTCTAGGAGTTAGTTTAAATTTAAGTGGTTGTTCGGGTACATAAGTGGGTGTAACCTTGTAGGTGAGTGGTCCGTAGTTAAAACCTACTTCATACTTTCTGAAAATCTAAAAAAGAGAAAAAAAATATACTCTACTTATTAAAGGGGTGTGTTGTTATTTTTATTTGAGGGAAACTGGGTGTAGAAGAAACTTAGTCTTCTACAAAATCAAAGACGGGTGCGAGCTGTATAGTACAACGCCGCATAAAGAACAGACAGTAAAATTCCAAAGGGGTGGTTCAAGTTTTCAATTAAACTCTTGATATATTTTTTATACAAATGCCATATATTATTTATTGTATCTTCCGTTGTGAAATTTACATAAAATTACATTAAACTAGAACTTTCAAATCAAACAGAATAAAAAAGGTTAATGACGTGTAAAAATCTACCTTGAAATTTTACAAGGTTATATGACACACAACAATACGTCAAAATAAATACAATGTCTGTCATATAAAAAACATTATCGTTAAACAAAATACAAAGCAATGCAGAATAACCAATTTTATTGGCCTCGCATTTGTCTGCCAAAAACTGTCTCGTACATGTATTTATGGGATTGCTCCTACCTTAGGAATGGTTATTCTTCTGCTAAACTGCGATGAATTCCAATAGGTCGTGATTTATTTTGTTAGAGTTTTACTAACACAAAAATATAACGAGTCGTCCACTGACGAGAGCAAAAAAAAAGGGGGCAACTAAGTGATTTTTTAGAGAATGAAAAACTACTTTATGAGAGCCACGAGATTTCTTTTCTGACTTTTTTTGACGTCTATAAAAACTTCTTTTGTTGCAAAACTTTTTTAGACAGTTGCCCAGGAAATGACAATGTCCACCGGTCGGACGGTACCTGACATAATTTAAATTGTTAAATAGGTATAGAGCATAATTTTAAACTAAATTATAATTCGTGTTGGAACTAGTTTTCCAACACTGGGCTTTGACTGGTTTTTATGCAGTTTTGTTTTAACAAGATAAGAGTTAAATATGAAGGTACGTCTTTTTAGTTCAGGTCAGTTTAAAGATCGGATAGAACTTTTCTCTGGAAAAAATAACAATACCATCACTAATAACGTCGATGACAACAACCCTAAGTTTGCCTAGCTTTAACACAAAGAGCGAACAAATGATGGTGGAAACAAATGATTGGTTTACAAAACTAACTTATTCTAAAAATACAATAAGCGAATGTTATAACTAACTTAACTTAAAACTAAAAGGTCCACAGGCCACGGTCTATACTAAAAATACCAAAACGCAACGGACAATTCATTACACTTATATTCAATAGCCCTGCGTGTTCTTAGCTCGATCTCTGGAACGTGCACGAAGATTATTACCATGAATCCAGAACACCAGACCAAAGCCGTCTTTTAATCAAGTTTGCACTTCTCCATCTTGCGTTGGGTCGGTTGATATTTCCGATCAGCCGGGTGGAGGCGGGTCCCCTCTTTATAGACAGACAGACCTGTGCTGTCGGAGTATCCGGTTAACTATACCACAGAACTCAAAACTATACCGTTGGTCAACAACCCAACTTTTATGGAAGTTTTAAAACCAAGCTTAAGCCGTTGCGACGATGCAGCGGAGACGCAGGCTGGATCGTGACCAGTTCATCGAGCGTATTGTTTCATTCCCGTCAGACATTTTTTGTACCCCCAGGTGCGGCAAACCCCAGGCCTTAGAAATTTAAGGGACAACACGGGTTCTAAGTCTTCCCGTAGTGCAGTCCCGCAGCGTTTATTGCCATTCAATTAGCCTCGCGGTGGTCCGTTGGATGATAAATTCAATGGATTTAATGGTGGTCGAGTGAGGGCGGACAATGGCAAGCAAAACAATCAGTACTTTATGTACCGTAATCAAAACTTGCAAGTACTCATTGCACATGGTGGTCCCAATGAAATTAATTATGTTATACTCTACGCGTTTTGTCGAAATATGTGGATAGGCACGTGTTGGGGAAACGATTGCTCAAATGCAATAAAAATAAACCAATGTTTCAGAATCAATACTACTTTTTGTCTAGATAAAATAGCTGATTTTCAAATGTTCCATTAGCAACATAATTCCTCAACGGCCAGAGAAGCAGAGAAACAAAATGCATTTAATGTTTTCAGAACGAATAATAATATCGTCCAGACAAACAACAACAGAATTTGCAAATATTATCCTAAAATAGCGGCCTGTCGCTACGGTTAATTGAGCAAAAAGTGTTTTCAATATAATTCAATGTTTTAAAACGTCTATCTTTAGAGCTTGTAAAAACGTATATTCTTTGATGCGTTTTTCCGCTAGGAAATTAAGCTCGCCGCGGTGCAAAACGGGACAATAACAATTGGTCCTAAGAAAGCATGGCGAAACAATAAATACCAAGTTAGAAGACAACGCGCGAAATATGTTACCTTGTGATTGATCAGTCTGACAGCGGGGCGTGATTTTCTGGCGGCAGAGCACACTGACGGTTCCTCGCGAGATACTGCAAGTTAAACCCTTCAAAAGTAAACATGCACGTCAAAATTAACGCGTGTCATCGTCCGTCGGACATGACAATTGCATTCGCTTAAATAAAAGCACCAAGAAATAAGGGTAGTAATGTTATAAAAAGTTGTCTTGTACTAAAGTTAGTAATTAACCATGTATTAAAGAGTTATCTTCTAAACAAGTGCCGAATTGGATGAATAAACGCCAAAATGTCATCTAACTGTCTAATTCACTTAGCCAAATATATAAAACCAACCAGTGAAATAACCTAAACTTGAGGAATATACAAAGCCTCACCGTTTAATGTTGGGAGTTACAAATACAACTTGATTCCCACAGCATGCAAACATGAAAAATGGTCTATTATGCAAATTTTGAGTTGCTATCTCTTTTTAATTTCTAACTTTCATTCTGTTTCGTATTGTGTTTCTGCTTGGAACTAACTTTGACAATCTGTCTTTAGTAATCAATTTTTCTACACGTCTCAGTCATCTGATTCTCTGTGCTTTGACAACAGCTATATGATACTGGGGTTCTAAACAATTCTTCGCCAACCCTCCTCCGTTCTTAAGGTTAAGGTTGTCGCGCACTAGTTCATCACGGCACCTTCTATCAACATAAAATGTGCTCGCGAACTTGCCCGTCACGGCACCTTCCATCAACATGAAATGTGCTCGCGCACTTGCCCGTCATGGCATTTTTCAAGTGTGATAACCTTTAAACACATAATCAGCCCTATGACCCAACACACAAGTTAACTCTAGATGCTAACTTCAAAATTACCTGTTTTTCAACCACAGTGAAAAATTAACGGTTTGGTTGTTGTCATGGAAACGGAACGTTAAAAGTTAACTTGTGTATTTGATCATAGGGCTGAATATAAACTGACTTTCTCGTTACGCACATCCTCGTGTTTTTAGTGTAAAATGTAAATAATGTTTTGACGGGGGGTAGCGTGACTGGCAAGTGCGCGACAACCTTTATTCCTACATTATTCGCACTTTTCAGTTTTTATTCATTCTCTACGCCTTGCAGGCATAACATATTCTGTCTTTTTCGATACATATTTTGATTTCATAAGACTTCCGGTTGCCCTTTGCAATTTTTGCCTGTATTTCTTGACCTTCGTGTCAATTTTCTTCTACAGTTACCCCAGATAGAGCTCTTATTTTCAGTGTGGTTTACCAGATAGCTTCAGTCATTTAAATTCCAAAAAAAGATAGCACAGAAAATATATGCAAACTATGTTGCAAGGGGGTTACAATATTTTTGCCGATCTAAGGTCTAGATGTAAGCATGCAGCGACGTGTGCAGTGTTCTGGAGACTATATTGCAAGAATTGAGGGTGATGTGGCTGCTGATGCATTGTCATTTTGAAGACATATTGGTTAATTAAGATCAGAAAGTGGTTACCCTGCTGAAATGTTTTATAGGGGTTATATACGAAATTATCCACTCTCTTTGTATCTTGTATGTCATGGGCGAATTTTTTTGCTTGCTTTGTTCTTCTTACGACCTTCATTAGTTCAGGTTAATAGTTAGTGTGATTGTTAAATCATCGTCAAGGTCATGCGCATTGTTGAATATAGCCCAACAAAAATGCTGTTTAACAATGTATGTCGAAATAATGATATTTTAAAATGAAATTAGTTCATTATCGTTTGTGCTACCTTTGCTAACATAATATTGAGCTCCGTTTCAGCAAATCTTCGTCCCAAACACGACCTTCGACCATATCCAAATGGAAGGGACACAAATGGGTGGGCTTTATTTTGATTGTGAACAGGGCATCCCACAGACTCCGCTTAAAAATATATAAAAAAATTATACAGCATCATCATAATGAACAATATCATTTGTTTCGGAATATTTTTTTTTTGCATTTCTACTTATTTGATTTATTATTCTGTTACCTGCTTCTTTTTTCAGCCACCTCTCGGGTATAAATTTATCTGGCTCATTAAAATAATCATTAATATTGCTAACGACTAAGTGAGGAAATATCACATGAGTCTAAAAAATAAAACAATTTTATTTTTCTGAATTTGTAGACGTACCGGGTGATCTGTTATATTTTGACCACCCACCTAACTCACTCATTTAAAGAGATATTAAAAAAAACTTTAAGCACTAAAAGTGTAGAATCTGTCATGAATTTTTAGGAAATGATAATAGACGAAACAAATGAATATTAAAAATGGCAAATATTTTACAATTTAATGTTTTCTTAAATGGAACACGTTGTATATTATACGCTCTTCTGGTGGAAAATTTTATTCTGGTTTCAAATATATATGATTTGTATAATCTATTTTAAAAGGTTGTGTTATTAATTATAATTTTAATAAATAACATAAGTAGGCCTAGACAAAATAATAATGGCCTATCAAATCATTTATATTTCTTCACAAAAATGGGGTGTTCGGAAGAAGAAAAGTTTAAAATCTTTGCGATTTAGGGGCCGTCCATAAAGGACGTCACGGTTTTTTCAGCCCCCCCCCCCCCATGTCACAAATGGTCACATCATTTCAGCCCCCCCCCCCTTTGTCACGTCACAAAATTGAAATCGAAAATTACACATTGTTGCCGTTAATAATATGTCAATAGCATGTGGTAAATAAATATCAGTAAAAACAAATAGGATTCATAGCCATTAATAGAAACATTTACTTATTTATGATTACAATTAAAAAATAATAATAAAATACAAGTCTGAAGAATTTTTTTTCAAATCTAGCTCTTGCCACGGACTTTCAAAACATATATGTGCTGAATTTATCGGAATAGTTTCTGATTCCCCGTTGTCCTCCTTTTCCTTCGAAATATCCGCTAAACCACTTAACTGGAATTATTATTCCGGACGTCACATTTTCATGAACCCCCCCCCCCTCTCTGTCACAAATGGTCACATTTTGCTAGATCCCCCTCCCCCTCAAGCCGTGACGACCTTTATGGATGTTCCCTTACTTAACAAATAATAAAAATAAATACAAGGCGCGCCAAGAGTATATTAATTTATATGGTGAGAATCTAAATAGAATACCAAGTTTAAATACTTTTAGAAATATATACAATTTGGTCACACCACAAAATCTTTCAAAGGAAAAAAAAATAACGGTTATTATAAATGAGGAGGAAGAATTGGAAATTCTTCTCTATTTTGAAGGTAACATAAAATCGTTAGTTGTTGCTAGTTGATTGAAACTCAGATATTAATGTTTCTAGAAAATCCACTGAATACGCGAAGCCATGGCGGATTTAGACAAACCATATTGGCAAGTCTTTAGAACTTTAAAAAAATATAACATGCATCCATATAAATTCCATAGACACCAAGAATTAAGTGAAAGCGACAAAGAAAGAAGGCCTAATTTCTGTAGGGATATTTTAGCCAGACTAGAACAAGATGGGGAGTTATTTTCAAACATTTTATGAACTGATAAATCCACTTTTTGCACCTCGGTATCACCCAATAGAAAAAATTTGCATTTTTGGGCTGATGTTAATCCACACAATACCCTGGAAACAAAAAGATCTGGAAGGCGTTCCTTACATGTATGGTGCGGTATATTAAGTGACAAGATTATTGGTCCAATATTTCTTGAGAACAATCTGACAGGAGCAAGATATATGGAACTTTTAAATGCTGTAGAAAATCGTGTAGATGAGTTACTTTTAAACGTGGCTAACTCCATAATTTGGCAACAGGATGGCGCACCTCCGCATAACGTTGCCCAGGTTACTGAACGGTTAAATGCCAATTTCGAAGTTTGGATTGGGAGATATGGTGTTATATCCTGGCCGCCTAACAGTCCCGATTTAACACCACTTGACACGTTTCTTTGAGGAACTTTGAAAAATAAAATATATTTTAAAAACAGCGATAATATATTAGAAATTCAAGCACGAATAATACATTGTTTTACACAAAAAAAATTTAAATATGGGTTTATCATCCACTAGTAGTATCTGCAAAAATTTGTTTTTCTAATGGGGATTTAGGTAAAGTTTGTCGGTTTTTGTCTTTTGTTAATATTCATATTAAATTTCATTAATTTTTTTTCTATATTTTTGTAGTATCTACATACTGTTTTTAACAAGAATAGTTTGCCTGTTGACAACTTATATCTAGTAGACAAACAAAGACGTAATAACAATTGCCGCATATTCAATACGCCATTATTATTATTTTGTCCACGCCTACTAATGTTATTTATTAAAATTGTAATTATTAACACAACCCTTTAAGATAGACCATATAAACCATATATAGGTATATATATTTAAAATCAGAATAAAATTTCCCGTCAGAAGAGCGCATAATATATGGGGTGTTTCATTTAAGAAAACATGAAATTGTAAAATATTTGTTATTTTTGATGTTCATTAGTTTCTTCTTATATCATATCCTAAAAATGGCCTTACAACTTTAGTTCTTAAATTTTTTTGACATTTCTTCAAATAAATGAGATAGATAGGTGGTAAAAATATAACAGATCACCCGGTACAATAACATTTTTGTGATTTTGTAAATAATAAAATAGTTTTGGTTAATGTACCCCTTTTGGAACATGATATCCTGCCAATACCGCATCTGACTGAAGATTTCTTCCATTTCCTATAATTACTGGGTACATCCTAAAAAATAAAATAATATTGGTCGGAACACCTTTGTAGTGTTACTAATATTGTTAATAAAAAGCCGAAGTCGACTGTCAAGTTTTATGTTTATTAATGAATGTCGTAGGTAATAGGTATATCGCTGGCCTAGGTGCAATACCACGTATGTGCTCTGAACAATATTTGTGGATAGGAAGAAAAAACTACAGTTTTTTTTACTTTGACTTTGATTACCAATATTTGAACTAACAGTTATTGAAAACAACTGCGTTTGCTATTTTAAGTCAGCAATAGTCAAAACTAATCTCTTTCATCTTTAAATGTACATAGGTGGTATTGCATTTTTATTTTCCACGATTTTTATGTAAGTACTTACGTGCTATTGATCCTAAATTTTAAAAAATACAAATCTTTATTTGAGAACATTTAAAATAAATAAATATATTTAATATTTTTTTTTTTACAACACAAACATTGCATTTTTATTTTGAAAATATAATTATAAGGTAATAAATAAAATATTTCATCAAAAGTATATTAACAAAATAAAAAAACCTAAATCCAAATAGGTAACTGAATCAAAACCGTATCGAAACACTAAGATCAGATTAGGAGCAAATATTTTAACAGAGTTTCTGATTTTTGTGCAGGAAGAAAGCCTATCTCTTTGTTACTGTGCGCCGTGTTGATATCAGTTTCCATGTTCATATACTCCAAAATTTCAAATGTATGCATATCTTTATTTGATAATCCATCACATTGAAGTGAGATCTGTTCACTTTCACTTCCTAATAAAATGTCATCTTCGAAGATTACAGGAATGTCTTCCAGTGAATGGTAATTTTGTATACGCTGATCTTCGTCTACACTTTGTCTACTAACGTTATACTTTGACTAAGTGGAAGAGGTTGATCCTTTTGTTGAGCAAGGGCCACAAGCTTTTTGCATCAATATGTTCATCATGTAAGAAATATTTTGGTCATAAAATTTATTCATACATACCATCAACATGTTCCCAATATATTTTCACCGCTTATTTGTGTCGAGAAAATAGTTCACCTCAAATTCTAAACTGTATAATTACGTCTACAATTACTACTACATTATTAAAATGAATATTACTAATATTTGGATTAGTATTATCAATATTTAATACAAAATATATATAGGAAAATGAAAAATGTTACAGCAATACATCATAATAAAATAATTATCCACCTAATTTTAATCACGTATGTACAATGCACAATGAAAGTGCATACTTATATTTAAGAAAATAGAAAACGATATGATGATATACCTCTCTATAATTCAGCTATAGATCTCCTATATTTAATTAGCACACAAAAATACAAATATTTATTACAACTTACCTTAGAATTCGTTAATATTATAGTCACAAATTGTGAACTACTAGTTTACACGTCAACCGCCATTATGAACGGCACCCTACTCACACTTACAAGATATTGCGAGCGAAATCTGCACGTGAGGTATTGCAAGGAAGCAGTTGGAGCGTTTCTATTGGTTAGAGTAATTCCAACTCTTGGCGGTTGATGCGGAGCAAATGTAAATAATGCATTCGCGCCAAAATTTAAATATTTGAATATTTTGTACTTACGAGGTATTGCACCTAGGCCAGCGATATATTTTTAATATAACTTAATTAACTTTAAAAGGTAGGGATTGAAACTTATGCATGTATGCTATGAGGAAGAACTAAATTTAATAGGATGATTTTTCGTTTATTTTTTCTGGGAAATGTTCCGTAATAGGGCGGTATTTTACACTATGAGCAATTAATTGTGAAACAATGAAAACTGTGCATTGAGAGACCTAAACATATTAGTATTTATTCATAAAAATACAAGTTTAATTTAATATTACAGTTTTAAAGACTGATGTTTGTAGTCTATACTTTACAGGTAGTAAAACGCTAGCTACTAGCCAGACTAGCCACCATGATGGTTTCGTATGTGACGTCACTATCCACTAGTAAACAAAGCAAGGATTTCTAAGGCGGCTTGTTTCAACGTGTACCTAGTAAATTTGTTGAGTATTTTATGGTTGAAACTAGGGGTTAGTTTTTTGGTTTATCAATCTTTTCAAAAATATCATTTTTTCAATATTCTCTTGCCCTCATATGTATTGTAAATATTGTCACTGCCATTGTGCACAGATTTATTCCTACTCTGACTAAGTTTCAATTATTTCATCTCGGAGTAGATGTTTGCTCCAAGGAGAATTAGAACGGGAAAGAGGAAAAATATTTAATACAGTCGGCACGGTGGATCTTTGCCGGTGCGCCATGGATCAACGATCAAGAGACAACATGATTTACAACTGCCCATCTTTATTTATTATAACCTTAAAAGTGAATAAAAACATGATAGACCATCTCCGGGGTTGCGCAATACGTCTCAAATTCAAGGTAACGTGCTAAACAGAGACAAAAGATATTTGGAGAGTTGCCCATTGATGTGAAAGTCATCGTTTCGATCTGACGACTTTAATTTGTTTTTAAATGTTGTTGTGCCTTCAAATTCAATTTAAGCCTATACATTTCCAGAGCCATTTTTATCGTACTTTGGTGTTGGCGGTAAATAATTATGGATATTGTCCAAACGCTAGACACGAAAATTTTGACGTTTATGAACTTGGACTTTCTTTTGACTTTTTTAATCTCGTAATTTTGATCAGATTCAACTTCAATTATTTATTAAAAAGTGCATTATAAGTCTAAACTTCCCGAGATATCGACGTTTGTAAATTTACATTTTTAAACTTTTACAGCCTAGCTTTCGAACGGTACGTCTTAGAGGAAAATGGTTTACATGTCCCTATCTTACTTTTTTATTATCTTCTCAAGTGTGTTAACAGGAAATATAGTACTTCCGGTTTAACCGGAAGTTGATACTTTTGGGAAGATAATAAAAAAGGAAAATCGGGACATGTAAGCCGTTTTGCTCTATGGCGTACCGTTGGAAAGCTAGAAGCTGTCAAAGTTTAAAAATGTAATTTTTCAAAAGTCGATATCTCGGAAACTATTCAGGTTAGACTATTTATATTTATGTTCTTCTTCTTGAGGTGCCGTGCAGATTCCTGCGTAGGCGTCCTCCCAACATCCTCTTATCAAATTTCTCTATTTAAGGCCGCAGTTTGAAGAGTTTGAAAGTCCTGTATGCCCGTCCAATGTCGGATATTTCTTAGCCATGATAGTCTCTTGCATCCTATCCCCCTTTTTCCTTCGATTTTGCCTTGTAGAATTAGGCGTTGAAACGAATAGCGTTCACCACGTATCAGGTGCCCCAGATAAGAAATTTTTCTCTTCTTGACATGCTCAAATAACTCACGCTCTTCAAGGTTTGCCCGACGGATAACATCTTCGTTAGACACTCTATCCACCCACGGGATTCTCAGCATTCTTCGAAGTACCCACATTTCAAACGCTTCGAGCTTGTTTATTGACGATGCCTTAAGAGTCCACGTCTCCACACCATACAAAAGAACTGACCACACATAACATTTCACCATTCTGTATCTGAGTTGAAAATTCAGATCGTTGTTTATAAGAAATTTCTGAAGCTTTTGAAAGGTCCTTTTGGCCTGTCCAATCCTGCTCTTAATTTCTGTCTCTGGATCCCATTTATTATTTATAAGACATCCCAAGTATTTGAAACTATTAACCTGTTCTATGTGTTTTTCGTTAATACGTATTTGTATCGGTGGGATATCGTTTCTGCTTACGACCATAACTTTTGTCTTATTTATGTTTATTTTAAGGCCTAATTGTTCACTTGAGTTGTTAACAGCGTTTAGGAGAGTCCGGAGATCGTTCACATTGTCGGCCAGGATCACAGTGTCATCAGCATATCTTATGTTATTAATGGGAATGCCGTTTACCTTAATACCCAGCTCACTCCCCGAAACCGCTTCAACAAATGCCCTCTCCACGTATAGGTTAAAGAGCATGGGAGAAAGAATACACCCCTGTCTTACACCCTTCTTTATTGCAAATTTCTCTGTGGTGTCGTTGTTTTGAAGTCGGATTTCTGCTGTTTGGTTCCAGTAAAGATTTGCAATAATTCGAATGTCTTTGTCATCAAGACCCATTTCTTGCAAGTATTTTACGAGTATATCATGCTTAACATTATCGAAGGCTTTCTCGTAGTCTATAAAGCACATTAAAACGTCTTTTCTTTGGTCGTAGCAGTTCTGAACCAGTGTTTGTAGGCTGAAGATGGCTTCTGTCGTCCCAAAACCATTTTTGAAACCAAACTGACTTGATCCACTAGCTTCTTCGCATTTTTTGTATAATCTGGTATGGATAACACGAAGGAAAAGTTTAAGGAAATGGCTCATCAGACTAATGAGACGGTAATCCCGGCACGTTCCCGCATTTGGTGACTTTGGAATGGTAATAAATGTAGAACGCAACCAGTCTTTGGGGATAACTCCAGTGTCATAAATTTGGTTGAATAGGTCCACCACTATTGCTAGGCTATTCTCGTTTAGTGTGTGGAAGGTTTCGGAGTACATATTATCTGGTCCAGGAGCTTTGTTGTTTCTCATTGATGTTATTGCATGGGTGACTTCGCTCTTAAGAATACTTGGTCCAGATGGTAAATCTGTTGTTAACCCGCTGCAGTTGAGCGGTCTGTTGTCATCAAAAAGTCTGGATGTATAGTTTTTCCAGGTATCAAGCAATTCTTGGCGGTCTACAATTGGTTTATTTTCCTCATTTCTGATATTGCTTATGGGTTTCTTGTTGTGTAGTCCCACTATTTCCTTTACTTTTTTATGTAAATGAAAACTATCGCCCAAACGATAGAGATTCTCGGCTTCTATGCATCGATCAGTAAGCCATTTTTCCTTTGCAATCCCCACGTGCCTGCGAATCTCTTTTTGGTAGGTCAAGTAGCCCTGACGATTTTTCTGTATCTTGCAGAGGCGACGCTGTTCCATTAGTTCCAATATGTGCTCAGTCATCCATTCGTTCTTTGCCTTTGTTTTAGGTTGAATAAGACATGTACTATTTGCATTTTCAAATGATTTCCTGATGTTGGACCAGAGTTCCTCGACATCTTCTGCCCCGGCGATATTGGCAATTTGAGTGTTTAGAGTATCTTTATATTTTATTGTTGTTGCTTCATTTTTTAGTAGCTTAGGGTCGGGCATTTCCCTAAGTTTACTTCTTTTCCTACTTGCTAATCGTACTCTTACATTTGCACATAGGGGATTATGGTCGGATTGGATATCTGCTCCCGGAAATGTGCTAACTTTGGTTATGGAGTTTCGGAACCTATGATTGATAGTTATAAAATCGATCTGATTCCGAACAATATGTTGATCGTTATCTCGAGGTGATTTCCAGGTATAGAGGCGTCTGGAGGGCGATTTATACCATGTGTTTGTTATAACAAGTTCATTTTCTTCACAGTTTTGTATTAGTTTTTCACCTCTTTCATTTCTTGTTCCAAGACCATGTTCACCAACAATGTATTCCACTCTACCCATTCCTACCTTGGCGTTAAAGTCTCCCATTACTATATTTACTTCGTTTTTCTTGGTAAGTTTTAGAGCCTGATCAAGCTGGCCATAGAATTGATCTACCTCCTCCTCTGGTTTGTCCGACGTGGGCGCGTATGCTTGGATGAAATTAACATTGAAGGGTTTACCGAATAGTTGTACAATGATTACTCTCTCTGAAATTGGTACAAAATTTCTTACTGAATTCCGTAAGGATTCATCCATCATAATACCGACACCATGTCTATGATTTCTGTCTGTGTTGTTACTACCAGAATAATAGAACACTTTTCCATCTGAATGGATTACCCCTGAATCGGGCCATCTAACTTCGCTGATTCTAAACACATTAACTTTCATTCTCTTCATCTCCTGGATGAGGTTGTGGTATTTTCCATAGGCATACAGGGTCCTAACATTCCATGTTCCTATTCTTATTGTCTCATCAAGTTGAAACCGGGAGATTCTTCGCACCCCTTGACCATTTAAGGTCTGCCCGGGACTAGGGGCCATTTGATTTTCTTCTTCCAACATGATAAGATTTTGTGGACGGATATATTTATGTAGAATCCAAAAATATTTTAAAATGTAGGGTGTTCAATTTAAGAAAAAAGGAACTTTTTTCTAGGGCTTTGTGGCTCATCCTGTATACTGAATTCTTGTTTCTTTTGATAGACTTTAAAAACCCTAAAACTTTTGCCTACTTTAAGAATGGGAATATCGTTCAAAAAATCCATTTCCACCCAATAAATCGGCAAACTTGTCATAATTTCTTGTTTAAAGCCTCTACACACGACCCAATCTGCAGGGTCCGATTTGCAAGGCACATAGGAAAGGGAAAATCGGGTGCTGCTCTCTCCACACCACCCGATCTCGCAATGTGCACAGAAAACAGAAACAAAGTTAGTGTGTTTCGAATTTTGAGTCGTAAAGGTCAAAATCACAGAACATAAAGGTTAGTTGTCAAAATGGCTCCTAGTAAATGTCAAAAAATCGGAATTGCGCCGACTTTGCTATTAGAAAATAATTCCCGAAGAAAGAAAAGAAAATGCTGGGTTAAGGGCTACGACTCTCGGTAGGTTTGCTTGGACGGTCGCGGCGAGGACCGAAGCTACTCGTCGGGGAGTGGGCGGTGACATAGTCTTCCAGGGCCGATGTTCTCGCGTGCCTATTTTGCTAGCTTATGCGTTTCGATTCGCATTCAGTGCTTATTAATCATTTATTTGTTGCGGGCGCGGATACATCGATAAGAAATAGTTAGCACTTACGATTTTCAATATGGAAAATTATAAGTATGTAAGAAAACGGAATATACGTTTGTCCTTTAACGGGAAAATAAGTTTTGCTAAGAGATGAAAAAATGTAAAATTCAATTACTATGTTTACGAAGATACTAAATAATACTCTTATGAGTAAGAATTCTATTCTTATAGCACAAATAAAGAGAAACCTGTTGTTATAGTAACACCCAGATGCTATTTAGTCACAAAAAAAATAATAAATTAGATTAGTTTTAAACATATAACCCGAAAATAACATTCAAATTTCCGAGAGAAGAATCCATCATTTTTTGCAAGACTTTTTTCTAATAATTTTCTCAATTTCTTTAGAAAGTTTATAATAAAAACAAAAATAATTCAATAGAAACAAATGATTTATTATAGCTTTTTTTACATGTTAACTATTTATACTTTTAAAAAATCTCAGAGATTCAAAGTCTATTAATTTTCTAAATAGGCAAAGGTTGCTGTTTTGTTTTTGTCTAGTAGTGTGTAGTAGATAGGTGAAGTGGCCATTGGAGAGGAAAAAGTTTAGCCATATGAATATTTTTAAAGAATTAGGACCAATTGACTTTAAAAACTTTTTGAGAATCAACACCGAGACATTTGGGGAACTGCTATCTCTATTTAAATAATAGGCGTTCCCACAGGCAGGGCATTTGTCTATAAAGCTGAAAAATCTCTCTCCAAGCTTGCATCTCCCTTTTAGACATTTTTGATTCAAAATACGAAAAAATTGTGGCAAATCTGTCAGAATTAATACATGACGTGCCCCGTCAAACTTCGATGAAATCTACCCAACCGTCCGATCTGGATTTTGTCGGTCCGACATGCCTACACACTACCCAACTTGCAGGGTCCCTGCCATAGGCATCGTAACTATAGATCCGACACGCCATTCATAAATGCTATAAAATTTTGATGCCAAAATCGTTTGGTGGCGAGACACTGTGAGGAGCTAGGTGGGGCCGGGAGTGGGGATTACGCTGCCTTTACATATGCATGCGACAAAACTCCAGGAAAACCCACAGAAAAACGCTGTCACAAATGAATGGAACATCCGCTATGCCGAGTATTGCCGAGTCGATACGGATGGCCACGAAAATGATGAAATCTGGGCGGATCCTTTATTGCTGCGTTGCCATACTACAGATTTTTTACAAGGTTTTAGGCAATGTTATATATTTCCCACATCATGTTATTCTAGTTAATCATAGAAGTTAATACTTTTAACAGCGTAAGCCTAGAAAACTACGTTTTCTGTGGCGTAAGTCTGCCAAACCATGTGGAGGGGAGCAGCTTGCATGTTGATTTACTTTACACTGGAATACATTGATGACAACACGTTTATTTGTTATTGTTCGGTGTAATAGTTACGATGTCTATGGTCCCTGCAGATTGGGTCGTGTGTAGAGGCTTTTAGGTTAGTATATGTTGTGGTTTAATTGTCCAGAGGTTAGGATTTAGTCAGTTTAGTGGTAACTAGAGGTTGTAAAATGGATGTATTTTGAAATAATATATGGTTTATAGTTAACTAACCGCCATCATTTTTATGCTTTGAAAAAGCCGCCCGAACGTTGCTATTAGACAGCTCGAGAGTTCTCGTGTTTAGCATAACCTCACTGACACTAACACTGACATATTAAAAAGTGTATATGCCAGAACCTGCTTGCGTTTGTTTACAGAAATTGTGTGTAGTGACGTCACGCACAAACAAGTACGGCGGCTATCGTTTTTCCGCGTAATTTAAGAATTGAAATTCAAAATGACGTGTTAGGCTATTAGCGATTTGGTTTTAAAAAAATTCGGGTGGATTATTTTCACCTTTTGAACAATTTAAGACACGTTCCGAAAAATATATAGTAAAATACCTACTCTATGGCTCAGATTAGTTAGATTTGATATTTGTGGTTTATTAAACAGTGACCTTCGCTTAACATTTTGATCACGAAAACTTGAAAAGCTGAAACTTTGGGACGTTTTTAAAATATTAATTTGTGGTAATGTGTGAAAATTGCGCCGAGACGCCATCTTCAATTTTTTCCAATGGTCGAGTTATACTTTATTTGATAACGAGTTATTTAAATATTTACAAGGGTCGTATATTAGGTTTGTTCCAGTTGGTGAAAGTATATACCTACTGTCCTAGAACTATCAAGTTTCTGCGCGCCTTTGCAGACGTTCGAGTTTTGTCGAATTGAATTTGGACAACCAACGAAAAACTTTTGAATTCAAGTTAAATTCAGGATTTTCTGGTTCAAAAACATCAAACCCTTGTACCGATCCCTGCTGAGAAGCAAAAATTGCATTTTTTGAGCTTTTGCCTTTTGCTAAAATTTCTGATGTTGTTGTTTCGCAGCCGAATGGTGGCAATTACAAACATCGGGAATCACACTCACTAAATTATGTTTTGCAATAAGTGGTGCATGGGGTAACTTGCTTGTACAGACCACCCTCCTCATCCACCCTGCTCGTTTTGAATGATTTTGAGGAGTACTTCCGAAAAAATCCTATAGACGATATTGAGATCCTTGTGGGCGATATTAATATTGACATCTTAAAGAAGAACGATAATTATTGTAATACTTATGTCTCCCTTCTGAACTCATATGGTTTCGAATCTCTCATAAATGGTTAGGGTAATTCCGGGAGAGATGGCACACCTTTTTATTTTTTTTAATAAATCAAAATATATTGAAAAACGTAAAATCTGTCATAGTCGCGAACGTTATTTATAACTAAAAGAAAAAAGTAAACTGGAAAAGTTTTTTATTTCCAAACTTTTTTGGCAAAAAACTACAAAGTAAATATTCCAGGGAAAAAACCAACTCACCCATAGTTCATGGGTGAGATGGCGCACACCAAAAATAGAAGTATAAACGTTGACAAACCAGTAAATAAACAGTTGTGAATGACTTGATGTAACAAACAAATGAAGAATTAATGTAACAAAAAGTACAAAAACGATATATAACTAAAAAAATATTATATAAAACATTACAAATGGGAAGCAGTCTGAATATTACATGGCAATATTTTCTTTTCTTCCACACCGTAGACAATGGTTTGCAAATGTGGTGCAACCTTCATGCAGCCATATGTGGCAACTAAGACACTGCAACCAATCTTCTTTGCTTGAAGTTTTTTCATAATTTTCTCCGCAGCCAATGCAATCATTTTCACCGTCGGTACCACTGTCTGAATCGTTTTCTAAAATAATGCTTGCGTCGCTGTTGGAGGAAACATCGCTGTCTCTTTTGGGCTGTTTATTTTGCTTCGCTTTGGATTGTACACCCTGCTTCTTTGTTTCTTTGTTGATTAAAATCCTAGCCTTCTTTGCAGCCAGTTCTTTTCGCTTACAAATATTTTCAGGAGATGTTAGGACCTCGGCTATACCGAAGTTATCTACATCCAAAGCGTTTTATTTGCGGCAAATGTGGCTGTATAAGTTTGGCATCCATTGGATTACCTATTCTGGATCTAAGTCGTTTTTTTTTACGTGGACTGAAAACATTGCAAATAGGGGAAGCAATGAAATTGGTAGTTGTTTGTTGCGATTTTGTAAGCTGCTTAAAGAGGCACAACCTGAGATTGGCCATCTAATAATTTGGTCCGATTCATGTGCTGGCCAGAACAAAAATGTTTTTATATTGTGTCTTTACCAGTACCTAATAGTGAAAATTTTTTTTAAAGTAGTAGATCACGAATTTCCCGAAGTTGGTCACAGCTACTTAGATTCCGACCGTGACTTTGGAAGGATTGAAAAAGTATTAAGAAAACATCATACAATATTAATTCCAGACCAGTAGAAATCATTACATCTGCGAGTACAGAGAACAGTTTTTGCCTGAATATGACAAACTTTTTTTATAACTTAGAAGAACTTCCGGCCAAACTTCGCTTGTATAAAAAAATAAACAATACTGCTAACGATAAAGTTAATTTACGAGACAGTGTCAAGTGGATTAGAGTAGACCACTTTGGGTTTTATTATTATAAAACTAACTTGGATCCGATTACCCCATTTCTACAGGTTGATTTACATAAAAAGGGCACAAAAGAAATCCTTCCTGAGGAAATATTTTTAAGTAAGTTATCAAGGTGTGAGAGTCTCACAATTGAAAAAATGAATAACTTACAAGAGCAGCTAAAGTTTATTGACG
This sequence comes from Polydrusus tereticollis, assembly GCA_963920685.1. Taxonomy (NCBI): domain Eukaryota; kingdom Metazoa; phylum Arthropoda; class Insecta; order Coleoptera; family Curculionidae; genus Polydrusus; species Polydrusus tereticollis. The sequence continues at coordinate 92,840,346 of OY987326.1, read as the reverse complement.
AGGATTATAGATGGTTCTATGAAGAAATTTTGACTGAAAATATTGACAATCCTAAGAAAAAAAGAAAAACCTGTTAGTTTGCTGTTGCTATTGTATGTTTTCCAAAGTTAGTTTATCGATTAAATATTGTAGACCCTATTCTGTGAAAGTTCCTATATTATATAATATTAAAAACATATTTAAAAGCAACATGACTCCCTTTTTCAATTAAACCATATAACGTTTTTGATTTAAAGTTGGTGGAATAAGGTGTTATGTACACATAAATCTAAATTTATCAAAGACGTTTTACAATTTTTTATTATGATAGGACAGCAAAGAAAATTACTTAGTTTCCCTAAAATATGCCGTATTACCAAATAAAATAAAATTGTAATGTAAAAAAGTTCTAGTTCAAAACGCGTTTTATTAAATTACTCCAAAATTTAAAAATGTTACATGACACCTTTATCCACTTATGTCTTCAATTGCTTTGTACAGATTTTATTTGTTTTTATTCGTACTTTTTGGTCGTGGAGAAAATATAGTCTGCTACTCGGTTAGAATGAAAATTTGATACTCGTGGTTTCTCACACTCGCTACGCTCGCGTTCGGAATCTTCCACTCGGATCGAATTTTCATTCAAACCTCGTTACAGAATCTACTATTCTGAGGCTACCGATCAAAAATAATCTAAAACAAATAAGGACTTACCAATAAAAAATGATAACCTTGAACCTTTTACAAATGGTAAAGATTTGTCCAATTATTGTAATAATTGTCTTGACAGTGGAGTCAAATGCTTGGCCTGTTTTTCTGGACCTTGCCAAGGCATTCGATACAGTACCTCACTCAACACTTCCGAGTGTTCTTAACTCCTATTGGGTGCGTGGAGATGCCCTGAGCCTAATCTCGAGTTACTTAAGTGACACAAAACAAATTGTCAATAATCGATGAAACCTTAAGTGATCCAGTCAAGGTTCAAATTCGTGTCCCACAGGGTACAGTCCTGGGTCCACTACTTTTCATCACCTATATAAATTCCTTAATAGAACTAAAAATGAACAACAGTACTGTCAAATCATACGCCGACGATACGGTTATTCTCTTTGGGGGATCATTGTGGCATGATGTTAAAGCCTTGGCAGAGGAAGGGTTTCTTAAAATTTTATGTTGGTTGCAAACGTTCAAGCCGAGTCTAAACATTGATAAAACGAACTATATTGCCTTCTCGCTTACCTCTGCCGGTCGACCGCATTTTACAACTGTGAAGTTGGGAGATGGGTGTATTGGGGAGGTTGAGCCTACCAAATATCTGGGCATTACAATTGATAGGCATCTCAGATGGGACAAGCATGTTACACGACTTACTAACAATATACGAAGACTCATATCCAAATTCTACATTTTAAGATATTTTAAGCGAAAAAGTCATAATACTGGTGTACAAAGCGCTGGTGGAATCACTAATAAGATATGGCATGGCATTCCGATCTGGGGTGGTCTGTACAACAACCCTTTTAGACAATTAAATGTGGTGCAACATTTTATAATTAAAGCTATATTTGGAAAGAACAAAAGGTACTCTACAGCCCTATTGTATTTCGAAGCTGTCCCTAATATTTGAACATTATACATTCACTCTGTATGCTTGTTTGTGTATACTAGGCCATTTTATATGGAATCAGTAAATAACTCCTATAGTACGAGAAATAACCTCAATAGACATCTCATTATACCAAAAAGTAATTCCCATATTAAGTTGAGATTTTTGAACTACTTAGCCCCTAAATTCTATAATCTTCTACCTGTTGTCATCAGAAGGATTCATAAAAAAACCCGCCTTTAAAAAAGAATGTCTAAAGTTTATATTTCAGAAGCTGGATTTGTTTTTAGTGTTTCTATAGACTGTTTATGTCTATAGATACGATGATTTATGTATTTACAGTAATTTCTGATTATGGTTACCTATACGTTTATGTACGGCAGAATACTGATCTCTGTTCTTAGAAGCAGATATAATATTTGCAGAATTATACCGTTGACTCTTACTGCCATAAATAATCTACCTGATTAAATCCTATTGTATACGCCTCAACCTCTTCAAAGCTGAATAAATGGGATCAGGGTCGGCTTGAAAATGTACCTACACCACATGATTTATTTTTATAATTTAAAATAAATAGACAGGTATTTTTAGTTTTAGGTACCTATAATAAATGTAAAATAATGATAACAATTAATGATAATTGAAAATAATATAATTTCAAAGTATAACTATTAGGATAACAAGTACAATAAAAATTAATTAAATTCTTAAAAACTATTGACAATTTATTCAAAATTTAACTCTGTATCACTATCACTATCTTCATCTAAGCCTAAACTTATAATTAAGGGTTGAACATTTGTAATCATACAATTGTAAGAATTTTCCACCTTAAGTACATGCTGTACACAGTTTTTCCAGCTGTCTGCAGAAATTTTTCTTACTTCGTTTTTAATTAATTCTACTACAGATGCATTTAATGTAGGAGAAATATTATTTCTCCTAATATTGGATTTTAACTGGTGCCATATTAGTTCAATATGATTGAATATACAATAGTATGGAGGAAGACGCAACACTGTATGTCCATTTTCTGCTGCAAGTTTGTCACACTCGTATTTCTTATTTATTTTAAAAGCTTTTAATACTTCTAGCAGTTCTCGTTTTTTGTAAATTTCTTCAAAATATAAATAATTTTCAATCATAAAATTTTGAATTTCTGCTTTTATATTATTAGAATTGGGAATGATTTTTGCTTTCCGACTATGATAACTAGCATTGTCCATTACAATGACGCTATTTTCAGGTATATTTTTAAGGAGTTTATGTTTAAACCAACCTTCAAAAAGTTGTGCATCGATATCTTGATGGTAATCTAAAGAAGAATCTGCTATGTTTTTAGCTGAAAGCAACAGACAATTTGGAACAAACCCGTTCTCTGAACCAGCATGTACTATGGTGATTATTTTGCTTTTATTTGATGGTGCCTTGGTTTGACAATTTTTGGAAGAATCATCCCAACCTTTTCTTGGAGTGTCATGGGTATCGAACCATGTTTCGTCAAGGTAAATAATTGGACGATTTTTTTCTCTAAATTGTTTAACAGCTGTTAAATATTTAAGTCTCCATTCCCGTAAACGTTGAGATTCCATTAATGTTTGTCTTTTATTAATGCTTCGGTATTTAAACCCCATTTTATGCAATATTTTCCTAAGACTTGAAAGGCTACAAGAGATATTTGTTTCGTCTTTAATCAGCCGCTCTTTGAGGGAAATCAAAGTAGGTACAGTTTGTGCCTCATACATTTGGTAAATCTTTCTTCTTAATAAATCCATGTCATTTTCGTCAATGCTTCTAAATGTGCCAAAATCACTCCGATTTTTTCTAGGATTAACAGGTTTAAGTACTAAGTATGTCTCTTACCGAAGATAAAGGAGTTTTTGTCAAAGTAGACGTCTCTGCTAAAGCATCCATCGAATTAAAATTTCTACTCAACAAAGATTGATACACATTTTTAATTATTAGTTTGGCATCGGTAGATAAATGCTTTCTTATAAAAATTACACTTGAAGATGCCCCCCCTATCCGCACAATTCCAAGGACGCCACATTCTACCACTAATAAGCCCAAATAAAAATTACTCGCCGGAAAACCACTAAAGGCTAAAATTATTAAAAATCAGTTTGTATTTATATATGCATCAGGCATAGGTATAAATTGAATTTGTACCTGGTCCGGCTCTACTCGAAAAAGTTTTAAAATTTGGGATTTCCTTATTTATTTTATGGTCAAAGGGATAATGAGGGTTGTATTGCAGTCTAAAGATCAACGATATAATTCTACAAATACTATACAGATATTTATGTTTAGGTGCTGAATAAACCTCATTAAAACATACTAGAAACTAACATAACATAAATTAAATGTATTTCTAACTGTTTCAGTAATATATTTATTTATATTATTTATTTCTTATTTATGTGGTACTTTTTTATTGTGTGGCGCTTAAATAAAAATCATTGTGATGAATAAAATGCATGCATTATCTTGCAGTAAGGTTTGGAGTTATATCGTCTATATATTTTGTGATTTTTTTTATCTGATAATTTTTGAACTGTCCGAGAATCGTTCTACGGACTGAAAACATTACTCTTTAAATAATGAAGTGTCGCTAGATTAGAATAATGAGGTACCCTGGACCCTGAACCTACCTTAGTGTTTCTTTTATGCAGGCCTTTAAATATGGCATTTTTTCTTGAGCTTCCACGTTGACTCTTGAGTCCCGACAAGGCAAAGCATTTTGAAGTTCCTTAAATAAAAGCTGTTGCTTTTCGGGGTTTTGACTAAGTTGATATAATGTTGAGGCTAAAGCGATCGAAGTCTAAAAATTACGAATTAATTTTAACATTTTGTACTTTTTGAAATGTGGGTTTTAATGAAAATAGTATTTTTTACTGTGTGCTTTTTTTGGAGTTTAGACAAACTATGTATGAAACTTAATGGGATGCGGAGTCATTGCATGCAGTGAAGTATTTGTTTTCTTGTGAAAGGGTTTCTACCGTGTCTACTCCCACAAGCAGCAGATCTAACGCTAGTACAGCTGCTAATTTGGGATTTTTGGTTTTCGTCAGTATTCTCTCCACAATGGAGATATCCTCTTCTTTGATATTGTCGTAATTTTTATGTTCCATACTTTCCATAGTTTGCGTTATGTATTTTAGGCATAACCTGAAAAACATAAATGCTTCTTATATACCGGGATGACTAAAGTAGGTAAGGAACAAATTCAATATTTATAAACGCCTATTTTGTTGAGAACTCGCCCGCTCGTCAGTTTTGTTTTTGCTGTTCATTTGTTAGCATAATTTGTACTGTACCTATAGGGTGGCCCCCAAAAAGTGGCTTGGTAGAAACTGTGGCCTGACAGTCAACTATAAAAGGACTGAGCATCTGTGCATAGGAAGACAGCAAGAACATCTTACTTTTAATAAAGCTATTGATGGTTATGAGGAATATGTATATCTATAATCTATCTTTAAGTAGCGCGAAGTAATAAATGCTTATTAAATATGCAAAACGCATACCTGGGTATTAAGAACAATTTAAACGCCATCCCTTAAAATCTATTGTAGTTACATTAAAGGATCCAATTAATGAGCATTCTTTAGGTAGATTGGGAAAATCCTTTAGCCAGGAGTGTATCGGGTAAGTTTTTAAATTAAAAATCCTAAACATGCCTATTCTCCTAAAATTGTATTATATTATTATTACCACATGAAAACATTTAAAAAAATCGTATTAACTAATAAATAACAATGGGTGGAGTTACTATTTTACATAATACGAGACATAATATAATTACAAAAATAAGATATAATATACAATCTTAAAAACAAAGCATTTCAAAAATCGAAGAATGTTTTGTCGTTATGGCTTAATGATAGTCCGATTCGGCAGATGAACTTATATTAACATCGTTTATAATAAGCGGTTCAACCATTTCTTCGATTATTATATCTACCTGCATCATTTTAGCTTCTTCTTCTATCACATGATCACACTTTTCCACTTTTCCGCACTGATTTTACCCATAGCTTCATTAAAGAGGCTTTAAAACCACCATTTTATAAGTCGTGTTTCTTTCTGGCGACATTTGTCTTTATTTGAGCCCATATAAGTTGGATCGGATTTAATTCGCAGTGGTAAGGCGGGAGTCTGAGCACAGATAATCCTCGTAACTTTGCCATTTCATTGACTACATATTTTTTGAATGCATTTCTATGTAAATTGGCTAGTACCAATAGTTCTTTTTTTAAGGAATCTGATAGAAATTCTATTTGTCTTAAACTTAGCCATTCTGTTATTTCACTTTTACGTCACGCTCTTGTCGGTAATTTTTCCGTCAGCCTAGAGTGATAACTTGCATTATCCAATACAATTATTGCATCTTTTGGTATAAAATCCAACATTTGCTCGAACCATTTCAAAGACATCGGCATTCATATCTTCGTGATAGTCTCCTGTATTTTTAGAGTGAAACATCAGTAGACCACCTTCAGAACTTCCAATATGGGTTATGATAAGTCGATGTCCTTTTCCAGATGGCGGTCTTAATCCTGTGGACAATCCTTCCGAATAAGCTTGCTTTGAACTTTTAATATTTTCATCCGCCTAAAATTTAGTCTCAGTGTTACCTTCAGTTAGCCATATTTCGTCCAGGTAAAATATTTTTTGTTTTCCTCTCTGGCTTTTCGGACGCTTCTTAAGTAATTTCTTCTCCAACATACGATATCGCTTCTGTCTATTAAAATAGATTGCCTATTATGTTTTTTCCACCGAAAACCCATTTTTTTTAATAATTTCCAAAGCGTATTTCTATACACATAAATGGGTAGTCCTGGTCTTCTCGGATTGAGGACAATAATTTGTCCAGCGTGGAAATTTCTTTTTTTTAAATAAAATTATGAACTTTTCGCCTTATTAAGTTTATATATTGTTGTTTTCCTAACGTTAAGCATATCTGCTGTAAATTGCACTGCATTGTCAACACTCAAATCCGCATTCTTACATTTAATAGAATCGTAACAGTTAAGAATTAATTTCTTTTCATTTACTGTACATAGACCGACTCTAGGGCGTTTAGGCAATTGTTGAAAATTCTCCATATTTAATTAAAAAAATACTGACACTTCACACTTTGACTAGTTTCACTTCATGTAAAGATAAACTTTATAGGAACAAAAATAGGAAAAGACAGAAGAACCGAACAGGACATTGAAGACATAATAAGTAAGGGGAGGACGGTAATATGTCACCTTAACTCCGTCTTTTGGTCAAGGGACATATCGCTTAAAAGAAAACACATCTATGATGGGATGCTTAAGAGCATTACTGTTTATGGCAGTCTATGGTTGCGAATCCTGGCAAATGACCAAGCGCTAACAACAAAAACTTCTGACACTTGAAATGGATTACTGACGCAGATCCACCGGTTTATCAAGAATGGAGAGTCAGAAATCGACGAATAAGAGAAATGTTGAAAGTTAAAATTACAATTCTAGATGAAGTACAAGAAAAACAAGTTATTTGATATGGACACGTGGAAAGAATGACGGAACATAGAATCCCAAAACTAATTCTGAGATGGACTGCAGAAAAACGTAGAAGAGGGAGGCCAGAAGCAACCTGGATTGGCGGTATTCAGAGGGCCATGTTGAAAAGAAACTTAAGACCGAAGACTGGAAAGGTAAAATAGGATGGAAGCTGGGAACCGGAAGGCGTAGGACGCTATAAAATCGGATAGAATAAAATATATTTAAAATGAATATTCATGCATGCATTTTTGTTACTTGCAACTGCTATAAGCAAAATAATGTATTACCAAATAATAATAATAATAATAATAATAAAAAGGTTGGAATATACACTGCGTCCATTAATTATGGAATAGGTAAAAATGTACTCGAATTTTAAACGTCCATATTTTCATCAAAATTCGATCAATCCATTCCTTTGTCAATTTATTAGGTAGGCTATCTCTTGGACTACTTAGAACAATCTGTTTGGCCTCACTTTACGTCTGTTTCATACACGGTAATGGCTAAGATACCAAGCCGTGTAAAATCTGCTGATTTTAAAATTAATGTTTACAAAATTCAAAGCAATGAAAATAGAATTTAATGTAATAATAGCTAGTAACAGCAATTTAGAGAAACAACTTAATTGTACGAAAGAAATTAATAACAAGTATTTCCTCCACGGTCATTAATGACAGCTTGACAACAATTTGGCATAATGATAATCAGATTTCTTATAAACATCTGATCCATGTTTTCCCATATTCTTTGTAGGGCCAATCTGAAATGAGCCAAATTTTCTGGGGGGGGAGATTCGCTAAATTAACGCTCTATAGGGTTAAGATCTGGGCTTCAAGCTTTCCCATTCATTACAGTAATTCCATTTTCTGCTAGATATTCCCTTACTACTCTCGCCGTATGTGGACGTGCTTTATCTTACATAAAAATGAAGTCTTCAATAATAGGAGCCAAAGGCACAATACGCTCTTGAAGAATCTCCGTAATGTACCTGTTACTCGTTATATGCTCTACAAGTACCAATTCTGTTTCCGCCTCTAGAGATATGCTTCCCCAAACCATAATTGATCCACCGCCATAACTAACCATCTCTTTGAAGTTAGAGTGAGTTAAACTGAGTGCATTCTTAAAAGTTAAAAAAATAAAAAAAATAATAAATCAATCAAAACCGTCTTCTCCATCAGCTTGCAAGATTTTTCGGCATGTTTAAATTTAAATAGGCCTGAACTTTTGAATTTGTGCAGAATTAGTACAATTATCGACCTTAAATTGAAGGTTTGTCTTCAAATATATATTTTAATATTAAACTTTTAAAGTCTATAAAATTATGTACAGCCGTACCATTTACCTGTAATGTTAGAAAGCGATTTTATCAAAACTAATTGTAGTCTAGGTACTTATTCCGTTTCGGCTCTAATCATTTTATTCCTTTTTTTTGTACCTAATCCTGGTTACTTGTTTACTGATTATGTGGTTATTATGCCTTTATGGGCGTGCCTCTATAGAAATAATACACCTATTTATATCTATAATCCCTACCTTGGGTGTTTGTTTTTCAGTGAAACTAGTCAAATTGAAGTGTCAGTGTTTTTGTAATTAGATCTGGATAATTTTCATCAATTGCCTAAACACCCTAGAGTCGGTCCATGTACACTTGTACAGTAAAAGAGAAACAATTAATTCTTAACTGTTACGATTTTATTAAAAGTAAGAATGCGGATTTGAATGTTGACAATGCAGTGTAATTTACAGCAGATATGCTTTAAAAGAGGAAAAAAGTGTGGGCGAAATTATAAAAAAAAAATGGGGTTTCGGTGGAAAAAGCATAATAGGCAATCGATTTTAATAGACAGAAGCGATATCGCCTGTTGATGGAGAAGAAATTACTTAAGAAGCATCCGAAAAGTCAGAGAAGAAAACAAAAAAAATATTTTACCTAGACGAAACATGGCTAAATGAAGGCCACACTGACTAAATCTTGGCAGGATGAAAATATTAAAAATTCAAGGCAAGCTTTTTTGGAAGGATTGTCCACAGGATTAAGACCGCCATCTGGAAAAGGACATAGACTTATCATAACCCATATTGGAAGTTCTGAAGGCTTCGTTAAAGGTGAACCACTGATGTTCCAATCTAGAAATACAGGAGAGTATCACGAAGACATGAATGCCGATGCCTTTGAAGAATGGTTCGAGCAAATGTTGGATCTTATACCAAAAGATGCAATAATTGTATTGGATATTGCAAGTTGACGGAAAAATTACCGACAAGTGCGTGGCGTAAAAGTGAAATAACAGAATGGCCAAGTTAAAGACAAATAGAATCTTCATTAGATTCCTTAAAAAAAGAACTATTGGTACTAGCCAATTTACATAAAAATGCATTCAAAAAATATGTAGTCGATGAAATGGCAAAGTTACGAGAAATATCTGTGCTCAGACTCCCTCCTTTACCACTACGAACTAAACACGATCGAACCTATATGGGCTCAAATAAAGACAGATGTCGCCAGAAAAAAACACGACTTATAAAATGGTGGACTTAAAAGACTCTTTAATGAAGCTATGGATAAAATCAGTGCGAAAATGAATAAAATATGATTAAGTCATAACGACAAAGTATCAGTCGATTTTTGAAAATGCTCTGTTTGTAAGATTCTATGTTATATCTTGTTTTTGTAATTACATTATGTAAAATAGTACCACCCATTGTTATTAACCTGCCAATATATTATAATACAATGTTAGGAGAATACCTATGCATGCTTAAGGTTTTTACGCATGAGCCACCCTGTACAATTTTACATATTATGTATTTATATGTGTTGAAATGACCCCGCAATAAAAACACGAATAATAAAATAATTACGGTCGATTATAAAACTTCCTCATTTAAAAAATAATGCAATGAATGTTCCACATATCGTTCGACCTGCCAAAAACATACCGCACATAAATACCATGCAAGAGACGCAGATTTGACACACTTTTAACGTTTTACTTTCGATTCTAAATCGCACGGCGCGTCGTTGAGCGAAAGTTGACATTGACATTGACAGTTAATTAGGACAACGACTTTATGCGGTCGATGCCACTTCTGAAGATTGCATGCCACACTTTGTGATTATATAACTGGCCAATGAAAGGTAAAAGGTTGCTGACTTTAATTTTTATTGTTTGGATTGTTGCTTTGATTTTGTAAGACCATTGGATGAGATGAGTGTGAAGATATTTGTTAAGTATTTTTTTGTAATTGCATATTTAGGTTCGGCTATGAAGGCCTAGCAGTATATTTGTGGTATTAATTTGTGGTTTAGTGGGCGTATTGCCTACTATCTTTGGTCAGAGCGACATTCCTAATAACATACTTTAAGTTGTTATCGAGATTTATCTATGCGCAAGGTCTTAGTTTACTTAAATTTGAATACAATACAAAGAGCAAAGAAGTTGTTTTGGGGCCAACCGCAAAGGTTACTCCCAAGACGCTAAGTGGGTATAAGCCCGCATGAGATGCAGGGTCAAAACATATCAAAGTTATGATTTTTGAAAATCGTAAAATTGACCAATTTGGCGCCTGCAGGTAAAGCTTGTCCAGAGATATAAGAAAGTCACACCAATTCTTTAGCATACCTGCGCCCTCTGGCATGGACTTACAAAGCCACAAATATCAGAGGATCTCCTGCAAAGACATTAAGTCACAATTGCAGGAGTCCTCGCTAGGCAGCGCTATACCCAAGCTGGGCGTCGGTTTAGTAACCGAAAAACTTAACAAAAACCAAGGGTTTGCTTTTTCCTTCTGCCAGAACCATCCTCAGATGCGTTTCGCTGTATTACAGCTCGTCAGTGAGACTATAGGTTCTGGTATCCAAGGGTGGCCATAAACAAACAATGAATGAATGAATATAAATGCAGGTAAATTATGGTCCGTACTTAAAAATGTCTTAAAGTAAACTGCAAATCCGGAAGACGAAATTTCATTATTAAAGTAATAGTTTGATGAATTTAAACTGATTCAAAATGAGAGGGTTAATCCCATAAAACAAATTATGGTCTTAAGACTGTATATACAGGGTGACTCGGATCTAAATGTACATACATCACCAGGAGATAGTGGACATCTTGGGGGTTCTCAATAATCTATCTTTAGTGGGTCCATCTTTCCTCGTTACTTAGATACAGAGTGTTTTATAAGGTTTGGCTCATTTTTTTTTTGCCATAATTCTTTTAGCACCCGGTATAAAATGTTCATATTCGGTGGAAATATTTTGAGTAGCTATCGCTTTAAAATGCCGTATGAAATTTTTTTGAAATTCAGGTCCGGACTTTAAAAACAAGACTGATTTCATTTTTTTAAATTCAACACCCTGTATATCATATTTTTGTAAATTTAATTTTTTATTTGAAAAACACATAAAAAACTAATTCTAATGACATACTTATCAAAATCCCCGCACTCGCCGCTCAGCCATAATAAATTGCTCTTCTTTAGATGTTGAAACACATACAAAATAATAACTGTTTTTATAACGACAATAATACCAATAATAACAAAAATAACAAAAACATAATTATTTGAGAATATTTTCAAAATGCCCACCATTAACTTCTTCACATTTTCTTCCTCTGATATTTAAATTTGAAACTGCACTTCTGATTACACCTGGTCTATTTTTTATTTCCTGAAATGAAGTGATAATGCGTTGCAAGAGCTGGTCCCGTGTATTAATTTCTTCCTCGTAAACTAAATTTTTCATATACCCCCAAAAAAAGAAGTCCAGCGGGTTAAAGTCGGGAGATCTTGCTGGCCAAGAATGGGGCCCCCCACGACCTCTCCATCTGTTGGGATATCTATTGTTTAAAAGTTCGGAAACAATTCTTGCATAATGTGGAGGGGCTCCATCGTGTTGGAAATACATTCCTCTTAAATTAACATTCTCATTTTGGAGAAGATTTGGCAAAATGTTTGCCAAAAAGTGTAAATATTGGTTTCCATCTAATCTTTCTTCAAAGATATGTGGGCCAATCAATTTACCATTGATTATACCTGCCCAAACATTTATGGAAAATCTATGTTGCGAGTGCGACTGCCTAATAGCATTTGAATTTTCTAGAGACCATAGATGACAATTTCTGGAATTGTTGACTCCATCTCTGGTAAACGGAGCTTCATCGGTCCACAAAGTCCGGTGAATATCTCTTTGGCGCCTCCTAATCCACTGACAAAAAACCAAACGGTTAGCATAATCACCTGGTTCCAACCTTTGTACCTCTTGGATATGATAAGGATATAAGCCTTCATTTTTTATTGTTGAATGGGTTAATTTTTGCGTTATATGCAGACGTCTAGCAATTTTCCTTCTGGATGTTTTTGTATTTTCTTCAATCAAATTTAAAATGTCTTCTTCCTGTTGAACTGGGTGTCTTACAGGCTGATCAATATTATTTTGTGTCGGAAAATGTCCTTGTTCACGAACAAAAGAAAATACATTTGAAAATGTTTGATGGTTTGGACATCTTCTTCCAGGAAACCTTAATTCATACTCTCGAGAAGCGGCTCGCAAAATCCGTATACAAATATTATATCAGCGTATTCTTGGTTTGAAAATTGATTGGGGCATTTTAAACGAGAAGTAAATGTTTAACGAAAATATCCTCGTAATGCCCAAAAATCTGACAGGTTACAACTGACAATGACTTATTATGTTTTGTTGCCCCCCAATATTTCGTTGTTCTAAGGTGCCGAGCCATGTAGTCAAATTTAATTGAAAATTTTCAAATTTTAACACGCCGCTATTTTATTACTTTGGTTTATTTCTTATTATTGGTATTATTGTCGTTATAAAAACAGTTATTATTTTGTATGTGTTTCAACATCTAAAGAAGAGCAATTTATTATGGCTGAGCGGCGAGTGCGGGGATTTTGATAAGTATGTATTAGAATTAGTTTTTTATGTGTTTTTCAAATAAAAAATAAAATTGACAAAAATATGATTGAATAAGTAATTGTTAAATAGCAAGAAATAGTGACATTTCTGTAGTTCTCCATTGTCTTTTTTTCGCCGCGCCTCCTTATCATGGCCAACTAATAACAAAACTTAAAAGCCGCATAGCATTTTTACAAAAGAAAAATGTTAAATTGCCAATATTTCGAAAACTACAAATTTTCCGAACAAACAACCTTATACAAACTTACACTTATTTTTAATGCCAAATAAGATAAAATTATAAAAATAGTGAGTTTCCATTTGAAAAAAATGCCTTTTAACGATTTTTTCAATTTAATATTTAAAGTTAGTTTTTGATCACCCTGTATTTATTAATTATCAAAATATCAATACAGTCCACTAGAGTAGACCCCCTTCTATAAGGAAACTAACCCCAATGATATAATAAAGGCTTTCATATTAAGAATTATATAGTTATGTTTAGGCCTGCAAATGTCATTTTCGACATAAAATTTTAAATATGTCAAAAACGGTTAGACTTAGGTATAGGACATCATACATAAAATATGTCTAGAATCTTGCGCGAAATATAAAAATGAAATAATATATACCTAGGGTATTCTATTTAAAATAAGCAAGTTGACATCAACTTCCGGTATAACCCGAAGTGCCACCATCTTGAAAATACTTTAGCCGAATTGCCCCCATCGACCTTAGTAAACCGCCAAACTTTCAAAATTTTTAAAAGTCTATTTTCCGAGAAATCGATCGCGGCGGTTCGTCGTGGGACACCCTGTATAGCACAAATAATTAGAACAGATGATGATAGCGATAGTGATATTGATATATTAAGTGAATAATTATTATAAGTACCGAATAATTTGTATATTTTTGTAATCATTAATTAATTTTTAATAAGAAAATAACTTGTAATTTCACATTTAAACATAAATAAAATATTATTTAATGTCTTACTTATTTTTATTACAAACCATGATTAAATTCTAAGCAAAATACGGACCTGTTCGGCCATATCTCAATTTTACAGCTGGCCCGGGTATTTCCTAATAGGGATCAGTTTTAGTCATTTTCTTATATCTCTGAACAGACTTTACCTATCGTACTCCAAGTCCAAAATTTCTGTCAGTGACTCATCACTAGCATATAGAATAGAGAACTCCGGGTTGTACGACGTCAGGGGACTGTACATTTCAAAAAATAATAAATTATGAAGTTTCGTCAGAACGTCATATAATCTTTTATAAATCAAATTTATTTCATTAACCCTTAAAACCTGATCCTATAAGACGATGACCTTTTTCACTAGGATTTCTTAGTCCTTGCAAATATCCATCCATAAACGCCTGCCTTTTGAACTTTTAATATTTAGATCTTGTCATACCTTCTCAACTGTGTGCTATTCATTGAGCCACGTTTTGTCTATGTAATACAATTTTTTCCCTTTTTCTCAAAACTAATATATTTTTTTCAAATATTTTCGCCGCCATACAATTGGAAGTCTTTTATGATTTCGTTTTATACCTACACTGACAAAAATGGATTTACCGATGTCGTGGGTTGCAGAGTTAGAGCTACCTTAACGCACGTTTCTATGTTGTTCAAACTGAGCCTACGAATTATCACAACTTATTTAAAAACGCTGCAATAACTCAGCTTCCTTTGGTTTGCCTCAACAGAGAAAGAGATTTCTTATCAACATTTTAAACACATTTGGGATGACCACAATCCTTCATTTTGTAACTATTTTATGAGTTACCTGAACTTAGTTTTTGGATTGAGAAAACTTATTACTTAATTTTAAAGTGTCGTTTTGACCAGGATGTGCATTATTTTAACTCCTTATCGTGTGTAAATTATTTTCAGTTGGAATAAGTCATAAAGAGTATTCTAAAAATCCATGTCGAGGGTAAATCACCAATCGAAAGGTCACGAAAAGTTTCGAATTCGCGCTCGTGCCGATTTGGCGCGGTAACTTCATCCCATTGTTATTAGTACCTCATACACGTCGAGTCGTCACTTGTATGAACAAAACTAAAAAATATCCCTCCGATCAACGATTGCGCGGATAACAAGTCCAGTTATGTGGCCCACGACGTGCACGAGGTACTAATAACAATGGGATGAAGTTACCGCGCCAAATCGGCACGAGCGCGAATTCGGAACTTTCCGTGACCTTTCGATCGGTGATTTACCCTCGACATGGGTTTTTAGAGCACTCTTTATGACTCATTTCAACTCAAAATAATTTACACATGGTAATGAGTTAAAATAATGCACGTTTGGGTCAAAACGGCACTTTAAAATCAGTTAGTAAGTTTTCCCAATACAAAAACTGAGTTCAGGTAACTCATAAAATGTTTACAAAATGAAGGATTGGGGTAATCCCAAATGTGTTTAAAATGTTGATATTTCTGTGTTAAGGCGAACCAAAAGAAGCTGAGTAATTGTAGCATTTTTAAATAAGTTGTGATAATTCGTATGCTCAGTTTGAATAACATAGAAACGTGCGTTAAAGTAGCTCTAATTCTGCAACTCACGACATCGGTAAATCCATTTTTGTTAGTGTAGGACAGATTAAATCTATAGTCGTTAAGTTAATCATCGTAAGCTGGAACAATTGAAAGGTTAAGTTTTGATAGCTCGAATCATGAATTAATCTAGGCCGAGTAGTAACGCGTCACAATTCCCATATTGGTCTCTGGCAGCTTAAACAATGAATTGCTGCAGCCCACGTCGCATGAGTTCGTCAAACCCAGTTACGATTAGCCACGGTAGCCTTTTCTTCGATTTAGTTGTAATTGTAATTCATAGGTCTGAGCTGTCCCCTATTAGCAACACGCGTCGATCTAGGACAACTCATATTTGAGTTATATTAACTCGATATTTCGCTTAGTGTAAGATTAATTAATTTTAAAGTTCGTTTGAAAACTCTTAATGATATTTTAGGTAAAGTTGTGTCCCTTATTATTTCAGCCATAATTTTTTTTATTGTGGATATTTCATTTAGGAAAAAATCCATGGATTTTGCGAAAACCCTGCCGGCACGTTTCAAAGCTATCAAGTTGTGAATTCGGTCTCTGGGTGTTGCCACATTACTTTTCTCCGCGATCAGAATCCCAGTATCGAGATTGCCGTGGTATTTTAAATGGATTTACCTAAATGGGACTCGTCTCTTAAGTTCAGTGTAATTGTAGCGGCAAAGTTTTTATACAGGCTGTTCCTTTATTAACTGTCGCTATGGTCGCTACGTAGTAAATATCACTGAAATATCTTAAATAGTTTGGAAAATATTAATTAATTAAATAAGGAATGAAACACAAAGTCTGCTCCACTAATTTAATAAATAAGTTCAGATTAAAATCCCATACATGTTTCAAAGGTATAAACCTTCATCTTCAGTGGGTTATTATAAAGATGTTGTTATTTATGAAGAGACCAATGACATTGTTAAATTTTAAACTAATGTTGCAGAAAATTTTTTTAAGAAAACATATGTAACTTTAATTAGGTAACTAATACATATTGTTAATAAAAGTAAAATTACTAAATAAAATGAATTTAGTAATTTTACTTTTATTAACAATATGTATTAGTTACCTAATTAAAGTTACATATGTTTTCTTAAAAAATTTTTCTGCAACATTAGTTTAAAATTTAACAATGTCATGGTCTCTTCATAAATAACAACATCTTTATAATAACCCACTGAAGATGAAGGTTTATACCTTTGAAACATGTATGGGATTTTAATCTGAACTTATTTATTAAATTAGTGGAGCAGACTTTGTGTTTCATTCCTTATTTAAAATATTACTCCACTGTGAGATGGACTACTTCCATAAAATATTAATTAATTTCCATTTTTTTTTCTATTTTTTAGATGAATACCTACATTAAAATATGTCAACAAAAATTTATAAAGAAAATGTATCTTAATAGGTCAGGATTGTACTGGGCTGAATGCGGCGTAGAGCCATTTTACAGAAAAACAAAATGGCGTCTATAAAATAACGTATACAAGTGACAAGCGAAAAGTGGTGTACAAATCTGTTAAATATGTCCACAAATAAAAAAAAATCAATCAAAAGTATGCCATGTTATACATCATTAGATAAGTCTTAGAAATACCTTTTAAACAGGCTATAACTCATCTGTGTAGTGGAAATAGTCTTCAAAATATTGCTATTTTGTCAGTACCAGCAGGGGCCTAATTAATCAATTTTGCATTTAACAAAAATCAATAAAACAAAAACTAATGATTGAAATTGAAATGTTCAATTTTCGAGTTTTTCGTTGGTAGAAAAAGTTTCGAAATCGGATATGGTCAAAATTAAAGTCACTTTTTTATGGCTGATTTGATATGTGCTGTTAGTATTCTGCTAAGACTATCTTTTTGTCAAACAAACAGTATCGAGAAATCAAGCTTAATTTATGCATAAATATTAGAGCTGATTTTAGGGCATAAACTTAATTTAACTTTAATTTTTTAAAGAAACCGACTACCCAGACGACGCTTCACCTATCGCTATATTACTGTTGATAATAAATTAACCCATTAGCGCCCTGAGTGACCATATGGTAACACCAAACTTACTTAGGATTCGGATGGTTTCGTGGGTGTTTGGCAAGCTAATGAGATGGCGCGCATGTATCAACTAATTCCCCAAGAGCTGACCAACCTGAAAATTTAAGCGAATTTAGTGTTGAGAGGTTACTCGAAGGGTAAGGTTCGCGCGTTTTTATAGGATTATCGATTACGAAAAAACTATGGACATTCGCTTAGAGTAAGTATTGTATAATGGAAAGCGCTTAGATTTTATAGAATTTATAGTTTTAGAACTATTGTTTAAGAACAACTAAATATTTTTTCGTTTGATTTGTAATATTTTATATGAAAGTAGGGTACTGGCAGTAGCTTCCATATGGGTGTAACCATATGGTTACGCTAGGCGCTTAGCATACCTAAATTTTATGTTTTATTCTCAGAAAGGGGTTTTCACTTGCAGAAGCTATTGAAATGGCATATAGTGAGGATATTGACGGAGACATTTTTGTAGAGCCTCCGGAACCAAATGTGGATACTGACAAAGATTCCGCGGATGAGGGTGAAGGCGGGTAAGTACTGCTGAAATCTATATGCTTTATTAGTACATGTATAATATATAAATATAAGTAGGTACATAAGTATTTACATGGCTATTATGTGCGACACGGGCAGCATTTTTACGTTTCGCCTATACGGCTAGGGCGACAAGTCGCCCTCACGTCATAGGGAACGGAATGAACAACGGAGCACTCCTTTTCCTTGTCGCCCTAGCTGTATGGGAAACGTAAATATGCACACGGACAAGGTGTTTTATTGCTAATACTCAGTTTTAAATTTGCAGGCTAGTTGATAACCTTTCATCCACGCAGCTACGAGCAAATGCAGAAATACGTCTAGCGAACAATGAAAGAAGTGGTGTTAATTACGATCAAATCCAGGATGAATTTGTAGAGGTCGATTTATCCAGGAGGATTTATCGCGAAAACCGTATTCCTAGAGGATGCCCCTTAACTGCGAAAAGTTTATTTCAACGGAAGGAAAGGGGGTATTTTGAGAAAGCTATTGAAAAAATGATGGTCTAATTTATGTCAGATGGATGGACAACGCTGTTGTAACCATGATATCGTGATTCTGTGGTACCAAGGAAGTTACGCAGGTGAAAAGACTTTTACAGAAAGATAAGCGCAGTATTCAAATTCCGAGACCGCAGCTAATTTTGAAATATAATAATTTTATGGGAGGTACGGACCAAATGGACCAGAATATAGCATGTTGTAGAATAGGCATACGTGGCAAAAAACGGTATTGGCCCATTTTTACATGGTTACTTGATGCCGCTCTACAAAACAGCTGGGTGTTATACAATAAAGCTAGGAGATGCAAAATTTCGCAATTAACATTCAAAAGGGAAATTGCCAATATTTATTTAAAAAAATATGGAATTCCAAGCAAAGGGGCTGGAAGACCGTCAGCTTCACCTTCAGCATCTGTGGGAAGTCGAGTATCTGCGGATCTTAGATTTGACAATACTGGCCATCTAATTAAACACACGGAGGGAAAGAAAAGACGAAGATGTAATAACACTTCCTGTACATCGGTCGTAAGAACAATGTGTTCAAAATGCGAAATTGGCCTACGTATTGACTGCTTCGTCCCATTTCACACCCGCTAGTGTATATAATATATTTCTTTGTAAGCTAGATTTTATTTTCAGTTTATAAAATTTCTAGATACTATGTAATATACCATACTTATTATAGTTATTATTTCACTTGTTCATTTTAAAAAAATTATATCACCTATTTTGCCTATTATAGGTACTATTAGATTGTATGTATAATTGGGAGTACATGCGCCTAGTGTTACCATATGGTAACGGACTATATTTCAAAAAATATAAGTTAAATGGGATTTCATCCTGATACTTTTTTGTTAGAAGGCCCCTCTAAAGAAATAATTTAACATTAAAAACTAAAAAATCGAAAAATCGAAAATTCAGGCGCTAATGGGTTAATATTGATATCTTCCATACCCTAGTCCAAATTTAATAAACCTGGGCTCGTTTGGAAGATGATTCCACATTTATTGAAAATCCCACTTTAGTCCTGGTACCTAGTTCTCGCCACATCTAGTAAAGGACGCTGTTC
Organism: Polydrusus tereticollis; assembly: GCA_963920685.1. Lineage (NCBI taxonomy): Eukaryota > Metazoa > Arthropoda > Insecta > Coleoptera > Curculionidae > Polydrusus > Polydrusus tereticollis. The sequence continues at coordinate 92,820,566 of OY987326.1, read as the reverse complement.
TCCCAAGATTTAGAAAATAAAATTAAATAGCATGACACATTTTCTTAACGGGACAAAGTGCATAAAATAGTTACATTTTGACGCAAGCCGTGATCGATATCTTTATTCGTTTTCGAGTTATTAGCAAATAATTATTTTAATTAAAAACTTGATGTATATCATTAAACGGAAGGTTGTTTTGTCATATATTTAGTAACAATAATAATTATAATAACAAAATGATTGTTGTTAAAATGTCGTATATCCTTTTGTTGCAGTTGTGTTGGTTTATTTTTGCACTTTATCTAAACGCAACATTAAAAACAAAAATTGACACTAGATAATCTACGAAATTTTTAATTCACAGCATTCATAATGAGTATGGACGTTGCCAGCACGAGCCGCAGGCATGCTTAGATGCTCATTCTCCTGATATAGTGTCGTAATGTCTGAATAGTTGTCATCTAACTTGGATTTATGCAGACCAATTAAGACCTTAATTTCTCCTAATTTAATTAAGAGAAATATAATTCGTCTGCATAAATCCACTTTTCCTTTTAACATTGGGGTTTATAAAATGTAATTTTTGCAACTAAGAGCAAATATTAAAAATCCTACTTTTAACAGTGTTTGTAGAAAAGTTACTATTGCTGTTAATACTAATACCTTCGAAGTTGGTACAGTTGATGCAAAACAAAAACCGATGCTCGTCATCAATCAGCTGATAATTGTAAATCCGTAAGAAAGCACGAGGAAATTAAATTTGGGCAAAAAATATTAAAACTTTATGCGATATTGAATTTACTACAAACTTAAAGTATTCTTCTTTGAAACGAAGCTACTTATAGCAAATATTTTGTTTATTTAAGCTTGTAAAAATTAATATAATTTTAATTTTATTGACCGACATGCAGTTGGCAGCAAAATTGTGAACGGTGCGCGGTGGCGCCAGCTCGTTCGTTGGCTTGATTTGACGTTTCATGGAAAACTAACCTTAATTGTTATGTGGTTCCGTGTTGCTGTGCGTCTATTTTTTAACAAAAACTCCAGAGCATTTTATAAATAGTATTAAGAAACTGTTCTATTAACGAGAAATAAAAGTGCACTCTGTCGAATGCGTTGTTTACTATTTGTGAAAAATGCCGAAGCATTTAAATAACCGGTGCAAAGAGCTAATAGCTTCTCTAAGGAGCTATTTTCAGGAAGAACTTAACAACAATGGCCCATTGTTACCCTTGGCAGCAGTACAGAGAAGTAAATTTAAAAAGTATGTTAAGGTCTAGATACCCTATGTCTACTTTACTAATTTTTAGCGTCTAGCAGCTGCCCTAAATTTGAATATCTCCACTGTAAGCGCAATTTCAACAACAGTTAAGGAAAATAAATTATTAGAATCACCTTAAAAGAAACGTTCTAATTCAAAGAGAGTTGTAAATGTGTGAGATTAGATATAAGTTCTATCCGTTACACTATTTATGGAATGTACGAAACAAGTATAAGTTGTATTATTTAAAAATTATAATATTTTACATCGGTTATTCATAAGCTGTAACGTTTTTTAGAACATCGTGTAACTTTGACAACTTTAAGTTAGAAATTAAAAGACAGAAAACTGTTTGATGGTTGTCTTAACTCTTTAAGAAGCCTCTTCAAGAAAATAGGCTTCGGATGGTAAAAAGATGAACTGAGGCGAGGGCTTATGGAACTTTCCCATGTAGCTTTCAAACGACTGGTACCTTTGAAGGATATATTAAAGCATTCTTGTACCAATTCGTTTTCTTGGATGAAACATGGATTTTTCAGAATGGTACCATTGGTTGATCTTGGCAAGATGAAAATAAAAGAAGTGTTAGATCTACTAAAGTGGATGGTAAAAGGTATTATGCAGAAACAAATATATAAACGATGCGAAATTTTTGTACATTTGTCTTGTTTTTATGAAAAAAAAAACTGTGTAATTCCCTCACTCGGATATTTTGGTTACAAGCTGGCAACACTGTCGATAACTGACGTCACTCGAAGGGTATGACGTGCATCGGTTTTTGTTTTACTAAGAGTATACTAACATATTTATCTTCATAAGGGAGAGGAAAGAAAGTCAAAAAGTCTTTCTCCACTGATTTATTAAACACCAATCAAAGGCTCAATTTATAATAAAAAATCGTCTACGTGTTTCGAAGGTAGTGACCTTCATAAAAATAAAAATTTTTGGGGGTACTTAGGACGTTTAACTTTCAATTCATTCAAGTGATTCAGAACACGTTTCAGTTCTCATTTTAATTGTGTTTGTATCCCTGTTTCCATCTCTGAGGGTATATAAATTAAAGATATTGTGTTTTAAAAAAAAAAGTTTTAATTTTCTGATCAATCATGATTGATTAATTCTCTACAAAACATGAGACTTACTTAATTACGGGTGAGGGGGCCTTAGGTCCTAAGTACCCCCAAAAATGTTCATAAATATGTTTTATTTATAATGAGTCTTCAGCAAAATGAATTCACTCTTAAATTCTAACAAAATCTCTCTTCCTTTATAAAATATTTATATAATAATTTAATAAATATCACGATATGAATTGAAATGTCCCACAATTCCAGTTATATATCTCTTCTTGAAACTTTCATGGAAAGAACATCATCTTTTTTGATAACCTACTAAATGTGACAAACATTTCATAAGCACTTTTAATTAAAATTTTGATTTAAGATTTCACTATGCTGATTACATTCACTGCTTAATACATTTTCAAATCTTAGAGCTCCATCAACGTCACCTTCCACCAATAATTTCTCTTTTTTGCTAATACCAACAGCAACATTAAATTTGTCTCCTGAAGATGAAGGTCACTACCTTCGAAACATGTAGACGATTTTTTTATTATAAAATTGAGTCTGTAATTGCTCTTTATTAAATCAGTGGAGAAAGACTTTTTGACTTTCTTTCCTCTCTCTATATTTCAACTCCACTTTGAGAATGAACTATTTCTTGAAATATCTTCATAAGTTGGTAAAATTCTTTATTGAGGGTGGGGTTGAAAATTGGACCGTGAAAATTTAACAAATAAAAGTCAGGGTAAAACCGACGTTAACACTGTTTTATGAAAGTAGGCTAGTGCTTACGTTCGGAAGTCTTCCAGTGCCCCAATATATTTTCTAAAAGCCTTATTTTTGTACACTCGCCAAATAGGCATTTTCAGTTCAACTTCGGCCACGTTCCAAAAGAAGGTGTTTATTGAATCGATGATCCGTTGCGATTCCGAGCCCGGACAAAGATTTGGATCTAGGCATCCTAGGCGGGTGTTTAAAGATACTCTGGCTACAGCTGTAAATAAAAATAAATATATATTTTTACTCCCAATCTCTTGAAACAGAGTATTGCACCAAATATATCCCCCGATTAGTAAAATATTCACTTTCAGTATTCACATAGTTTTAAAGATCAGTTAACCCACCAAAAACATGGCAACGATTTCAGCAGATTGTTAAAATCGGTATATTTCACAAAATAAACCACCAATATTAAGTTCAGTTGTAGCAATTATTGTTCCTCCAATTAAAATGAAAAGGTACAATATTCTAAAGTGGATCTATTTATAACTTAAAATCCTTAATCAGATAGTATAAATGTAAGTTAGTTCCGGTTAGTTTTTTAAAAATAAAATTATCAGCATTTGTATTTTCTCAGTTGAACCTTTTATTTCGCCCCACTATCATTTGCTTACCACGGTTTAGACACCCATTATGGCAGAACCAAAGTGAACAAACAATGGTTTACTAGCTTTCCGTCATTTGTTTATAATTGTTTACCAAAAATAACAGTCCAACAAGTGTTTACGTTACACATACGAGACTTTTGCCACTACTTGGCAGGAGAGAAACAGCTTAATTGCTGAATAGCACTAAAAGTTTTTATTACAGAGAGGAATAACAACATAAATTTTCTGCCTTCAAAATAGAATCGGTCCCGTGGAACCCGGTTGCGGAGCGAACTGCTGTTCACAAGATGTTGTAAGGGAGTCGTTGCCGAAATTCACCGATGCAGTCATAGAAGGGTTACTATTAGCTCGAACACGCCCGAGACTCTCTGACAACTTTTCTTATCTTACTCTTAATGTTTGAATTCTCCAACAATGGCCATCGTGTCTTAAGTTCGTGGGCGCTTCACGTCTCTTGATTTAAAATGGACGCTTGCGCCTAATGGTGATAATGGGGTCTGTCTAAACCTTGGTTAATAATATACTATAATGTAATTTTTTTATCAATCAAGTTACCTAATGAGCTTTCAAACTGACATTGACAGACTGACGGGTAATTAGTATAGCCACTATACCGGGTGGCAATGAAATCGTTTGACATAAACCCACGTCTTTACCATTCAATATAGGAATTTCAAATTTTAGTAAACAATATGGTTTAGAGAGATGCAAATTTTCCATAAAAAATATTTTGAATGTCACTTTTTGTCACGGCTTGACCGACAAAATAAGAACTTTAATGCTTGTTTACAAATTGCTATTGTCCAATGTGACGCAAAGCGTGATAACCCAATATTTCCGACAGTAACCTTTTTTTTTCCTGTTGTGTTGACTCGTGCTGAATAGTCCTCTTGATTTTTCGCGCATGCACGCGAAGCATCCTTACGAGACAAGGACATCACGGCTACACTATATTTACATTGATTAAATTGGCAAATTCTCATTATGGTACTATATTTACTTTCTTAAATATTAAAAGTACTATAAAGTCCGTCTATCTATCTTACAAACTCATTATAAATGCTAACCCCTTACCGTCATAATAACCTATTGTGTGAGGTGTAAAATTCGGCCACCTGATCTGGGGACTTCAAGTACGGATATTTTTAAAGACTATTATAATATTATATTTTCTCAGTAATCCTCTTAAAATAATTAGGGTAAAATAAAATAGGTTTATTTTAGTTATTTAAATATGCCGATTTTTGGTTTTAAAATTCAGTTAGATGTTATTTGTTGCTAATTAAACGTGATATCTAAGAATGTTTCGTCCGTGGGAAGAAACCAGTACGCCAAGTGGATCTACAGGTCGTGATAAAAACCAATTTAAGCGTGACATTTTATCAGTTGACACAAAAGAAGTAATCCTCGACGTTTACGCCACCCTTCTTGAACGTGATTTTCCAAAATTGGGTGCAGTAAAGGAAGCGGCAGCTTTGACACGCAGGCCAGTGAGCACAGTGTGGTCTGTAAATAAACCTATAGTGGAGAGAAGAAAGAGGAAATACTCTTTTACTTTTAAGAAACTGGACGCGACGGATGTCGATATAATTCGTAGAAAAATATATGCCATGTACAGGGAACAAATGATCCCCATTTTAAAAACCCTATTGCAATGATTAAAAAAAAAATGATACAGGAATAGAGTGTTGTCGTGAGACTCTAAGAAAATGTATTTTAAGAAACGGTTTTAAAATGAAAAAAATTAACAAACGACAAGTAACTATGGAATCGGCCCAGTTAAAAAGATGGAGGATGGAATACCTAATTGCAGTCCATGGATATAGACAGGATGGAAGGCATATTATTTATTTGAACGACACGTGGTATGACACACACAAAGTTCCAGATAAAGGTTGGGTAGATTTATCGGGTCAATGCAGAACCAAAACTCCATCAAATAAAGGTAAGCGTATAATAATAATTCATGCTGGACAAGCAACGGATCTATACCGAACACTTTGGCCTTATTAGCCAAGAATATAAAGGACTCCCTTGTTGATTAGCACGATGATACTACGCAGAACTATTTGAAGACTGGTTTAAAAACAAATTATTACCAAATATACCACCAAATAGCGTGATAGTGATGGATAATGCGAGCTACAGTCGTAGGTTAAATAAAGTTCCATGTTCCAATGACACAAAAGTTACCATCCAGGACTATATGAAGGAAAATAATATGTATTTTGAGGAAAATTACACAAAAAAGCAATTGCTCGAAATTTTAAAATCATTTTCAATAAAAAAGCAATATTATTGTGACACTTTGGCGGCAGAAATGGGTCATACCGTGTTAAGACTTCCTCCTTATCATTGCGTGTTCAACCCAATCGAACATATATGGCACCAGCTGAAAGCATCGGTAAGGAGGATTTCGCCAACCTTAAATTCTTCTGTGACAGCTTTAGTATAAGTTTGTAAGATAGATAGACGGACTTTACCTACACAAATGGCCTAACTATACTTTATTGACGAGTGACTCGCCACAGGAATTCAAAATTATATACGGATCCATGACTTCATTTTTCATCTTGATAGCTATCGTCTATAACTTTTCAAAATGAATGCCAGAATTAATCATGTAATTAGGCATTTTTTTCAAAACTAGAGCAAATAGGCTTGGGTGTTCTGAACACTCCATAAGCCCATATTATCGCGCGAGCTACCCACTGCCGCCCATTACAATAGTTTATTTATTAAAAATAAAGAAATTTACTGTGAAAGCAACAGTTAGTTATTTCGCTGTAATTCTTCTTCTCTAATTTTATTTACAGTATCAATAAAATCGATTTAAATTTAAACAATGTTACAGTGGTAAAATTTTCCTCGATAACAATTTTATAACTAACAAGTTAGTGTTATTCTAAAGTGCCTCTTTAGGTTCTAGGTTTGTTTTTAATACTTACATTCAAGGGCCCATTTGTAGATCTCCGACAAGAAATGTTCTGGTAGCTCACGATTTTCGTCTAGAGAGTTTTCCATTCTGAAAATCACATAATAAGCAATTAAAACGATTCTTCACCAATTAACTAGGACTAATTAAATTTCATTTTCTCCTAATTTGTACAAAACAACTTTAAAAAATTACATAACTTTTCTTTTGAAATGAACATTAATAAAATGGCTAATATGTCATTAGTTACTAAATTTGTACTAAGGTTTGGGAAAGTTTTTATTGCACTATTGCTATTTACTGTTAATAAAAATTAATCGTAATATTTTTAATAAAAATAATAGATATCAATATGTTGTTAGTAATTACAATTACATCATAATGCCGTGCTTTTTTTTAACTCCGGTCATATTTGCGTGCTAAATTTTTAACCCCAATGTTGAAACCTCTTCTACTGTTGCGATACAGCTGAAACCTCAAACAGATAAAGTTCAGGGTTCTTTAGTTAGGCTAGCGCAAAAATGCGATTACTTTCCGATAAATGGCATCTGTTTTTTACTCGAATTTCGATTTTTTTGCTTTCAATCATTGTCCTTTAGATAAAGTTCATAAAGTAAGCAAAGTTTAAAAATACAGGTAAAAGTTAAAATGCTCGAAATAAGTTGTTCAAAGTTGCCTCTACATTAAGCCAAGCAGTGAAAGTCGTAGAAAAATCTTTTATAACATTCAGGAGCTATCGGAGGTAATAATGCACGAGACCTGCTCGATAATTCTGTTACCTTCTAGATTGTTTGGTCTCTGCCTCTACCTAACAATATCTAACAATTTTAAGGATACTATATCCCCAATAAAGTAATCGCGATGGCCCAAAGCGGCATATCCACTGTCCTAGAAACGCGGCCTTTAAGAGCTTGGTAACAACTGCTACACTATGAGCGAAAGCTCCAACAAGTTAAAAAAATTATCCTGCCATTTTGGTAGGGAATCCGACGCTGCAATAACGTGGCGCTATAGCAGTTCTAAAAATTTTTCAGTACCTATGATCCTCTATGAAAAATTATCCAATTATTCTGTCTCCAAGAATGAATTCTAAAGGTCGAAACATTTTTTTTCTGCCTTGTCCGGGCATGCGTTTCCGGAATTATGTAAAAATTTTCTTGCGGTCATATTTTTGTATTTTGTATGTTCCGTTTGTACAAATTACGTTCACCGAGAATAATATTGTTTATACTTTGGTTTAATCAATGCTAATTCACAAAACTGCATTCTATGAAAATACCCATTAGGCGACAGTTTTTGAACATTCCGGGCTTTAAAATTCTTGTATTTCTCTTATTTAATTGCTTTTTGTTGAATTCTCTTCAACGACCAAGCATACTTCCATTTTGATTTCATCATTTAATACACTTTTTGCGTTTCATTGTCATCTTTCGTGAGAACTCACAACACCTATGAATCGACACATTTATCTGTAGCTACGGAAAGAATGCGGACAAAAAACGTTCAGTAGTTTACGATGTTGCCACATACCGTTAATTAATTATAATTTAATATTTGTTATTAAGGAAACTCTGGAATTAAATATATTCACTAACATAAATAATAATATATTTAAGAAACAATAGTAATAATAATAATAATAATAATCATCTTTATTTTTAATCATGTAATCACAAAATGAAATGACGACAAAAAAGTTTCTTAAACTATACCTAGGGTTCTATTAGCAACTTTATAATTTTACTTTTAAACATTTAGTCAGTGTAAGTCTATGCGCTACGTAACTAACATCCTTAATATACTTTTTCCAAAGTTAGTTTGATGATATAAGAAAGCTTCGACCGGGCTTCAAAGGGACCGGCATCATAACGAGGTTGTCAGATCTTTTCTTAAAGATTCTTTAAGTTTCTATTATTAAAAGTGTTCTTTTATATCAGTATTTAATTGATAGTTCATAACTCTCTTTAAAAGCTAGTTTGCAAATATACTTTGAACCAAGAAAATTTTAATGTCAAAGAAAGAAGGAACAAACCATTCATGAATATTATAATAATTTTTTTAGTACTTCAGAAATATTATTTATACAAAAATAATTTAAATCAAACTAAAAAGAAATTTTACTGTTGTTAAACAAAAAAAATAAACAAATAACAATCCCTTATGTTCCTCCTACACTTACGAAAACTTTGTAGAACTGGCAACACTCTGGCGATAGACCGTCGACGCTCACACACAATTTAAAGTAGATTTAAAGTGCGAACTATTTTTTCCGGATGGGAAAATTAATAGAGCAGAAAATAAATACAAATTTATATGCTGTAGACAAGAACAGCAAATAGTTAAAGGTGTTTCAAATGAGGTGATCCCTTATCAGCTTTAAAATCAGTTGGTGTTTGAGGTATGCGATATTGGGAATCGGACAGCGGCGTGACTGGTTGAAACAATTTACTGTAATTTACATATTTCATTTTCTGCTATAACTGTGTAATTTCAGACAAGTAAGTTTTTACTTGGTACCTATATTTTATTATATCAGTATGGCTTCTTGGCGACAGTTTGAAACATAACGTCAAGGTGAATTATCACAGGAATATGAGTCGGTGCCAGAGTCGGCCATCGAAAGCGAAATAAGTCCGGAATTAAGAAACAAAGATTTACAGGCTCAATGTCAACGCATTACTTTAAATATGTACGCGTGTTTAAAAAAAGAAAATCCGGTAAAACCTGAAAATGCGCTTTGTACAAGAATGTACTTGTAATGAATTAACACAACTTGGGTTTTATAAGAAATTATAACATAATTAATTTGCGGACTGTAACCGGTCATAACATAAAGCGTAACCCAATAAATCAAAAACTAAATCAAAAATTCAAAACGGCTGACAATACTACAAGGGATTTTATTTTATTGCGTGGTGTTTTACTCGGCTTTAAACATAAAAAATTAGATAACCTAATGGTTATAATGGAATCTCCGCGTATCATTAAACTACGACAGGACTATTTGCGCAAAATAAAGGAGTAACATGAATCCGATAAAAGTATAACTTATTCAGACGAAACTTGGTTCGAAACTTATGATGTTGCTAAGTATGGTTGGGTAGATAGTACAAATTGTACTTTTGGTACACTGTGTTCGAGAGGAAAACGCGTTATCATGCCGGAAGTAAAGATGGATAGTACCTAATGTGTTGCTCTTGTCAGCAAAAAATATCACTCAATAATCAATCTCCAACTTTAAGCGTAGTTGTCCTTGATAATATTCGACAGATAATAACGAAATGAGCAGCAATGTATGGAAAAATTGCATCGCTCATGTTATAAAAGCAGAAAATGAATATTCTGTTTCACCGCCCTGAGCGCCAGTAGTAATCCAACCTGGAAACGATTGTACTTCTAAAAGTTCTGACGATTCCAGTCATTAATTTGTTTATGAATTTTAAATAAATTATGTTCGTTCAACTTGTATCTTAAAAACTTGTTATATTACAGAACGTTTACTGTGATTCTGCTGATGCGATCAATTTGTTGTTAAACTATATAAAGTGAATTCTAACTACTAACTGTACAGGGTTTTCGTTTATATTTAGACCCCTATCTAGAGCGAAAACAATTAGAGATAGAAAAGAAACTTTAAATAAAAAGTTTTAGGATTTTTACTGAATCATCAGAATCTTAGCCAAAAATTTTCAAAAGATGATTACAATGCCGAAATAAATAAGCAACTTATGTTTTTTAAATGGAACATCCTGTATCTATTTTATTAAAATTATAGATATTTATTTCCCGATTCCAAAAATATATAGTTTGTCTATATTAGCTCAAACCGTTTTTAAGATATTAGCAATCAAAATTTTAAAAAGTTTTTATTTTCGTTTATAAGTCTAGAATGCCTTGAAAATCAAATGGCCTAAATTGGTGATGCTTCTTTTACTATTAAAATAACATTTAGGAGGCGTTGAAAAATAAATGCAACAAGTTTAATTCCATTTGATATCTATTAATTTGTAGTTTGCTATCAAATTTTTTATTTAATCATTAAGTATTAATATTTTAGTAACAATAATTAATTAAAATAAAAAAATTACTTGTATGATTGTTATTTAAGTTTTAAAAGAAAATTAATACAATGTTAAAAAGAAAAATAATTAAATATAAACAAAAAATTACTGATTTCCAACGTAACTCCCTTGATTTATTATACATTTTTGAATATTTCCTAATAATTTATGATTTATTGAGTTCATAATGGACCCTTGATAGTCTCTATTTAGCACCAAAGTTTCTTCTCAAATTCTTTGCTCCAAACCTTGAATGTTCTCTGGTCTATTGTAATAAACTTTGTTTTTTCAATAGCCCCAAAGAAAAATATCCAGCACCGTCAAATCGGGGGTGTATGCGGGCCACATTATTGGCCCGTTTCTTCCAATCCACAAATTATATTTTTTATTTAAATACCTTGTAACAGGGGCAACATTATGGGCTGGCGCACCGTCCTGCTGCCAGGTAAGCGTAGCTTGTTGGTTGAGAGGAAGCTCTTCTAAAGAGTTTTCGATCTCATTCTCAAGAAATTCCAAATATCTTAGGCGAGTTAAAGTCCTATTATAAATTATTGGACCAATTACTTTGTTTCCTATAATGCCGCACCAAACATATAGACCTACGGCCCTGAATTCTAACAGGCTGAATTTTGTGGGGATAAGAAGCTGCCCAAAAATGTTTATTTTTTCGATTAAACATACCAGCTGTGCTGAAAGTTGCCTCGTCGGTGAATAAAATTTTGTTTAAAATATTTCCATCAATTTCACGCCTTCTTGAAATATTTAAATAAAACTCTAGCCGCTGTCTCTTGTGATCTTCTGTTAATGATTTGTTAAAATGGCCCGCCGCATCTGGTACAGAATACTCAGGATTTTCTGTAATACAAAAGTAATTAAAGTAGGATTTAATAGCAATTATAAATAATGGAAATAATCACCTTCATAGAACAGCAAGACATTTAAGTCTAATTCCTCATCCCTCATTGCTGTCTTCTTTTTCCTTTCTAAGCTTTTGGCCTCTTCAAATTTTTTTACAACATATTTAATAGTGCTTTTGGAAGGTAAAAATCTATTGGGAAATAACCTGTGGTATTCATTACGAGTTGTAAATGAATTTCTATTATTTGAATAATATAGACAGATACCATCGAAATTTTCTGCTGCAGAATATTCCATTTTATTATTATAAATACGAAGAAAAATGTTAGTTTATTACAAGCAAACAAGTAAGCAACGCCAAAAATGTCATAATAACATTTGTTTCCCATGGCTTTCTAAACGTAATAATTGCAATAAGAAAAGGCCGGCAGACTTTATCATTTGATTTTCAAGGCATTCTAGACTCGTAAACGAAAATAAATACAACTTTTCAAAATTTTAATTGCTAATATCTTAAAAACGGCTTGAGATAATAAGACAAACTATATACTTTTGGAATCAGAAGATAAATGTCTATAATTTTAATAAAATAGATACGGGGTGTTCCATTTAAAAAAACATAAGTTGCTTATTTTTTCGGCATTCTAATCATCTTTTGAAAATTTTTTGCTAAGATTCTGATGATTCAGTAAGAATCCTAAAACTTTCGTATTTAAAGTTCTTTTCTATCTCTTATTGTTTTCGCTCTAGATAGGGGTCTAAATATAAGCGAAAACCCTGTATATTCCAACTAACATTTTACCTGCTCCTATCCTTTCTTGGCAAGGAAAACTCATGCCTCCTGACGGTCCTGGCTGGACAAAGACGATTGTTTTAAATTGTTTTCGGCAAAATGAGCATTTTATTTTACCGAAAGACCATTTTCAAAATATTAAATTCATGTGTTCTTTGCAGATACTATACTAGTGGTATATTAATGTTTTGGTGTTACGTTAATAGGCCAAAAAAGTTCTTATTTCTAGAGAAAAATATTACCTATGATATTACACACTCATAGCATACAGGGTGTTACAAATTCGACATACGAGCATTGGAATCTCGGAAACCCTAGGAGTTAGAGAAACGGTTAAATAGGGTCAAAGTTGTGCAATTCAGTGCTGATTAAAATGTTGCTTTAAAAGTTTTAAAATTCCGAATACTTCCGATATTATTCGAAAAAAACCGAAATTTTGCAAAATCGTTTTTATTTTTTCCTGAGCTAATTTGAATAGCTATTTAAAAATAAATGACACTTTGTCGTTGCAACTTTTCTCCTCTACAAAATGACGTTATTAAACTAAAGATCCGACGTTTCGTCTCCGAGCAGCCAACATCAACTTTATTTTTTTAAATACGGATCTGGAATTTTTTTTACCGATTTTTAAACCCCCCTACCCTCAAAATGTAAAGGCGGTATTACTTTCTAATAATGAATTGTTTTTGCTTATTTCCTTTTAAATTCGTATTTTACATTAAACATACTTAAATATATTAACCAACTCTAACCAAATATTAAATTCATTAAACTAATGTCAAGAAATTGGTTATATAATGGAAATAATATTAAAGCAGCAAAACTAAATAGCAGAACTAAGTGCATACGTTCCATGACATTAAACCAAAAACGCAAGAATTGTTTTAGGTCAAGTGCTTTTAATTTTGTTTTGGTTAGATATTGCGCCAAGTCTAGACAAGCATAAAAATACTTTTTTCCATTAGTTTTTTTTTTATTTGATTTGGATTAATTTATGCTATATGTATTTACTTTAGTAGCCAAAATTATCTTTGGCTTTAAATGAATAAACAAACAATGAACATAATTGATTTATAAAATGTATACAGGGTGTCCCGTAAGTATATGGCATACTCTCGGAAGCCTATAGGGGAGGTCAAAATAACCCTAATTTAACATAGAAAAACAACTCACCCCTTCTGGACTCTGTATCTCCGTTAAGGGACACTTTAGGACATTTTTTCCTTTGACAACTTAGGGTTATTTTTAATGCCATATAGGTACTTACCGGACACCCTGTATTACTTGAGTTGACTACAAAGACAATCTGGCCTTTTTTTTAAAAAAATATTATCTAAACGATTGACAAAATTGAGAACGCTGTGGCTAAATTAACCGATGCTGTCATGGCCGATGCATCAAATTCAAAGACGTCCAGATTATCGAAGCAGGGCGCCTTTACCGATGAATTGAAGCAACTCGTAAGGAACCAAAATAGCACAATGAGGATGGCGTACCGGGCTGTCAGAAGGCTTCTTAGTCAGCAAATGTTCTCTCTGTGGAGAGCTAAAATAGCACATCTGAGAATTAAGCGTATTTTTCGTTTGACCTAATAACTGCAATAATAGTTTTATTATATTGTAAACACCCAAAGAGACCCCGTCACCTGTTCGATTGCGAAACCTACGTTTTTAAAGAATCTCTTGGTAAAATTACCCATATAAAACTGTCGATGAGCGTGCCAACCAGCGAAATCTACCTGGCCCCAGCTGGCATCACTGTTTATATTACTGAAATGAAATGAAATAAGGGGTACTGCTTTGCACAGGAACGGATTTTGTAGTTAAATAAAAAGCCTTAGTAATACCTTACAGTAGCAATGTTTATTAGGCTTATTTTTACCATTACTTGTATTATATGTATATAAGTAGATACAAATAAAGTGTGAAAAATTTGTTTCCGGAAGAGGGCAACTTTTCGCACGCATTTAGGTAAAAGTAATAATAACAATTTTATTAATATACCTACTTAAAAAATATATACACAGAAGGTTTAATTATTGTAATTATTATAAAACGTTTTAATATATTCCTAATCCAGTCTCGCTATCACTAGCATCCACATTTATAATAAGAGGATGTATTTCGTTTTGTTGTGTAGTCATATAAGAGTCTTCAATTTTTAAGACATGGTTAACCGAATTTTTCCAACTTTCATCTGGAATTTCACCGAAAACTTTCTTTATTCTATTACACTGCCACTAAGAGTAGGTGTGCTATTTTCAGTTCTCACTTTCGATTTAATTTGATGCCACATGTGTTCAATAGGGTTGAAAATGCAATAATAGGGTGGCAGTCGCAACACAATGTGACCCATCTCTTCCGCCATTTTATCACACACATACTTTTTTTTAATACTAAATGCCTTTAACACTTCTTACAGCTGTTTTTTACTATACGAACTTTTTTTAAATGTTCTTTTAGCATCTCGTACCGTCGATAATGAAACTTTCGTCATTTCACTGGTATTTTTAATGGCAATTACTTTAGGGTGTCCGCTCTTTAATAAAGATTCACATACATTATTCACGATCACTTTGGCGTCAGAAGATAAATGCTTCCTGGAATGTTTAGGGTAGCTGGATATCGCATTAGCTGAAGATTCCCAAGGTCTCCACATACTTTTAATATTAACTTGTTGCACACTGTTTCAAAGTAAAATAGATCGGTACTAATCTATTTCGAATATTATGTTTACTATTTATATAAGCTATATAAACAGGTACCTGTAACTTAAAAGTTTTGAGAAATATCCTAATAATTAAGTTGTTTCTAGAAAACCTTAATTAGACAGTTTATTAATTTTGATAACAAATCAAGTAATGTACCTATATATTGTTATTATAAACTGGCATTAAAAATAAATGTGGGTTAATACGTTTCTGCGAAAGCGAAAGCCGAGTTTATCAGGGGGTGTATTGCAGTCATTATGCCAAACAAAATATGTTGGGAAGTACTTTAACTGTTTATAAGTTTACAAAGGCTCTGAAGGGCGGCAAAAAGCCAGTGTCTCTCGTTAGGGACTCTCAAAGAAATATCAATATAACAGAGCCACTAGAAAAAGTCGAACGTCTCTACGAATAATTCAGCTAGAATCCTACAAACGACCCACAGAGAGATGTGAGGGTCTACGGAACCTTCCAGATATATAAAAATATGGCACACGATAAGGTTTATAAAAATCATTTACCTTTAGACCTACTATGTTGTTCTAGTTCTGTTGAAAATTTAATAAGTCTGAAAATAACATATATGTATACTGATTAAAATATATTTTTTGCAATAAATATAAACAATAATTTTGTACAAATAACGAATTTATTTTAATATTTATTTAAACTATTCAGAAAAACTATGCGCCCGGTCTAAATACTGCCGGTAGGTTTTAGAAGATAAAAAAATATCAGTTTTTATAGGAATCTCACTTATATCTGGCGACGACTATAACCTTTATTATTAATTCATGCATTGCTACTGGCAAGTTTCCTAGTAAATGGAAAATTGCTAATGTTCTTCCTATTGCTAAAAAAATCAATCCGTGTGAACTTTTCAACTTTAGACCAATTAGCTTGTTACCCGTGTTCTCAAAAATTCTAGAAAAAATTATATCTGAGCAACTAAATCATTTTTCTTCTGAACAAAAAATTATTCCTCCAACTCAGTTTGGGTTTAGAACGCAATATAGTACAACAACAGCTCTTATAAAAGTAAGTGACGATATCATTTGCGCCACTGATGACAGTAAATGCACTTGTTTGCTACTTCTTGACTATAGTAAGGCCTTCGACACCCTTAATCATAATATACTGGGCACCAAGTTAAAATATTATGGACTTGATGACACCGCTGTCGACTTCTTTAAGAGTTACCTCCACGACAGATGCCAAAAAGTATTTTTCAACAATAGCTTTTCTGATTTCCTAACTTTGAAACGTGGCGCCCCCCATGGTATCATTTTGGGCCCATTACTGTTCTCAATTTATACTGAGGATTTTGAGAGTCATTTACAACACTCACAGTCCCACCAGTATGCTGATGACTTTTAACTATATCAGAGCTTTGGTCCTGAGAGTGTGAGGGTTACTTTCTATTACAGAAAGGCTATGGTAAACTAAGAAGAATTATCTATATGTTTAAACAATTCCTCTCAACTCCAATTAAATTAAGGTTGTGTGACTCGATCATATTTATCGTCTTTGTCCTACTGTGATGTATTGTTTTGGCCAGCTCTACTTTACGAGGACAAAAATAGTTTAGAAAAATTACAGAAGATTTTGTTATGGAGTAAGAAAGTATGATCACATTACACCATACTTCCTAGAATCAGGTTGGTTAAGACTGGATAACAGGTTTATCATGCACCTATGTACGGTAATTTTTAAAGTATTGAAATTCGGACAGCCGGATTATCTTCTTAAAAAACTTATCAAGGGTTCTGATGTGCACGGACGTGCTCACGATACAACGACCTCCTTAGTATTCCTAGGCATAAAACTGCTTTATTTCCGCGGTCCTTCAGTTATAATGCTGCTAGATGCTATAAGAATGTTCCGACAAATATCAAATATTCTTATCCAGGTGGTTAGATGAGTAGCTGTGCTAGATCTCGCCACCTCTTTCACTTTAATTTTGTATATTTTCTTGAAGTCTATAAATAAAGGATATTTATTATTATTATTATTATTATTATTATTATTATTATTATTATTCCCAGAGTTCACACTTCTTTCCATCGAAGTGGCATAAAAGCACTGACACATCGGTCTCAATCAGACAAGATGGCCGGCTTTACTGATGTATTAAAAATACTTGTGGCTATCGCCAATTACCCTTCTCACTATGCTACAAGTGTCTAGTAGGACGGATTTTTGCATCGGTATGTACAGTTCCCGTTTTAGTCCCAATTGACCAAGACTGTTTTCTAGGGTTTTAGGTATTTCTCCTGTTGCACCGATGACAATAGGTACGATGATTACCGTTTCCATTTTCCACATCCGGAGGATCTCATCTCTTAGTGGTAAGTACTTGCTTATTTTTTCGGAGTGTGTCTTATTGACATTAGCAGGAAGAGGTACCGCAAAATCTACTATCAGTGTTTTTCTTTGATTCTTGAAGGTTATTACAAGATCCGGAATATTATTTGGGATTGGCTTATCCGTTTGGATTTTTCTATTCCAATAAAGACGAACTTGGTCTGTTTCGCATACAGGCGGTGGCTCGTATTGGTAGTACGGTATTGTGTTGTCTAATCCCATGTAAGTTTCTCGCAGCTTTTGGTGTATGATCTTGCCAACTCTATCATGTCGCTCTAGATAAGCTTTAGGGGCTAGTGCAGTACACCCTGAGATAATATGATCGAGTGATTCCTCTTTGGTGTTGCACATGCGGCATTTTGTATTGTCGAGTTGTTCGCCAACTATCCGCTTCCTGTATGCCTTCGTTGGTATTACCTGGTCCTGAATTGCAGCAATGAATCCCTCTGTCTCGACGAAAAGATTACCAGTGCGCAGGTAGGATGTAGTACTAGCGGTATCTATAGTATCTCCTTCGATCATGGCTAGGTATTTTCCGTGCAGCGGTTTGCTTCGCCATTGCTGAAGTTGCTGTTGGGGTGTTGCACCTTCGGGTATAGGATTGTAGGTTCGGTCCGCAAGTCTCAGCGGTGTAGCTTTTTTATCAGCTTGAGTTACTGCCATATGTAAGTTGCTGGTCTCCGATTTTTTAAAAAAGTATTGCCTAAGGTTGTCTAGCTGCTTATGATGTCTGATCGCTACATCAGGGATTCCTCTCCCTCCGAGTTTTCGTGGTAAGTGGAATCTTTCGATAGAAGATTTTGGATGATGAGCGCGATGTTTTCGGAATTCCTTTCGGGTTTTTATGTTAAGTTCGCCCAGTTCAGTGTTTGTCCACTTGATGATACCGAAACTGTAAGAAATAGCTGACGTGACGTAGGTATTGACAGCTTTTGCCATGTTTCTTGCTGACAGTTTTGTTCTGAGGATTAAGCGCAACCTCTTGAGGTAAGTGTCGGTTGCTAGCTGTTTTGCCTGTTGATGGTCTATATCTCTAGCTTGCAGGTATCCCAAATATTTATATTTTTCTTCTTCCTCCATTCCTGCTATCGTCCCCTGATCACCGCTCACCTCATACCCATCGTGTCGCACCCATTTTCCTCTCTCCATGCTACTCACCTTGCACTTATCAAGACCAAATTTCATTTGGATGTCCGTGCTAAATCTTCCAACACAAGATAAGAGATCATGAAGGTGTTTCTTGGTTTGGGCGTAGATTTTCAAGTCGTCCATGTACCATAAGTGACTAATTGGTCTATTTGACTGTGGTAAAAGATATCCTTTGTTTTGATTGTTTAGCATTCTCGTGAGTGGGCGGAGGGCTAAGCAGAACCACAGGGGGCTGAGGGCATCTCCTTGAAATATTCCCCTCTTGATGCTAATCATGCCTGCATCTAACACTATGTCTGGCGTACTTATCATCAGCTTCGTCTTCCACTGACCCATGGCACATTTTAGGAAGGTACGTATGTGCGGTTCTATGCCATAAAGCTTTAATGTTTCTGATAGCCAAGAATGAGGGATGCTATCGAAGGCCTTTTGGTAATCGATGTATGCCGTATATAAGGAGTTCTTGGTTTTCTTTGCCGAAGCCATGATGGTAGCATCTATGATAAGTTGTTCCTTACACCCCTTGGAGCCTTTGCGGCACCCTTTTTGTTCTTCGTCCAACAGTTTATTTTCCTCAAGATGACTGTAAACCTTCTCAGTGAGTATGGAGGTAAGTATTTTATAGACTGTGGGTAAGCACGTAATCGGTCTATATTTGGAGGGGTCCTCCGTATGCTGAGCTGTTTTTGGCAATAAATAAGTAACACCGCTGGTCATAAAATCCGGCATTGATCCTGGTTCCTCAAGAATTTTGGTGTAGCAGTTAGCTAGCTGTCTATATACCGATTTGAACTGCTTAAACCAGAAGTTTTGCAGTTTGTCCAACCCTGGTGCTTTCCAGCTGAGGGTTTTACAGCTTAGCCTTCTTTACATCTTCCTTCGTTACTTTCCAGGTCAACATGGTGCGCAGGTTCGTAGTAGTTTTCCTTTCGTCGAATAGCCATTTTGTTGTTTTATGCTCGACAGGTGTGCCCCAAATACCTTTCCAGAAGCTTTGGACACTCTCTATGGTGGGCATCTTTGGCTCGTCATTTGGGACATTGGCATTGTTGAGGTTCCGGTAAAAAACGCGCTCCTTCGTGACGAACTGCGTGTTATGTGTTCGCCTGGCGTTGCTTTCCTTGAAGCGTCGAAGTCGCTTTGCCGTCGCTGCAAGTTTTTGTTTCAGCAGGTCTAGCACCTCAGCTGCCGTTGGGTTTTCAGCTGTTCTTTCTCTATTGATTATTGTTGTCGCTGCTTTAGTGACCTTTTCGCTGGGGTTTGGTTTCTGACTTTGAGTAATGAGCCCTATTTCCTGTCTCAATTTGCAGATTTTATTGTTAAGACGTTGTTCCCATGGTGCCTGCTTGGTAATTTTGATTTTTGGGGGCAAGTCACCCACATCTTGTTTGTTTAGCTGTAAAGCCGCGGCGGCTCCAGAATATATAAGACTATGGATTTCATTAATTGATACTTCGTCTGTTAATTTTGCAGCTATTATATTGTCCACTTTGTTAATTATTTCATTTGTGCCAGTCCTGAAGATGACTTTTGGCAATCTAGGTTTGTCCAATGGGCTTATTCCATTGTATTTAAGGTGGATCCTCTCAAACACCTCTAGTTCAGGGGGTTCGCTCGTTTCTTCCATATCTTCCACTGCTTGTGGCTCATCGGTAAGCAATTCTAGTCCAAGTTCTATTGCAACTTCGTGTTTAATTCTGTTAATAGTTTCAGCTGGCATTCTGTTGTGTGTGAATATGGATCTGCGTTGGTCTATTATGTTTTGAACTGTTTTTCGTCGTAAAGCGGGGTACTGTTCTGTGACTTGTTTATGTAGTTCCTTGCTAAAAGGGTTCTTGGCCATTTCTAACTTGGTTATTCGGTAGTAGCAGCGTACTATGAACTTATTGATTTCATCTGTCCACATAGTCCGCTGTCTTAGTCTGCCCTGTGATGTTGTGGGCTGAGGCGCATCCTCAGCAACTTCTTCATCTTGGGTGGCCACTATTTGTTGTTGGGCGTGGTCTTGAGTCAAATTTCGTTGTCCTTGTCCTTGGCTTAGGTCGTTTGCAGGCCTATCCTCCCGACGGATCCGACCCGGGTCCTGCAGCCCCGGTCCGCCTGAATATCTCTTATGCCTCGTATTCACAGCAACTGTATCTCAAAAAGCGGGGTGCTAACCCACTTATCGGTTCATCACCATTGAACCTTGGTGACTAGGTAACTGGGTCCCGTGGGGTCGTCACTCCCCAAGTAGTCCGATCATGACCGAACTACCCCCCTGCCCTATTATTATTATTATTATTATAAAATATCAGACGAGTGACGTCACCAGAGGTTGCTTCCGGTATGCAAATAATTAATGCTAAAAAGACGTCTGGCTTCGACGGCATCAAAAATGAGGCTTTGAAAAATTTGCCAAACGTAGACGTGATAAATATAATCCAGAATATCATCAAAAGGGGCTGTTTTTCGCATTACTGCGAATTGTCGTTTAGTGACTTATTGGACTGAGCTTAGAGACGATAAGCCTGCATATACCGGTCACATTTGAGGATTGTATTGTAGGTATCATAGAATACATTGCTGCTGGCTAAACGCTACATATAGATGTTTGCTCTAGGGGTTTATTAACAATTTGCTTCAGTTCTTTTACTTTTTGTGCAGTGCGAACCTTGGATCTTCTACTGCATTCCTTCCTATTCCCACTTCCTCATAGATCTATACCCTAAGTCCACTGTCAGTTACTCATTTAATACGAATCACCAAATTAAGCAAACGTAGGTAAAAATGTTTTTGTGCATATAATAAACTTTGCCGCTGCAAATGTAGTGAACTTAAGAGGCGACGTTGTCATGCAAGCCGCAATCAGCTAAATTAATTTAAAATAGCACGGCGATTCCGATACATTAAAAGAACGAAAACGTATACCACGAAATTCGGGAACGGAATCCTGAACTAACCACATTGGTGGCTGCAAAAATACCTATGTGGCACTTAACGAAACTTTCGTCGTGCACTGTAATCAGGGTTTTAAAAGGCCTTTCTCAAGAAAATTACCATAAAGAAAATAGTCGAGGAGCTCAGACAAGAGGGCGGAAACATATAATCCTGGATGATGTCGCAAAATCCATGGATATTTTTTGGTAAAACTAACCTGAAATATCCACAATAAAAGAAAGGAAGGCTGAAATTGAGAAGGACACATCTTCACTTAAAATATCATTAAGAGTTTTCAAACGAACTTCAAAATAAATAATTAATCGAAATCGAAAAAGTCTACTAATTGGAAAAATTAAAATTATTGTATGGCGGCGAAAATATTTGGAAAAAATGCGTGAGTTTCGGGAAGAAGGGAAAAAATTGTATTACACCGACAAAACATGGCTCAATGAAGGGCACACAGTTGAGAAGGTATGGCAAGATCTAAATATTAAAAGTTCAAGGCAGCCATTTATGGATGGATTTTCGCAAGGACTATGAAATCTTGAAGATGCCTTAGAGAACCTGGTTTCAAGATGTTCCGACGAAATTTCATCATTTTTGTTATTTTTTGAAATGCCCACGCCACTGGAATTCATTCCCCTGACGTCGCAAAACCCGGAGCTCTCTATATGCTATTTACTAATGACTCACTGACAGAAATTTTGAACTTGAAGTATAGTCAAAACTTGGCGAAACTGGTCAAAATTCACCTTTATACCTTTTACTCAGGTTAGATACCTACCTTTGAAGAGTAATAATTCAAGTGATTACTTTGAGGCCATTTGTTTTTGATCTTACGATATGTAAGTATGGAAGTACTGCAACGCTGTAGACTTACCAAAAATATCTTCTATTTTGCGTGTTACTAAATAAAAAATAATTTCGTTTAGCAGGGCGAGATTAATACTTAAAAGTAGTCCAGCTGTTGATCAAATGAAGAGTAATGCTAAAACCGCTAAAACTTGCCTAAAAATACAAATCCGACTATCATTGCGTCATGCGCGACAATCTACTCTGCGAAATCATATTGCCGCTGTACCTACATTCACGACTGACACATGACGAGGGAAAATTATATATACTAATAAAAAATCAAGAATTTACTTGTGAAAGGATTTTGACAAAGTGAACCAAGCAATAATCAATTTGATTGACTAAACATATAAACCAAACAGGTGACTTCAAAGAGATGGCGTTAGAAATCGAGAGACCTGTGCAATTCATGACTTCAATAATCATCATTGTTAATTTATTTCTCTTCTATTGACACATAACTATTTTCAACTTTAGCGAAGAATAATTTTGTTAGCGCAATTTCTTACCCAATAAACGTAGAAAATACATATGAACAACTTCAAAACGACTTTGCTAAGATATAAAATTAAATATTATGACAGTGATCCGTTATATAATCATTTAGAACTGCAAGAAATGCATTATCGCATTGCAGCATTTGACCAACCCATAATATTTAAACCTCGTGTCCACTTGCAAGAAATACGTGATAGTATTTGCAGTAAATATTTATAAAAAATCATAAATTTTTGCTGATGTACTTTTAAGAAACGAAACAACCGAATGGCATTCGGAAGACGTCAAATGTTAGGTTTTAGAGGGAACCAAAAATTTGCAATTTAAATTTCAGGTCCGTATTCGAAAACGAAACGTCGGAATTGAAAATTAATTATGTCAAATTGTAGAGGAGAGTTCGTGGCAATGGAAATGTGACGCTTGTTTTCGGATTTCTCTGAAGGTATTCTGCCCTTTCAATTTTTTTGCAGTGGCGTGTTGAACGCTATATTTCGATACATTGTCCCCAATTTCCGATTTTATCTCTTTTATAGTTTCAGAGATACCCGTACTTATCCTTGAATTTGTAACCCCTGTATACAGGGTGTTACTCAATGCATAGAATATTAATAAATAAAATAAAACATTTTGATCATTAAAAAAATCTTTAACCAGAAGCGTGTTGTATATGGCAGCGCCCCGATACAATTTTAACCAAACCAATGTTAGGCCACTGATTTGTTCAAAACAATTATTATTCTATTTATAAAATTATTGTTCTACAATAACTTGTATTTTTAATACTTCTGTACGTACGAGCTCGTCGGCTATGTTAATTCGCACACCTCGTTGTCGCTGTTAAAAAGCGCCATCATTCGTGTCACAGCGATCTCCATTAGCTCATTCCAAAAGCTAAAAGATTTTTATTTTCTTTGTCGCAAACGAAGCCAGATATGAAAAAAAACACAAGAGACCAAAAAGTTGTATTTGTAGTTGCTTAATCTGAACAAATGAAAAAACTAAAAAAAAAAAGCAATGGCGTGCTTTTCTTCTCAATAATAATTGACTATGGTGCCCACTGAGACGCCACTGGACCTAATAATTCCAATATAGTTTGGGCTAAATAAGCGCCCTATTACTTCAAATAACTGAACCGAATTTCTACCAAATCGGTTTAAGGATATTTATGACGGTATTTTTTCTTAAACTTCAACGCTCTATGCAAAGCTTATCCCAAAGTAACACCTTTCTTTCTTAATTTTATGTAGGTACTTTAAGATTACTTAAAATTATAAATATTACCCATCATTATACATTAAAAAATTATTATGACCCAGAAAATAAAAACATAACAAACCTATAAACGCAATGAAATTAATCTCATGCCAATCACAAGACCGTGCAAATCAACCTTCACCTAAACATATTTTTACATTTAGACGGAATTTAATATAATCGCCTTTAAATAATTACTTGCAAGGTAAAGTGCACAGTAGTAATTTTGAAGTATTGCCTAATATTTAATGCAAGCTATTATACATTTTATTCGCCTTAAAAATGCAGATCTAGAACAGCAATTTTCTTGATATTTGAATTAAATCTCGTATTATAAAAGGACTAAAGGCGGGTTTACATTAGGCAGTGAGTAAAATGTTACGCGACGATATTGTAGAGCAGGCCAAATCAGAATGGTCTTCTCTTTTACTAAATGTACCAAAAAAATCTGATCATAATGGGAAAAAATTTTAGGGTAGTTTTGGATTACAGGTTGCTAAATGCGCAGTTGATGGATGAAAAGTTTCCTTTACTAAATATTACTGAAATTTTAGATTCACTCGGAGGAGCAATATATTTTTCTCAGTTAGATTTAGCTGAAGGATATTCCGCCCTATGATCAAACACACAAGTTAACTCTAGACGCTAACTTCAAAATTACCTGCTTTTCAACTCTCTTCTTCGACTGCCTATCCACTATTGTTGGATGTTGGCGACCATATTTCCATACATTTCTCTGTCGGTTGCTGTGTGGACCAACTCTCCTATCGTCCTTAACCCCGTCCACTCTCTTATATTTCTTAACCATGACAATTGCTTTCTGCCCATGCCTCGCTTTCTCTCTATTTTTCCCTCGACAATAAGTTGCAGCAGTTGATATTTTGAGTTTCGCATTATATGACCAAAGTACGATGTTTTCTTCTTTTTGACATTGAGCATTAACTCACGGTCTCTGCCGATTCTTCTTAGAATTTCGTCGTTGGTTACTCTGTCCGTCCATGGCACCCTCAGCATTCTACGATACATCCACATCTCAAATGCTTCTATTTTGTTGATGGACGATGCCTTTAATGTCCAGGTCTCTGCACCGTACAGCAACACCGACCATACATAGCATTTGGCATATCGTAATCTTAGTTTTAATTTAATGTCTCGACTAGTTAGTACGTTTTTAAATTTAAAGAAGTTATTTCGGGCCATTTCAATTCTGCATTTAATTTCTCTGTCATTATCCCAGTCTTCATGCAACCAGCTTCCCAGATATTTATATTGTGTTACACGTTCTAAGGTTTGGCCGTCTGCTATTAATCTTGCATCGCTGTATGGGAGTTTGCGTCTCCTTACTATCATGAACTTTGTTTTATTGTTATTTATTTTAAGACCATAGTCTGCACCAACACAATTCAGCTCATCGATCATTTGTTGCAGCTCTTCAATATTATCTGCAATTAAGATAGAGTCATCTGCATATCTAATGTTGTTCATATATACCCCATTTACCTTAATTCCAACATTTTTATCTTCCATGATTTCCTTAAAGATGTCTTCTGAATAGAGATTAAATAGAAGAGGTGATAATATGCAACCCTGTCTTACGCCTCTACATACGGCAATATCTTTAGTTTTAACGTCATTTGTTTTTACATGAGCAGTCTGATGCCAGTACAGATTCTGTATACAACGGATGTCTTTGTCGTCTAAGTCTACCTTTCTTAATATGTCAATTAGTTTATCATGCCTTACTTTGTCAAAGGCCTTTTCAAAGTCCACAAAACATATGAAGACATCTTTCTGAACATCTCTGCAGTTTTGAATGAGCACACGCACACTGAAAAGTGCTTCCCTGGTTCCCATCCCACTTCTAAATCCAAATTGAGTATTTGCTATATTGGCCTCGCACTTGCGATAAATTCGATTGTGTAGGATTTTAAGGAATATCTTAAGGGCATGACTCATTAGACTAATTAAACGATGGTCTTCGCATTTCTTTGCTTTGTTTTTCTTTGGAAGCGGAATAAACGTAGATCTAAGCCAGTCTGTCGGATAACGACCTTCATTATAAATTTTGTTAAAAATTACTTCTAGAAGAGGAAGATTGTCTTCATCAATAAGTTTAATAATCTCTGCTGGCAAGTCATCAGGGCCAACTGCCTTATTGCTTTTGGCTTGTTTTAAGGCATGGCGAATTTCATCCTTTGTTATTGCGGGACCCGTACTATTCCTTTCGTTGTTATCTTCTTCTAAATTTGTTCTTTCATTATCTTGAAAGAGTTTTTTAACGTAGTTCTCACATTGTCTTGCTTTTTCCTCCCTTTCGAGAATAATCACGTCATCCTTGTTGACAAGTACTGTAGGTGCTTTGGCTTTCCAGCAGCTTCCTTTAGTTTACTGTGCTCTCCCCTGGTGTCATGTAAAGCTTGCAGATTTTCTATTGTTTGGCATTCTTCCCTTAGCCAGTTGGCTTTGGCTTTTCAACCACAGTGAAGAATTAACAAGTAGGCTTTTTCGGTTGTTGGCATGGAAACGGTACGTCAAAAGTTAACTTGTGTGTTTGATCATAGGGCTGATTATCAATTAGGATTACATCCAGACAGTAGACCCCGTACTGCATTTATGATAGACAAAGGATATTCTTCATTTACGATCAGCCATATAAGCAAAGCCAACAACTCGCTGGCCTATACTACGTATTAACCCGCTAAGCCGCCGTAGGGGCCAACATCGATGGAAACGTAGTGTTTCCAGGGAAACTGTCTTAATGTCATTTATTTGCCTATTTATTATAACCAAATTATTACTATTCTACAGAAATTCTGGTTCAGCTTCAATAATGTTGAATGATGTGTATACCGGTACCTACCAAAAGAAGACACGCATAATATTTCGTTATGTTTTAGCTGAGGTGTCCGTCTGTCTCGGTATCTCTTTTAAATTGTAGTTCCAAATTGCTGGTACGAAATCTCTCACTTTGTCCTTCGGTTATATTGTTCTAATGACTATTAAGCTGGATTTATAAACTCGAGAAGTTAGCGAAGTTGAGGTTCGCAGTTCCACAGTTCAATTTCATGGTATTTATAAAGTTAGGCGCAAAGTTCGAAAAGTTTTTGTTTGAAGTTAGTTCAGGTTTTCTGAGATAACATATATTTTTCCAATTTTCCTGCATAAAACCAAAACAAGCAACACGCAACAAAAACGAGATCAGTCAACGACATTTTTTGCTGTAACTATATATGACTTTAAACAGCTTCTTCATTGCATGGTGGAAACGAAGTTTTTGAAGTCCGAACATAAAAATTGGGTATTTCGAAGAACCTGGGAACATTCTGGGACATATCGAACTGAGTTTATAAGTTGAAATTAAGGTAAATTGAACTACTATTTCAACTGCCAACTGATCCTCAACTTTGCGAACTCATTAACTTTATAAATACAGCGTTAGGTTCATGAACTTGAATGTGACTCCGTCAGACAGAGAGAGGTCTGCCCGTCGCGGTAGGCCGTCTGCATTTTCCTTCTTGTCAGACCCGGAGCCTTGCTGATGAGCCGTCAAACGGCTCAATACGTCTTACGGAGAGGATAAGGGACAACTCTATACATGAACTTATTTTTAAGTTTGTTTTTAATATTCAGCTTTCAGTATCCTAAACCGATACAATGGCTTTTAGTGCCACCCAACGTAGTTTCCCCGCAATGGGCCGCCATGCCAGTGTTTGAACCCATATGGATTGTCGCTGTCTTGTTTAGGTTGATGCGTGTGATCGCCACGTGCTGCAACTCTCGTCTGTTTATTTATACTTCTGTGTTGTTATAGCACTTTGAGGTCCCTTTCCTTTTTCCTGACGAGCCGTCAAACGGCGAAACGCGTTCAAGGATTGAATCTGACGGAAAGGATAAGGGACAACCCTATACACGAACTTATTTTAAGTTTGTTTTTAGGTATGTTATATATTTACATTTCTTTTCTCTGTCTGCCACCGAATATTCCGCCGAATAGCCGTGAGAGTGTTGGGCAGCGCGAGCTATCACGGCCGTCAAATTAATAAAATTCCCAATTTAAATAATCGCAAGTCAGAAATTAAAAACTACATGCTAGAAAGTGACGTATTCTTTCAACTTTCATATACAAAAAAGTTATGTTTTAGATGTTTTAAAAGCTTTCAACATTAGAATTGTAGTATGGTAGATGTTGGCTCACCCGACATCGCCCGGTGAAATACCATCGCATCGGCTTAGGTGGCGTGAAGTTGCTCTTTGAGCTAACGTTTCGTCACTGTGCCGATGTCTCCGGTTTCCAGGGTGGGAAATATACAAAAAATGCTGTGATGATGGTTCCAAGATCAATAAATTCCGGAGTTAAAAACGCCCCCCGATCGGATCTCCGGGTGGGGGCGGGTCCTGGCGCCTTATCAAGCGAGATTATCCAATCATCCACCATGTCCAGTAGCCATGCGGGTCCTTCGAACAATATTCAAAATGGAAATGGTGTGAAAACTGGAGTTGTTAAAAGACCCGAGATTAGCAACTTCCAAATTGACTTCTGCAATATAAGAGGACTGAACTCCAACATCAATGCAGTCCATCAACATCTACAATCTACCAAACCTCATGTACTTGCACTAACCGAAACCAAAGTCAGATCATCGATTAGTACGGTCAGCTATTTATATCCTGGGCACGACTTTCATCACCGATTTAGGCGGAATTCTGGCCTTTGTCTCTTTGTCCGGAGTGATATTTCTTGTCAACGAGAGGAGACACTCGAGCCTAACGACTTTGATGTAATGTGGTTCAAAATATCAACGCAGGGAACTACTAAATTCATCTGCTGCCTTTACCGGCCGCCAAGCGATACCCATTATAGAGACTTGTTCTCCTCTCTTGCTAATACTATCGACTTTTTGCAAACCCACCATCCCAATTCCGAAGTTGTCATCCTTGGCGACTTCAACATTCATAATGTCAACTGGCTCAAATACTCAAACATGACTGACGAACAAGGTCGTGAAGCCGAATCCTTTGCCATCAGCTCTGGCCTCACCCAGCTGGTGGGTGAACCAATTCGGATTCCAGACCGAGATGGTGATTTTGCTAGTTTGTTGGATCTTTTCTTAACTTCAAACCCCGACTTGTACACTGTCACCGTGAAGCCGCCGTTAGGAACGTCTGACCACAACCTTATTTCGGCACTGAACAAACTACCAATTAGTGCTGAAGAGCCTCCTAAACCACGCAAGATATGGCATTATACATCAGCTAAGTGGGAGGACCTAAGGGACCATTTTCGAACCTTTCCTTGGCGGGACGTTTGTTTTACCTCTGATGATCCATCCATCTGTGCAACAGAAATATCGGAGGTTATCCTTATTGGTATGGAAGCCTTCATCCCTTTCTCGAAGGAGTGCCCTCCTAACGGCAAGCCTTGGTTTACCAAAAATTGCGAACGAGCTGTTAAATCAAAAAATTATTTCTACCGACAATGGCGTAAAAATCCTACCGCCGAAAATCGTACCATCTTTGTTAACGCTCGAAACCAATGCAAGCAAACGATAAACCAAAGCAAAGAAGCACACAACCAGAGGATCAGAGACAAACTTCTTGAATGTCCTAGCGGCTCAAAATCATTTTGGTCGCTAGCTAAGGCCGTCAGTCAGAACTTTACCAAGTCAACCAATCCACCTCTAACACGTTCTGATGGCACCATTGCGACCAAAGCACAGGAAAAAGCAAACTTACTGGCGGAACTATTCTCTTCACATTCAACGGTAAATTTTCAGGGAAGTACTCCACCGAACATTACCCCTGTAGAATCGAGAATGCCCGAGATTGTCTTTCGCCACCGCCATGTTAAGCGAATCTTGAGGAGTCTCGACACTAAAAAGGCTTCTGGTCCTGACGATATTCCAGTCATTGTAATTAAGAAATGCGCTAACGAACTGACACCGGTATTTTGTAGGCTTTTTAACTTATCCTACAAAAAGGAATATTTCCTTCTTGCTGGAAAACTGCGAGAGTCCAGCCCATACCCAAAAAAGGCAAGAAGACCTTGCCAAACAACTATCGTCCAGTCGCATTGCTCTCGGTTATATCAAAAGTTATGGAGAAGGCTATCAACGAAAAATTACTAAAATACCTGGAAGGCTTCAACATTATTAGTGACCGCCAGTATGGATTCCGTAAGTCTAGATCAACAGGAGACCTTCTCGCTTATGTTACTCATGTTTGGAACAACGCAATAGAACACCATGGGGAGTCCCGGGCGGTAGCACTGGATATTTCCAAGGCTTTTGACCGAGTATGGCATGAGGGGCTCCTAACTAAAGTGAGAGCATACGGAATGCCGGTTCAATTTTGTTCGTGGCTGTCGAGCTTTCTTAAAGACCGTTCTCTGCGAGTGGCGATGGACGGATTTCTTTCAGACACATTTAACATCAACGCCGGAGTCCCTCAAGGTTCTATATTGTCGCCCACCCTTTTCTTACTATACATTAACGATCTTTTGGAAAAAACTAAAAATCCTATATATAGCTTCGCTGATGACAGCACACTTGTTTCAACTTTTACTTTGGATGCTCGGACATCGGCTGCTAATGCACATCTCTATAGGCAGCAAGAGGTCTCACATCTCAACAAAGACCTGGAAGAAATTTTGTCTTGGGGCGACAGTAACCAAGTAGAATTTAACGCTAAAAAGACCCAGGCGGCAGTTTTTTCTAAAAAAGTTAATGTTGAAGAACCGGATATAGTTATGGCGGGACACTCAATTCCCTTGGCTTCATCAATTCATTTATTGGGCGTTAATCTGGATAGTCATATGTCTTGGCATGGCCACGTTGCGGCCATTGCTAGGGCAGCCTCGCAAAAGCTTGGAGTACTTTTCCGAACAAAGAACCTCTATACACCCCAACAACTTTTGATGCTCTATAGAGCCCAAATTCGACCATCACTGGAGTACTGTTCGCATATTTGGGGCTCTGCTCCTAAACATACCCTGAGATTGCTAGATTCCATTCAAAGAAGAGCCATTCGCTTGATCGGTGACCATAGTCTGACAAACAACCTGGAAAGCCTTGAACATCGAAGGCAGGTTGGCGACTTGAGTCTATTTTACAAATATTTTCATGGCAAGTGTTCAACTGAGGTTGCCCGCTTAATACCACCCAGAGCGGTGCATGGTAGAAATACACGACGAGCCACTGCAGCCCACCAGTACGTGGTTCAGCTTAGTGTCCCTCGAACGACACTGTTTCAAAATTCTTTCATCTGGAGAACGTCATCACTCTGGAACGACCTCCCTGAGATCGTCTTCCCCAACGAGTATAGTCTCCAAAGATTCAAGACCAACGTGAATCGTTTCCTGCGCACACGCACCGCTCCTAGAGCGCCATAAAGGATTTATCCTGTAGTGCTGTGCCTTATCATAAAAAAAAAAAAAAGAAGGAAATATGTTTGTGACACTATGGCATCAAATTTGGAACATAGAGTTTTGCCTCTTCCCCCTTATTGTGTTTTTAATCCCATAGAGCATTTTATGCGGCACCAATCCAGAGTACGCTCGGAAAACACATCTCCCACTTTAAGTTCTAGCGTTGTAGATCTAGTTACAAAAAGTATAGTGGCTTGGTTATAATAATTATTGAAAATAAAGAAATACCAGTTTAACATCTGCATATTTTATTCATTAAACCAAAAATTAAATCGTACAAATTTTACAGGCTGTCAGTGGCTTGGTTATAACCAAGCCACTGACAGCTGGAAAAATATAGTGGAACATATAATAAAAGTAGGAAATTCTTATATTTTTGTAGTCAATAAAATTACACCTATTATAATTACCTAGATAAAGACAGTGATAGCGAAACAGAATTAGATGTGTAGTTTTGCAAAGTTTATTAATTCGCCATCCAAGCCTGTAAAATTTGTACGATTTAATTTTTGGTTTAATGAATAAAATATGCAGATGTTAAACTGGTATTTCTTTATTTTCAATAATTATTATAACACTGTAGGCTCTACTGAAATATGCAAGAGTAAAATAATGGTATAGTATTTATTATTTTATGAATTAGTTTCTTATAAATAAAATGCATAGCTACTTTACAGCTGAGGAGAGTCCGGCCCTGTAGCCATCTTTATATTTTACTGACTATTATGACCACGCAATCGTATTTTATCAGGTAGTTGATTTATGGCTTTAAAAGGCTTAAGGTACAATTTTGAACAAACTATACGTCTGTAGTGCACCGCTTGGAAACAGATTGCAGGAGCATCCGCCCGTCAGTCCATCATCGAGCTCGTGAGGATAGTGTGTATTTTGTTGACTACAAATGTTTTTCATAAAATAAAACAAGAAAGAATGACGAGGAGCCTTTATTGTACCAGGCTTAATAGGTAAAGTCTGTTCAGGGATATAAGAAAATGACTAACTGATCCCTATTAGAAAAGACCCGGGCCAGCTGTAAAATTGAAATATGGCCGAACAGGTCCGTATTTTGCTTAAAATTTAATCATGGTTTGTAATAAAAATAAGTAAGGCATTAAATAATATTTTATTTATGTTTAAATGTGAAATTAAATATTTTATTATTAAAAATTATATTTTGATTACAAAAATATACAAATTATTCGGTACTTATAATAATTATTCACTTAATATATCAATATCACTATCGCTATCATCATCTGTTCTAATTATTATTTGTGCTATATTGTTTATATGGATATAGGATTTTTCCACTTTTTCAACATGTGTAACAGAATTTGCCCAAATTTGTGAAGGGAAGTTAAAAACTTCAGTTTCTATAAGCTCAAGTACACTGGAGTTAATAGTAGGTCAAATCTTGTTACAACGAATGGCAGATTTCAGTTTTGGTGCCAAACATGTTCGATGGAATTAAATATACAATGGTATTGTGGAAGCCTTAAAACTGTATGCCCTAGATTTTTTGCATAATTATCACAGAAGTATTCCTTTTGTAGTTTTAAACTTTGTAAAACCGCAATTAATTGCCTTTTGGTGTAATCTTCCTGAAAATAAATGTCATTATCATACATATAGTTTTGGATTGTTACTTTTGTGTCATTGTCTATAGTAGCTTGAATTGTCCATTAGAATTACGCTATTCGAAGGTATATTTGGAATTAGCTTGTGTTTATGACAATCTTCAAATAAATCAGCATGATGGCACGCTTTTTTTACACTTGCCGCTTGAGTCAACCCAACCCTTTTCCGGGGTTCATATGTGTCGAACCAGGTTTCATCCAAGTAAATAATCGGCCTTTGCTGATTTATGTAAATCCTAATTTTTTGTAGATATTCGGATCGCCATTCCCGAATTCTACTGGATTCCATTAAAACTTGTCTTTTGTTAATTTTTTTTTTAAACTAAACCCCATGTGTTGGATACACTTCCATAACGTTGTTCTGCCACATTTAACGCCGGTTTCATCTTTTTCAAGCCTCTTAATTAAATTATCTAATGTCGGCACGCTCTGTTCCGCGTATAACTTGTAATATTTACGCCGTATTATTATTATATCTTGATCACTTCCATCTACCGTCGAGAAAATGCCAGTATCGGTTCTTTTTTTCCTCGCTAAAAGCGATTATTCACAATTTTCCATACAGTGATGTTGGAAATTTTGTTAATGTGGCCGTTTCTTCTAACGCTGCTTGCTTGCTGACCGCACGTTCAATGAGAGTTGAATAAACATTGTTTTTCCACTACTAACCTATAACATCGCCATTATTGACCGATTATTAACGTTAGAAATCGTTTTTCTCTACCTTATAAGTTATTATTGACCATGGTCAATAATAAGGCATTGAAATCCATTATTGACCGATCTTCAAGAATCTATTTGAAAGCAGGTAACTTGATTTTTTGAGTCATAAACATGAATGTGGTTGGGCAACCAGATAATTATCAATACATATTAGATTACTTGATATTGTAAAATATCGATACAATCAACATTTTTTCTGCTTCTATCCTTAATTCTGGAGGTGTACACATAATAATATCACTAACATTTTCTTCGCTCATTTTTTAAAAAAACGGAAAACTCGTGAAATCTGATGACATAAATAAACAAAAATTGACATTAACAAAGCCACCTCACAAAACAACCAAATATTTTGCCAATTCCAAAGCGCAGGTAACTTGATTAAAAAATATACTTATACCTACCTATCATTTTTTATAATTATTAATACTATAAATATAAATGTCTTATAAAAGTTTGTAGTAGTAGAAAAAATATTATATTAACCACGGTTTAGACAGCTTATAGCCCTAGCGTCTTAAATCCCTCGTCGCTCCGCTCCTCGTGATTTAAACTTGCCGCTCGGGCAATAATGATAGCTGTCTAAACCTTGGTTAATAATATACTATTATAACTTCCTTAGTTTCCACAGAATAGTAGATTCTGTAACGAGGTTGGAATGAAAATTCGATCCGAGTGGAAGAACCACGAGTATCGAATTTTCATTCTAACCGAGTAGCAGACAATATTTTCTCCACGACCAAAAAGTGCGAATAAAAACAAATAAAATCTGTGCAAAGCAATTAAGTTATTTATTCGCAATATTCGTAATTTCAGGTGGAGTATTATCCAGTTCCATATCTGATTCATCCGATTTTTCACTCATTTTTTGACTTGCACTAAAATTTGTCTGAAAATAATTATTACAACGCGGCCATTTTTATCTGACACTGACAGTTTCGAAATTCATGGCAACCTATGTCGTTTAGATCAATTACAGAATATTCATTCCGTATCTTGTTATGGAATGAAAATACACGCAAAACGCATAAGAAGCAAGTGTTTCAGAATAAATATTCCAACTCAAGAGCGAGAATTTTTACATTATATTATCAAAAATGATTTTGGAATTATTGCATTCAGTAATGGTCGTGGAGAAAAGTGTTTTCTGCTTTTCAACGGGGATATCTCCTGAGATACATTGGGCTCGCATATATTTTCCATGCCTCACACACGATTAAACAAACGCTGTATTACACACGAAGTAAGAATAATTACTAAGCTTAAAACTAACTAGAGTGGCTATATATACAGTCTTTAGAACATAATTTGTTTTATGGAATTAACCCTCTCATTTTGAATCAGGTAAAAATCGGTTTTAAATTACCAAACTATTACTTTAATAATGAAATTACGTCTTCCGGATTTGCAGTTTACTTTAAGACATTTTTAAGTATGGACCATAATTTGCCTGCATTTATTCATTCATTCATTGTTTGTTTATGGCCACCCTTGGATAATCCCATTCAAAGGCAAAGTGTAACTTTCTTATATCTCTGGACAGGCTTTACCTATTCAAGGTTTTAGGTAGATGCCTTTTTGAATGACAGAAGTTGGAACTGATAAATCGCTAGGAGAATAATTTGCTTTCTTATTTGAGAGGAGCTTTATTTTCTATAATTCATATTCCCTGTGAATTATCGGTGCCTGTATTGCGCAAACGATATATTTTAAAAAATCTCTTGACCTGCTTTTCATGCTGCAGTAAGTTCCACAATAATTATTTAATTAATTAAAAGCGAATATGATGTATTATATTCTTTATACATATACGAATAATTTAAAACACAGTGCGAGTACAATATTTTTAAAAACTCATTCAAGGATTTGTTAGAAGTGAATTTACTCCAGTATATTTAGCCCGATTATTGCGATTGGATAAGAAAAATTTTTTTTGCCTTCTTTAGGGTACCATATAGGAAGCTTAAATCGAAATTTTCGACCACCAACCCTTTGCAGGTTGTCCGCCATCTTGAATTAAGGGGTTATTTCTTGAATCGCGAATAACAGTCGTATTTTTGATTTTATCAAGAAAACAGTTAATATCATTTTTCACAAGAAAAATGTGTTCTACAAATTAGTTTATTTGATGTTCTCCCGTATTTTGCTTATTTGTTGCTTAAAAATCGATTCTAAAAATTAAAAAAAGGTTGAAAATTTTTTTAGATCGAATATCTTTTTCATTTCGATGCTGTCGCAAAACTTTTCGGGCAAAAGTTGTAATTCACACGATCCTCTACAATTTTTGTCAAAACCTTTTTATGTAAGAGCAATTATTTATTCATCGTAGCGTCTGAAAGTTGCGTGCATCGTCGGTAGCTCGTAGTACTCAGTTAGCGCTGTACCTGGCGCCTTTGCGCCTGCCGGAAAATGGCTCGCTTTTTTCACCTGCCTACTGTGGAATGTGTGTGACGTAGCTCACGCCTAATGATCGTTTTTTATATCTTATCTATCGCGATGAGACAAAAAAGTCTGATTTTCCCGAAATCAGCCTATTTTGGAACGTTCACTGACATGCATCTCGTGCAGCCGACCAACCATGAGTGATTGTTTTATTTGTAAAAAGGCTTTAAGTCTTTCCGATAATATCACAGTTGAAGAAAAAGGTATTTAAACACTAATCAAATCAGCAAATTTGCGAAATCACAAGAAAAATGAGTGCTGTTTAAAGAACAAAACAGCAGTTACCATACATCGCGCTTGCTACAAAAACTATTCCAACTTGAAATTGGCAGATGTTGCATGGTAATGTGGGCTTTTATTAACATTTTTTCTATGTCCAGTGTGTGAAACTTCATTTCCATGAATTAATGAAAAATAATATGCAACGATCTATAAAAACTTTTTAATAATCCTCATTAAAAATTATTCATTGTGAAAATATCAACTGTTTCGATTCCGAGAACTGAAAATTATTAATTCTGATAATTTCAAGAGTAAAGATGTTTTACATTTTTATTCAAATATAGAAATTCAAAATTTTCTCATTCTTCATTTTTGAGAATTTCTCATTTATTCTTTCAACAAACAAGATAAATCATATAAATAATCATATAAAATTATATTGAGCAATAGTAAATAATTGAAATGCCAATAAAAATAATCAAAGTTAAATTTAAAAACAGGAAAAATTGAAAATAAAAATAACAAGTAAACGGTAATTACAATATAAATCATACAAAATAAAAAAAAAGTCAAAATTATTTTTAATTGAAAAAAAAAATAAAAAAGAAAGAAAATAAATGTTGAGCTCCATTCCATCAACGAAACTTGGAATAATTAGTACGGCACAGCGCTCGCCATCCAGCACTACCAACTACCGAGTGACGAAGCGCGCAACTTTCAGACGCTACGGTAATTAAACAATTGCTCTTACAAAAAAAAGTTTTTGACAAAAACGGATCGTGTGAATTACAACTTTTGCCCGAAAAGTTTTGCGATAGCACCGAAATAAAAAAAGATATTCGATCTAAAAGAATTTTCAACCCTCTTTTTATTTTTATAATCGATTTTTAAGCAACAAATAAGCAAAATACGAGAAAACATTAAATAAACTAATTTGTAGAACTCATTTTTCTCGAGATAAATGGTATTTACTGTTTTCTTGAAAAAATAAAAAATACGACTGTTATTTGCGATACTTACAAGAAATCACCCCTTAATTCAAGATGGCGGACAACCTGCAAGGGGTTGATGGTCGAAAACTTGGATTTAAGCTTCCTATATGGTACCCTAAAGAAGGCAAAAAAAGTTTTTCTTACACAATGAATTGCAATAATAAAACCTAAATATACTGAACTAATTACAATTCAGCTGTACTAGCCGTCCGGCTAGAGACGGCAGCATGACAGATACTATTATATTTACCGGTAAAGCGTTACTTGCTTGAAGGAGCATCAGCCTGAACTCGTTAGCATGCTGTCTACGTTTACGTAATAAAATGGGACAATGATAGTATATAACCAGCATAGTGGGTTTCAATGTGATTTTATTGACGAAAACATTATTAACAGGCTTCATTTGTTTTACGACTTACTGACTACTGTTTGGTTAGTGCTGCTATAAAGTAAAGATGAAAATAGATCGTAGAGGGTTAACAGCTCAGAATCACGGATGTAACAAGGCCGGTTTTACGGGGGGGGTAATAGGGTAATTACCCCCCCCCCCATGAATTTAGAATTTTAAGAATCATTATTGAAAAAAGGGCGTGGCACCCAAAAATTTTTCGCCTGCGGCGCTATTTTTCCCTGCCCCCTCCCCTCGTGCTTCTTTTCTAGTTACTTCAGGTTAATAAGAGCTTTATTTACTACTGCATGCTTGTTTGAAAAAAAATCTACATATCTAAATGCATAGGTAATTGATACCATTTTTTTAAAAAAATTGGGATTTGAAATTACCCCCCTCATGTTGAAAAGCTAAAACCGCCCTTGGGATGTAAAGTCGTATTTTGAAAATAATCGTGGGAAGACAAAGGACAAAACTATAAACATCTAAGTCTTAACACGCATGAAAAATGAAAAAGGACATTATTAACAGCCAGTATACAAGGTTTCCCTGGATGGGGTCATATCTATGTATACCATAAATGGACATAATTTCTAATTTCTCGACAAAACTGATTATTTCTGTTATACAGGGTGGCTGATTAGTGCGAGGAAGTCCAATATCTCCGTTGTTCTTAAAAATATCGAAATTTATTAAATACAAAGGTTCTAGGATAAACAAAAGCGCACATTTTAAAAATATTTTTGAATATACAGTATGCCCCAAAAAAGTGGGGTTTAGCAAAGATGTATTTTTTCAAAAGGAACACCCTATATGTTATATTATTTTTGGATGCTACATAAAATTACAGTTGTTTTTCAATAAGTGCATTGTAGTTCTAAACTTAATAGTTTTAGAGTTATCGACTTTTCCAAAATGATATTTTTGAACTTTGACAGCTTCTAATTTTCTAACGGTACTTCTTAGAGCAAAACGGCTTACATGTCCCTATCTTACTTTTTAATTGTCTTCCCAAAAATATTAATTTCCGGTTAAACCGGAAGTACTATATTTCCGACTTTCGAGTTACATCCGGTTTAACCGGAAATTGATATTTTTTTGAAGACAATTAAAAAGTAAGATAGGGACATGTAAGCCGTTTTGCTCTAAGAAGTACCGTTAGAAAACTAGAAGCTGTCAAAGTTCAAAAATGTCATTTTGGAAAAGTCGATAACTCGGAAACTATTAAGTTTAGACCTATAATGCACTTATTAAAAAATTACTATAATTTTATGTAGAATCCAAAAATAATATAACATATAGGGTGTTCCATTTGAAAAAATACATTTTTGCTAAACCCCACTTTTTTGGCGCATCCTGTATATCCAAAAATATTTTTAAAATTTGCGCTCTTGTTTATCCTAGAACCTTTGCATTTAATAAATTTCGATATTTTAAAGAACAACGGAGATATTGGACTTTCTCGCACTAATCAGCCACCCTGTATGTATCGGGTGATCGCGTATAATGTACCCCCCCTGGAATTTTTTTATTTGATATAATTAAAAAAATAATAAAAATATAGCCGCGTGGGTGACTTGAACTATTATCTCTTCCGTTATAAAAGAAGTAATTAAATTCGATAGTACACAGGGAAAAACAAAAAGTTTAATTTTTTTAAATTGGAACACCCTGTATAAAATACATTTTTAGATTTTACTAACATTTCTAAATAACTTTTGTTAAATATACCCTATACTTAAATCCAACACTTACCCAGATAGTTAAATATAAAAGTTAATTTGTTAGGAAGTGGCTTATTATCAAATTAAATATTATTATATTTTAACTTAAATAATATAAATTTATAACACAGATAAACATAACTTCAAAACCTACAGAAAACTTATATGGCGGACTGTTCAACGGGCCCTCCGTTCTCTTCAAGGCACCTAACTAGGGTTCTGCGTATTTTCTCCAAAGAATCCATTTGTAAAATTAGGGTGATCCCGGTTTAAAACGGCTATTTCGTTGGTTATTAAGTTCTTCAATTGGTTAATATTTTCTGCATTGTGGAGACCTACAAGAGCTTTTAAATAACCCCAAAGAAACACATCCATTGGGGTTAAGTCGGGGCTGTTAGCAGGCCACTTTATCGGTGCATTTCTTCCTATCCACTCCGGAAATCTCTCATTAAGGTGGTTTCTTACTCTAACTATATTATGGGGCGGTGCGCCATCCTGCTGAAAAATTATATGTTGCAAGCGCCGAGGGGGCAACCCGTCTAAATATTCCTCCAAATCATTTTCTAGGAAGTGTAAGTATCTCTCCTCATTTAAAGTTTCCCCAAAAAAATGAGGTCCGATAACGGTGTTGTCAAGGATACTGCACCACACATTAACGGATTTGCGGCCCTGAAATTGAAACTCTCTGTACGAATGTGGATTTTGTACTGCCCAATGCCTCGTGTTTTGCCTATTAATTATACCAGTTGTCACAAATGTTGATTCATCAGTCCACAGTACTTTTCTTAAGAGATTATTATCTATGTTTATACGCTGTAACATTAGCTGACAAAAAGTTACCCGATCTGCTCTTTGCCTTGGGGTTAGTTTGGTTGTAGGTCTTATCTTATAGGGCTTAAAGCAATTTGTTTTGAGTGTTTTTTGAATTTTTCCGTAAGATGTTTTGGCAATGTTTTCTTGAGTTTCTCGTAAGTTTCTTGAAATATTTCTTATGGACACATGTTGATTTTCTTCCACTGATAGTAGAATGTTCAATTCGCTATTTTTATTCGTAGCACTTACTTTCTTCTTTCTATGTAAACTGGACGTCTCTTGGAATTTTCTATATATCATCCTAAATGTTCTTCGAGTTGGTAGATGCATCCCTGGATTTTCTCGCCTCATTTCTTTTATAGCAGCATGAGCATTATTATTGTTTTTTATATAATAAGTTAAAATATTTTATTTTTCTGTCTCGGAATAGGGCATACTATCGACAAACAGAAATTAACTTACTTACAACAGCATATATTATGTCAATACTCATTAATAAACATGGCGGAATTGACATTTATCATTTTTATTTTCTATGCATGGCCAACTATTAAAAATCGGTAGATATTGAGTTTATATCCAAATATTGGGGTAACTATTGGATTTAGGTATAGGGTATATTTAACAGAAGTTATTTAGAAATGTTAGTAGAATCTAAAAATGTATTTTATACAGGGTGTTCCAATTTAAAAAAATTAAACTTTTTGTTTTTCCCTGTGTACTATCGAATTTAATTACTTCTTTTATACCGGAAGAGATAATAGTTGAAGTCACCCACGCGGCTTTATTTTTATTTTTTTTTAATTATATCAAATAAAAAAATTACAGGGGGGGTAATCACCCGGTACACGTTTGGTATGAAGAACAAATTTCAGCAGCTTTTCAAATCAGTAATATTACATGAGACAAATGTTGACATTTTTGACTTCTGAGATAATACTAAGTGCCCATTTTATAAATGTCGTGTTAACACCAACAACCAGATAATTTCCAAGGATACCGTAGTTGTAACAATTAATTATTGTAATGGATTGTGGCTGTTATGGCTAATAGGAAGGACATTGATAAAACGGGCCTAAGCTACATAAAATTGGTTGTGAGCTAGGCAATACCTTAAGCCTATTTACGTTAGTGCAATATACAGTATGGTCTAAAAATAGGGGTATTTTGGTAAATAAAATGTCTAAAAATATATTTTTTTTAAATGAAATACCCTGTATACTAGACTGATTTGCTGTTTTTTTTATTGATGTACCTAAACCATACCTTTACCTAAGTATAATATAGTCAAGTTTATGACTTATAAGCGTTTATTTAAAAACGTTCCTTGAAAAACTTCGGTTCTTAGCGAGTGTGCTTTGCAGTGTCATGTGTCAAGTCACTATTGTTGTCTGAATTGACCTCCGCGATCGCCCGATTTGATTTTATCTTGCTTTGTTTCCGAGAGAAAAAATATAAAACAACTTTATTGCATGTACCTACAAAAAAAATACCTATGTATTTCAAAGTTAATTAAAACATTTAAATTAAAAATAAAATAATTTTACAAAAAAAATGCAACAGTTAATCAAAGCAAATGTTGAAAATAGCCACCTTCTGATAAAACGCACGACTGCAATCGTCTCACCATTGATTCTCTTACACGTTCAAAAATGGCTGCATTATTTCGTATCGCATTGGAACTTTTAATTACTCGAATTCTTAAGTTGTTTTCATGTAATACAGGTACCTTGTATACAAGAGACTTTAGGTAAACCCATAAATATTAGTCTAGAGGATTTAAGTCAGGACTGTGAGCTGGCCAACCTTGGGGACCTGGGTGTCCAATCCAGCAATTAGGAAAAGTGTTGCCGAGGTATTAACAAGCAACTATTAGGAAAGGCCCGGGCCAGCTGTAAAATTGAAATATGGCCGAACTGGTCCGTATTTTGCTTAGAGTCTAATCACGGTTTCTAATAAAAATAAGTAAGGCATGTTTAAATGTGAAATTACAAGTTATTTTATTATTAAAAATTATATTTATGATTACAAAAATATTCAAATTATTCGGTACTTATAATAATTATTCACTTAATATATCAATATAAATATCGCTATCATCATCTGTTCTAATTATTATTTGTGCTATATTGTTTATATGGATATAGGATTTTTCCACTTTTTCAACATGTGTAACAGAATTTGCCCAACTTTGTGAAGGGATGTTAAAAACTTCAGTTTCTATAAGCTCAAGTACACTGGAGTTAATAGTAGGGCAAATATTGTTACGACGAATGGCAGATTTGAGTTAAATATACAATGATATTGGTGGAAGCCTTAAAAGTGTATGCCCTAGATTTTTTGCATAATTATCACAGAAGTATTCCTTTTGTAGTTTAAAACTTTGTAAACCCTCAATTAATTGCCTTTTGGTGTAATCTTCCTGAAAATAAATGTCATTATCATACATGTAGTTTTGGATTGTTGCTTTTATGTCATTTGAGGAGGGAGTCTTGGTCAACTGCCTACCATGGTAGCTTGCATTGTCCATTACAATTGGGCTATTCGGAGGTATATTTAAACCAATCTTCAAAATAAATCAGCAGTGGTTTTCTCATGGTAATCCAGAGAAGAATCTTTAATGTTTTTTGCAGACAGAAAAGTCCATTTGGAATCCATCCGTCTTTAGATCCAGCATGCAAAATCGTAATTCGTTTACCTACCTCTTTTTGATGGTGCGCTTGTTTTACACTTGCCGATTGAGTCAACCCAACCCTTTCCGGGGTATTATATGTGTTGAAACAGGTTTCATCCAAGTAAATAATCGGCCTTTGCTGATCTCTGTATATCCTAATTTTTTGTAGATATGTAATTAACTTGCGTTGGGCTACATTCTTGGTGAAACCGTATATTATCCATTATGGGTAAAATTAAAATTGCTATTGTTATGTTTCACTATTTATTCAGTTACCTGACACGCGTGTTTCGACCCTTTCAGGTCATTTTCAAAGGAGCACAAAGATAAAAATTATTGCTAAGGT
Organism: Polydrusus tereticollis; assembly: GCA_963920685.1. NCBI lineage: Eukaryota > Metazoa > Arthropoda > Insecta > Coleoptera > Curculionidae > Polydrusus > Polydrusus tereticollis. The sequence continues at coordinate 92,777,091 of OY987326.1, read as the reverse complement.
ATTTATATAAACTCTAATGTATGGTATCAATAGGTAATGTAGGTTTTTGTAGATCTTCGGATCGCCATTCCCGAATTCTACTGGATTCCATTAAGACTTGTCTTTTGTTAATTTATTTATATCTAAATCCCATGTGTTGGATACACTTTCATAACGTTGTTCTGCCACATTTAACACCGGTTTCATCTTTTTCAAGCCACTTAATTAAATTATCTAATGTAGGCACGCTTTGTTCCCCTTATAACTTATACATTTTGCGCCGTATTATATCTTGATCACTTTCATCTACCTTCGAGAAAATGCCAGTATCGGTTTTTATTTTCCTCGCTAAAATGGGATTATTCACAATTTTCCATACAGTTGATGTTGGAACTTTTGTTAATGTGGCCGTTTTGTCTAACGCTGCTTGCTTGCTGACCGCACGTTCAATGAGAGTTGAATAAATATTGTTTATAACTTCCTTAGTTTCCACAGAAAAGTGTTTTCTGCTTTTCGACGGGGTTATCTCCTGAGATACATTGGGCTCGCACATATTTTCCATGACTGACACACGATTAAACAAACGCTGTCTTACACACGAAGTAAGAATAATTACTAAGCTTAAAACTAACTAGAGTGGCTATATATACAGTCTTTAGAACATAATTTGTTTTATGGGATTAACCCTCTCATTCTGAATCAGATAAAAATCGGTTTAAAATCACCAAACTATTACTTTAATTATGAAATTACGTCTTCCGGATTTGCAGTTTACTTTAAGACATTTTTAAGTACGGACCATAATTTACCTGCATTTATTCATTCCTTCATTGTTTGTTTATGGCCACCCTTGGATAATGCCATTCAAAGGCAAAGTGTAACTTTCTTATATCTCTGGACAGGCTTTACGCCTTCTAACAGAACGTCAAGTTCTTTAAACAGAAACTGCGTATAGGAGTTTCCACTCAATCAAGGTGGTAAAAAGTATGGCCCAATAGAATATTCGCTAATGGCCCTGCCCATACATTCACCGAAAATTGTTGCTGAAAACGACCTTCTCTAATTTTATGAGGATTATCATCTGCCCAAGAATGTTCATTATGAAAATGCATAATGGCTTTTCTTGAAAAAGAGGCCTCATCAGTAAATAACATGTTCGGTAACAAATGGTTGTTATCTGCTACTGTATGATTCGAGAAGTTCAACATCAAGGACGCTGGAGTATTAATGTGTGGTGTGGGATCATTGGAGGTAGAATTATTGGACCCTATTTCTTTGACCAGGCATTAACTGGTAACCATTTTTTTGGAGTTTCTGAGGAACGATTTACCGGTTTTATTGGAAGACGTTCCTCTTAAAACTAGGCAAAATATATTTTTACAGCTCGACGTTTGTCCAGCACATTTCTCATTAAATGTGCGAGAACACTTCAATCAAGAATATGCAGGCCGATGGATAGGAAGAGGAAGCCTTTTTCCCTGGCCAGCCAGGTCACCAGACTTGACCTGTTTAGATTTTTATTTGTGGGGCCTTAAAAGATCTTGTTTTTCAAACTAGGCCTATTATTCGGGAAGATATGAGGAATAGAATCCAAAATGCAGTTCATCACCCGCCAACAGCGGCAGTGAAAACTGCTGCTTTCTCTACCCGACGAAGGCTGGAGGAATGTGTAGAACATGATGGCAGGCACTTTGAGCATTTTTGAGGAAGCACTAAAATGCAGCCGTTATTTAAATGCCCACTTACTTGTTTTATTTTCTTTTATATAAATTTGTTGTTTCAGATTATATCATCACTTTTTCATTGATATCTACGGTTAGAAAAAAGATAGAAACTTCCGGTTTTTACCGTTTGCTTTGGACTTTAGTCCTCTTCAAAAAGGCGTGATAACATATCTATTATTATATTTGGGGTTGTTGAAAAAAATCATAAAATTAAAAAAAATTTAGAAAGCGCCATCTGGCGACTATAGTAAACGAAATGAAAACATGTCTTGTAATGTAGCTGACAGGGCATAAAAACTCTTTGAAATGCCGCTAAGCATAGTATTTTCCGATAAGGCATTCCCGAGATATTGAATATTTTTCAAATAAATGTTTGCCTTACCCCCACCACTTTATCTGAAGAGTTAGAAAAAAAAATGTGAAAAAAATAGTAGATAAAAGACCAGAACTTTATTTGCACATATTTTTAGTATACTTTATCTAGGCAAATTATAAAGAAACCCCCTTTTTTCAATTTGCCTTTAGTGTTACGCCCCCTAGCGGCCATTTAGCGAACTCGATAATTATTTCCAGCAATTTCTCTTGGCCGTATTTACTAGGAATATTTTTTTCCGAAAGCTGTACGATTAACGGTTCCTGAGATACAGCCGCGTACCTCGCTTAGTTGGCCACCCTGTACCTGTTCATGCAATAAAGTGGTTTTTATTTTTTCTCTAAAAAACAAAGCAAGATACGAAAACAATTCAGGGAACATAGAAGTTGTATTATTAGTTCGTAAATCCGAAAAAAATATCTAAATTAGAAAGTTACTGGCACACATTCTTTTGTCAATAATATTCGTTAAGGTGCTCTCCGTGACGCCACTGGACTTAATAAACTTAATCTAGTTAGGGATTGTTAAGCCCCTTATCATTATAAATAACGGTACCAAATTTCAATAAAATCGGAAAAAGGTCATTTAAAAGAATTATAAGAAAAAAAATTTTTTTTAAAGTTTAACACCCTGGATATCAAAAACGGGGCAATTCCGGACACATATTCACATGAATTTTTTTTCTTAAAATATCATAAGGAATCACGACCTTAAGTTACGTACCGTACTTCTAAAACACCCTACATAAATAAAGAAGAGATTTCTGCAGTGTCAGTAATCAGTAATAATTTACAGGGGTTTTATTATGAATAAATCTACTTTAAGACATTTTTTTAAGTATTCAAAACAGCTGTATTTTTAGACCATCCTGTATATGGCAACTAAGATTTGGCCAGCTTCCGATTATAGTATATATTATATATATACTAACTCCCAATCAAATTTTAGTGCCTTAATGTATCATACACTCATCAGCAAAAAAAACCGGACAAGGAAAATTATTACCAACTTTGATATTAAATAACTTTTCTGATTTTAAAATATGTTTAATGAAATTTTCGGAAGATGGTAGCCACATGTCTAAAGATTATTACCCGCTTTTCGATTTAAGAAAAATGTTGACATGTGTGATATTATACCGAGGGCAACAAATGATACTTTTTTTGCCTTACGTTCTTAACACCCTGTGGAAAAAGTAGGCGGTGCGATGATATTGCAGTGCATTTCATATGGAAGTCGCATGTTTTCTTAACGTTTTGTTTTTTGATTCGTCCCAATAACTCTTCTTTTTAAAAAGATATAATCTTTTTAAAAAATACTTGAAAATAAAATATAATTTTTTTAATAAATACACAAACAAAATTTAACAAAATAAGTAACAGAAATTAATAGCGTGTATTGCCCCCACGAGCTCGAATTACATCTCTCATACGGCGTGGTAAACTTTGAACACAGTTAGCAATTTTTTCTTGAGAAATATTGTTCCATTCTTCCAAAAGAGCAATTTGCAAGCTAGGGATGGTTTCGGGAGCTGGTTCCCGTTTTCGAATTCGTCTCCCCAATATATCCCAAACATGCTCAATGGGATTAAGATCCGGGCTACGGGCTGGCCACTGAAACCGCTGAATGTTAACTTCGTTCAGATATTCGTTTACCACCCGTGCCACATGTGGTGTTGCATTGTCATGCATTAGACAAAAGTTGGCTCCAATATAGTGAGCAAATGGAACGACATGTTCTGCTAAACACTCATTAATATAGCGGTCAGCAGTCATAGCACCATTTAGGATTAGAACGAGCTCGGTACGTTCGTTAGATGATACTCCAGCCCATACCATTATACTTCCACCTCCATATGGTACTCGTGGAGAGATGCAGCATTGCGCAAATCGTTCCCCTTGTCTTCTCCATACACGCTCGCGTCCGTCTGGTGAACGTAAGGAAAAACGGGATTCATCTGTAAACAGTACTCGGCCCCATTGTTCGACTGTCCAATTAATATGTTCGCGAGCGAAATGCAAACGGGCAGTACGGTGGGCTGGGGAAAGAGCTGGACATGCAGCTGGTCTCCTTGAGTTCAATGCTTGTTCACCCAGTCTACGGCGGATGGTATCTGAGGAAATATAAGTGCCACGAATATTTCTTAATTGACGACTAATGGCTGAAGATGGTAAACCGCGATCGCGTAGTGCCGTTAACGCCATGAAACGATCATCATGCATATTTGTCTTACGTTTTCTTCCTGATCCTTGACGCCTAGAATACTCCCCAGTTTGTCGAAAGCGGCTGATTGCATCGTGTACGGTACTCTTAGCCTCACCCAAGACGTTAGCGATATATCGTATGTTTCGGCCATCGTCGTTTAGTGCCACAGCACGGACAACATCTTCTGTGCGCATGTTTCGACAATATTTCAAGCTTGACACTGACAATGAAATAAAACGCTAGTTGCTAGGCAACTTATCACGTTAATTTTTTGGTTTTTCATTAACATTGGAAAATTTAAAATGATTTTTTAAAAAGATTATATCTTTTTAAAAAGAAGAGTTATTGGGACGAATCAAAAAACAAAACGTTAAGAAAACATGCGACTTCCATATGAAATGCACTGCAATATCATCGCACCGCCTACTTTTTCCACAGGGTGTTAAGAACGTAAGGCAAAAAAAGTATCATTTGTTGCCCTCGGTATAATATCACACATGTCAACATTTTTCTTAAATCGAAAAGCGGGTAATAATCTTAAGACATGTGGCTACCATCTTCCGAAAATTTCATTAAAGATATTTTAAAATCAGAAAAGTTATTTAATATCAAAGTTGGTAATAATTTTCCTTGTCCGGTTTTTTTTGCTGATGAGTGTAGTTCAAAAATATCAACATTTATTGAGATCATAAATGTTCGATAAAAAAAATTAAATTAATTAATATCTAGAGAACGGTAACAGATAGGTGTAGGAAAATAATAAGGAAAGTTCTTAAGAACCCAATAGAGATTCTAAAAATAAAATAATATACAAGGTAATTAACTTAAAATTAAAAAAAAAACCCTGTATATTAAAAGTGAATATAAGAACTAATCAGTAGAAAATACGCTTTATGTATTTGTAATTCATTTAAACATTCTAACTATTTTAGGATCAGGATAGCGCTGATTAAATATTTGGGCAACCTGACGCGTAGATCTTGCACTATCACCAATTAAGCGAACAATTTCAACTTTTTCTTTAATTTTAAGAATTACTCTTAGGTTTTGTGCCATTTTGTTAATAAAACTGATAAATGGCGCTACTGTCAAAAGTTAACCACAAGATTCGATAATTTTTTTCAAAGCACTTTTTGGCATCAATGAAAATAACGTGACGTGCACAAAAATATCGTCGGCGTGTTTTTGAAATTTTGTATGGAAATTTATTAAATAATTTTTTTTTATTCCTGTCTTAATATAATATGGATATGGTTTTTTCGGGATGCGGAATCTAAATATTTTAACAAAAATTATTTAAAAGAAGCCCAAATATACTTTTTCAGAAAAATCGACCCCCTACAACAGCACACCAAGGATAAATGTAAGTTGTTGCCGTAGCAAATATTTAATTTTTCCTACATACAATTGTCAATCGAATTTGAAGAAAATTGCATTATTAATATCAGAGAAATCAAGGTAGATTTATGAAAAGCGAGACATACGGTATGCAGGGTAGTGTAGAAAGTTAAAAAAAATCTGATCACCAATTATTCGAAAGATAATGATAAAGTTGAATACAATGAACAAATTATATTATTAATAATTCAAATGCCTAAGCAATCCAAGAAATTAAAACTTTAATTGGTATGGTATAAATTCATGGCAAATACGTTGAATCAAGAACGGACACTATTTAAATCGATACTCTAACTATGCAGAAGCATTACACCAGCAATACTGCAACATTTTTTTCTATCTATTTTTCATTGGCCATACTGACTACTGACTACCTAAAATAGGCTTTATTAAAATTATAAATATATTTTTTGTTTCCAAGCTTGTTCACTTCAATAAAATTAATTAAGGGGCCTTCTCAATGTAGAGCACTGAAAACAAGGAAGTGTTCCCAATTTTTTTTTAATGATAGATTAACCCCAAAGATTTCACAGTTTTTATGTTTATTGGTCGACATTTCAACAACAAATGGCCCCTAGAGAAGTCAAATACATACAATAAATAAACAGGAATATATGCACGGTTAAATGGCTGATTAAATTTTGGCAACATCTACGCTGGGTAGTGTGAATAAATTACTGTATAATTGATTACTACTGTATTATTATTATTATTACTATTATAATAAGGTGCCTTTCTTGCATGGTCTAGAGATGTAAAAGGCAACCTATATAAATGGTGCCAATGTTAAAAATGAACAAATCATTTTTTCCTCAGAAAATGGTATGTCCTCGTCATAGCCAAAAAAAATAGGTAGCAAAAGAATATTTCTCGTCCTGTAGCAGTTCACATAGGAGTAGTACGTGGTTGTGTGCTGTCGCCTCTACCATCTTCAGAACAGCAAAGCTGACATAAAGCTAAATAGAGAAAATATCATCAGCGTTCGGTATGCCGATGACATGATGATACTTTTGAGCACCTACAACAACTCCTAAATAAAGTAAACACTACCAGTGTGAAATATGGCCTGGAACTTTACCATAAAAAATTTTAATACGTAATGATCAACAAAAGTCCTGTAAAACCTTGTAAATGGCGGAATGTTGGAAGAGTAAACAAAATACCATATATATTGAATGAACACTCTCTGATTGGTGGCGTGTCACATCTACAAAAATTAGATCATTAGTCCTCAACCGAAATCTCAAAAAGCGAATAGTTGAAAACTATGTTTAGTCGTACTCGATGCTTTTTATGTCGTTAGACAATGTCGGACGCTACCGAGAAAAATAAGTTAAGCCTTCGGTATGCGGATCTAACAGAAATCTGAGAATACCTTGGACTGGCCATGATAAAAGCCATGCAGTGCTGAATAGGATGGGTTGCCGACCACAATTAATGCTGGCCATCAACAAGAGAAAATTTGGGTATAATGAGATATGAACAAAAATGGGTATCACGTACTGCAGAACACCATACAAGAGGACCCGGTAGAAGAATGATCTCTTTGCTGATCAATCTAAGCTGGTGAGGTGTCATCTCCACGGAACTATTTCGATCTGATGCCAGCATATTTCGATCTGATGCCAGCAAAGTTGAAATAGCTGGTGATGATCGCCAACATCCTGAACCAATATAGGGTAAAAAGACGAATAAGAAAAATACATTTTTATCTTTTCCTACACTCAAAGCCAAAAATTTCTCAGTGGCTAATTATTAGCATATAGACAGATCCGGGTTGTACGACGAAAATAATAAATGATGAAATTTCGTTTTCTATAAATTAAATTTATTCGATTAACCCCTTAGACCTGATCCTATAAGACGACTAGGTTTTCTAAGTCCTTGCAAAAATCCATCCATAAATGCCTGCTTTAAACTTTTAATATTTAGATCTAGATCCCTATTTTTTCCAATTCCAAGATTCTCCCTTCTTAATTTCAGCCATTATTTTTTTTATTGTGAATATCTCATTTAGGAACAAAATCATGGATTTTGCAACGAATGGCGTATTTTGTGGCATCATTCAGGATGATTTTTTTTCCATCCTCTTGTCTGAGCTCCTCGACTATTTCCTTTTTTGCCATATTCTTAATGAAGGCTTTTCAAATCCCTGAACACAGTACGCGAGCAATGTTGCGTTAAAGTACCACATATTTTTGCAGTATCCAATGTGCGGTTAGTTCAGGATTATGTTCCGAATTCCATAGTATACATTTTTAACTATTATTCGTTCTTTTAATGTTTATTGAGATTTTTTTTTTGTATGCGGACGACTAGTTGAAAGTTCGTTTACTCAATTAAAGGTAGATAACAACACTAAATAAGGTTTAATAACTATATATTTACACAAAACACTATCTATGTGGGCGACCTATACCTATACTAGGAAAACTGAAAAGGTTTGCAAAATGTATGTTAAATTAATAATAAAAACACAATTAATCAAGCAGTGCGAAAACCCTGCCGGCACGCTTATTTTCAAATCTTTGAAGTTGTGAAGTCGTCCTCTGTGTGTTGCCACATGTGTGCCGTGCTAATTTAAATGCATTTAGCTAATTGCGGGTTGTAAGTTCACTGTATTTGTATTTGTAGCAGAAAACAATTTTCTCCACGACCATTACTGAATGCAATAATTCCAAAATCATTTTTGATAATAGAATGTAAAAATTCTCGCTCTTGAGTTGGAATATTTATTCTGAAACACTTGCTTCTTATGCGTTTTGCGTGTATTTTCTTTCCATAACAAGATACGGAATAAATATTCTGTAATTGATCTAAACGACATAGGTTGCCATGAATTTCGAAACTGTCAGTGTCAGATAAAAATGGCCGCGTTGTAATAATTATTTTCAGACAAATTTTAGTGCAAGTCAAAAAATGAGTGAAAAATCGGATGAATCAGATATGGAACTGGATAATACTCCACCTGAAATTACGAATATTGCGAATAAATAACTTAATTGCTTTGTACATATTTTATTTGTTTTTATTCGTACTTTCTGGTCGTGGAGAAAATATAGTCTGCTACTCGGTTAGAATGAAAATTCGATCCGAGTGGAAGATTCCAGATTTTCCAAGAAGTCGTAGGTAGTTTCACTAAAGGCCTTGAATCATTGTTGGCGTTATCTAAGACTATGACACAATTTTCGAGAATTAATTGTATCATTTGCTCAAAATACTCTTCGAAGACGTCAGCAGTCATTTCGTCATGATACTCTTTAGTTGATTTTGACTCAAATTCAAGGAAACCACCGTTTACAAATTCATTTTCATTACCTATACTCCGGTACCAAAATAATTGGCAGTGACTCATTTTTACCGGGGTGTGCAAGACGTAAGGGGAACGCCAATTCAAGAGGCGTGTCATTTTAAACAACAATAATTCAAAAAATACATTAATTTTTTGTTTATTATTATAATATATTTACATTTACTATAATAAATATAATATTATAAATTAAACCGAAAAATAAATTAAGCTTTAATATTTGGTAATCTAATGAAGTAATTAGAGAAACTAAATTACGCAGGTATAAAATCCAAAAAGCAACGGTACCTATATGTTATTTTCATAATGTTTTTATTATACTACATAATAATAGAAACATATAATATTGGATTAAGGGCAAAACCTAAACCTAAATTATAAATGTTTATAGATTTCCTAACTAATGTTACCTAATGAACACTAATTGATAATAATTTGACAAATTATATTCCACGCCAACATTAAAAAGTGTTATAGTGACAATACATTACAATTTAAATTATTACCATTACAGCGATAATTCACTATCTGACGATGAAAACATTTCATTACTATCGTTACTGTTGTCATCTGCAGGATTTATAATAATAGGTTCTACCATGACTTCAACGCGTACATCTAAGTTCCACATATTTTTTTCTACGCCCTCGACATGTAATACGCACTTATGCCAATCTGCTGCTTGCACATTCGCTATTGCCGTTTTTAACAGTTTTTTAACATCTTTTAATTTAAAAGTTTTATTTTCACGCGCCACTTCGCCTTTTGTCTGTGCCTATATAAGCTCGATTGAATTTAGTTCACAATGGTAAGGCGGTAAACGTAATATTGTAACACCTCGTTCACGAGCCATTTCATCCACTACATATTTCGTATACTTTTTTTTGTAAAGTCTTGCAAGATCGAGCAACCGCACTTTTAGCATTTTTTCGCAAAAATAAATATTTTTTTTTTGAGCCAGTCAACAATCTTTCCGTTTCGCCACGCAGAAGTTGGCAAAGCTTCCACCTGATGGCTGTGGTATGGTGCATCATCCATCACGATTACCAACCCACGTTCAATACACGGTAAGATGGATTTAAACCAATCTTTAAACACTCCCGAGTTCATATCCTCATGATAATCACCGATTTTACGAGATTCAAACACGTTTAACAAACCTTCAAGAAAATCAGAATCACTCCCGATGTAGGTTATAATTGACCGACGACTTTTCCTGAAGGCGCTTTTAATCCAGTGGACAGTCCATTGATAAAGGCGTCACGTGCATCTTTAATGTTGAGATCTTGCCAAATGTAATTCACAGTATATCCTTCATTTAACCATGTCTCGTCCGTAAAGTAAATTTTTTTCCCTGCACAGCGATATTGTTGTATTTCTTCTAGATACTTTCTACGCCACAGTACGATTTCTTCCTTTCCACCAAAATACTTTTGCGATTTCGTCTTAAGAATCGAAAATTCAATTCTCGTAGTGTACGCATTAGAACTCTTCGTGAAATTTTCTGCATATTTTCATCCCTTTCAATTTCGGCAGAATTTTTTTTTAAATTCGGAAGTTCATTTCGAAAAAGAAAATGCATGCACTTTTCGACGAATGGCTAACTGTGTTTGCTGATCAATAAAAATATTTTTCCGTCCTCTTGTTTCCTTCTGATCGGACACTTTTAGTATTTCTATTGTCCTTAATAGTTCTATAAACAGTACGGCAAGATGTCTTAGTCAATGTGGCACAAAGTTCTGCTGCAGCAGTAAATAATATTCCACTGTGTGTACTTAGAATTCCGTCATACACATTTTTTACCATTGTACGCTCCCCAGGTTTTAAATGACGTCGTTTTGTAACTTGTTGGTTACTGTCACTTGAAGAACTGGCCTGCATTATAATATTTGCTGTTTTGAATAACCACCAAAATAATAAAACTGAATTGCTAATATCATCTTGATTGAAACTTGTCTACGACACTGAACGTTGGTTAGAGGCGACAAGAGAGCGTGCATATCTATTAAAACTTGGCAACATGTAATGACCTATTTATGCACAATCTTCCCAAGCGGTTTGCATTGCTTTTATTTAACTTAAAAGTGGGCGAATCAATGTTAATTATTTTCGCCGCACACCGTTAATGGTTGTATGAACAGTTTTGCCAATTATTTTAAGACAGTAGTATATAATATGCGTTATTATTAACCTGCGACCTTTACCTGCAGACATTTTTAAACCGGGCGGCGGAACTTTCGGCCCCATATTGGGTCAGGTATCTGCTACGAATTATGGGTCAAATAATCTTGCAAGACAATTCGGCCCCAGACATTGCAGGTATAGCTCATTATCATTCAAGCATATTCAAGTAACCACCCGGGGTTATTCCCGACCCGGTACTTTAGGTATGCTTAAGGGATGGTGTTGATATAATTAAATTGTTATAACAATGACGCGAGAAGGTAAAGTGTGTACCAAGGTATATCGTTTGACTTAATGACTGCAATAAACCCCTCATAAACTTGGCTTTCGTTTTTGCCTAGACGCAGAGACGTATTAATGCCAGTTTATAATAACAATAGATAGGTACATTACTTGATGGGTTCTCAAAATAAATAAATTATCTAATTAAGATTTTCTAGAAACAACTTAATTATTAGGATATTTTTGAAAACTTTTTAGTTACAGGTACCTGTTTATATAGCTTATATAAATAGTAAACATAATATTCGAAATAGATTAGTACCCATCTAATTTGAAACAGTGTGCAACAGTTATTAAAAGTATGTGGAGACCGTGGGAATCTTCCGCTGATGCGATATCTAGCTACGCTAAACATTCCAGAAAGCGATATCATGTAGCAGGACAAGTCTTCACCGCGTTTTGCAAGAGATGGGATTTAAGTATAAGACAATAAACAAGAGACAAATTATTATGGAGTCCGAAAGTTTATTTATTTATGTTTAAAATCGATTATATTCATTCCTTTTCAGTTTTTGAAGTTGTATTGTATATTTTATGTAATCTTTTAAAAATGAGTTTAATAGAAAGTGCCCGTAACCGAGATTTACTTGTAGAAAACTATACGTTTTGTAAAAACAAAGAATTAAAAAGTGGTGAATTAGCGTGACGGTGCATCCAGAAGAATTCTAAATGCTTAGCGAAATCGGTTCTGACGTTACAATAACGAAAGCTGACTTAGTGCATAATCATGGAATAGATGAACGCAAGATACAGAGAAAAACAATTACCAATGCGTGCAAACGAAAAGCTGAAGAAGATTTAACAGAAAAACCTGCTAAGATTATTCGACGAGCTATTGCTACAAATTCTTCAAATGATGTGACAATCTCAGACATTGCGGCTATTCGAAAAAATATTTACTTTTACTACCTACCTACTATTAACTTTCATCGGAAATTGCTACGAAGTTCATTACCAAAATCAATTGAAGAAGTTCATAGTGCAGTGAGTGCTTATTCTCTTACAACGAACACAGGTGAAGATTTTATATTTATAAATAATCTTGAACATAATGTAATTATTTTTTCATGCGAAACAAACATTCGTGCATTATGTGAAATGGAGAAATTGTATATGGACGGGACATTTTCATACTGTACCAAATATTTTTGCCAATTGTTTACTATACATGGACTAAAAAATGGACATTATATACCGTAAGTATATTGCTTGTTGGGAGATAAAATAGCGGCCACATACCAAAATCTACTTTTTCTGCTAAAATCAAGAATATTTGAAATTTTCAGATTGTCATTACATCCTGTAGAGGTCTTTGTAGATTTCAAAAAAGCAATTCATCTCGCATTGCTAAGTATTTTTCCACAAGTAAAAATTAGTGGCTGCCGTTTTCACTTACATCAGAGTTGGTTTAAAAAAATGCTTAATTACTTGGTTTGGTTCACGAATTTAAAAATAAAAATTCAGATATTGGAAAATGGCTGAGATATACATTTGGCTAAACTGATTTAGTTCCAGAAGAAGTGGAGGACTGTTTTGTATTTGATTTAATGAGCTATAAGCCAAATAATGACATTTTTGATATAAATACGCTGATTACATTTTAGAGGTGTACATTATTCAAAGTGCCCAATTTCCACCCACAATATGGGCAAATAAAAATCTATCAATAATTATTAGGACTACAAATGCTGCGAATCTTTCCATTCTAGGTTTAATTCTTCTTGTTATGCACCACATCCGTTTATATATATTTGTATGGAAAAATTAAAAGAATTCCAAATAGACGCTTATATAAAAATGAAAAGTATTCACGGTAAAAATTAAAGACAAAAATGTAAAAAATAAGTTGTCATTTTTAGAAAGAAGAAGTCCATAGTAAACTTATTAAAACGTTGGAACTAAAATAAGTAGCCAGTCATTGTGACTATTTTTCAAACGCAATTGCAAGTTTTAAATTTCACTGCAGGTTAGAAACGAATATTTTTAAATTAAGTTAGTTGGAAATATTCTACTATGAAATAAGGTACCTGTGTAATTTAAGACCAGGTACCTGTTATTGTAAAGCCTATGATTGATTGCGGTTTTACTACTAATAACCCTTCGCTGTGCTGTCAACCATTAAAAAATAGAGTATAGGAAGATATTTGGGACGCTTCAAACTATTATTTTATCTAAAAAAAAAATACATTTTTTCAAAGTTCTATACTGAGAAGGCCTCATTAGGTGTAATAAGTGGTTGCAATCAAATTATGAATTTATGATGATGTTTGTTTCACTTAATATCTACTTTTCATTACAAAAATTACAGTATTTTTATAGCTAACATCATGGCTTCGTATAATTTAAGCAGAAGAACTATCCTATTTTTTAAACCACTAATAAGTATTTTGCATAATTTTTTAATTCTTCCTAAATACAGTTTTGAAGAGAACTGTTTTGTATTGACGAAAGTGAATTATGTGTCTGCATTTTTAAATATGATCTTCGTTACATTTGGTTATTCTTACTTAATTTATCAGCGACTTGTGGGCTGGAAATATCATTCGGACGAACACGATTCTACACAAAGTCACATTTACGACTCCTTGGTAATTCTAGCCGATTTAACAGGTCTATTAAATGTAATTATCACTTTTAAGAATGTCACTATTCATAGAGATCTGTGGAAAGAATTCTTTACTCAAATGATCAATATTGAAAATCGCATATCCTCAAATATAAAAAGATGTTCTAAATGCAGTTCCTTAGTGAAACGCCCAATTATACAGCTTACCGCATTATATAGTTTCCTGATGCTGTTGAGCTTTATGACCTGTTTAATAGAGGTTTCTGGATTTAGGTCAATTGCCAGAGACGCTATTCTCAGCGGCATTTTAACGTCATTGGTTAGGTCCTACAATTACTATATGGTAATAATGAATATGTTATTGTTAATTAACTGTGCTCTGGCTGTAAAATCAAAGTTCACAGACATAAATGATATATTAAAAACATGTCAACATAAATGTAACGAAGAAGCAAACCCAATTATTCTAGAAAGTAAACTTCTTGAGTCTGAGGTATGCAATAGCGTGAAAATTATAAATAAAATATTTGGAAATCAACTGGCTTTAGTAGGATTGTATTTTGCTACTTTAGTTTTATTGGGAACTATTATGGTTTATTTTCCTCTTCCTGAAGTATACAAGAGCAGTCTGGATTTTATCAAAGTTTTGATTGTAATTTCAATATTTTTTCATCAAAGTATAGTTTTGGTAAGTTCTAATATGCCGTCCCAATTAGTACGTAAAAAAAAGAAATTTCGTCGAAAATGAAAATTTATTAAATGAAGAGCACACGGGAAAAACGATCTAAGTCACTTTTTGACAGTTAATTATTATTAAAGATAAATCAGTTTTAAAGTTTGAAAGTGTCCTGTTATTACATACTAAAAAAAAAAATATCTCTTTGCCTTAACTAGATGATTTATTATCGTTTTAAAAGAACGTAAAGCAATTTCGCGGCAAAAAAATTTTCACAAAAAAATAAACAAAAAACAATTCAAATACACAAAAAAAAATGGAAACACGATCTAAGTCCAAAAATTTTTTTTTATATATGGTTCCTTTTGGGTAACAAAAATAACCACTGCGACGTCGCCCGTTCGCTGTTTTTGGATGAGATGTATGAAACTGTCAAAATGACAGGTTGTCATTAACATGTGAGCAAGAGGTTTCTCTTTTCTGAAGAGTGTCGTTCCTTATAGCTCCTGCAATGAAGAAAAAAATGTTTTAGTTTTTGTCAAAAAATGATTAGGAAACTTACATCAAATTCATCATCACTCCTATTGTTATCTATGGTCGGCAACTCCAAGTAGTAATTTTGATGTTCTTCAGCAATGAATTTTTTTAGCTTCTGTAGGTATTTTTTCTTTGGCACCGGAATAGCTTGTTTATACAACAATTTTGGGGATCCCTTCCAGCTCAAATTTGGACCAGCAAGAATGAAGCTTTGTCTCGCTCCGTTATAATTTTCTCTTGTTTCTATTGTTCTTGGATGGTCATGGCTTAGGCGAACTTCTCTTAGCGGTCTTGTGGAAAATGGGCACTTTTTCTTGTAGGTTGGTGCTAGAAACTCTGTCCAGGCAAAAAACATGTCTTGCTTACATTCTACAACATCAAATGGTCGTGGTTTGCATCTGGCGTTTCTAAAAACCTCCACCCATTGCTGTGGGACATCAACTTCACTTTTTTGGTTAATTAGACCAAAGTCCTTGTCACATTCAAGCTAGGAATGACCTCTTATAGGAAATGTGACAATCACAGAGTCAAAGCGTTTTTTTTTATGTACCAGGAAATGCAAAAATCTTAAAAAGGTGAAGTTTTTGTTTTGTCCTGCACATGAATCATAGAAGATCTCTAAATGTCGTACTCCTGCGTCAAGAAAATTAAAGCAAAAATGGTTCAAAAGGGACACAACATCATCTGACTCTTTTTTAGCAACAGTTTGCGGGTATGTATAAAAAATAGACTGCCCTGAAGAAAGGGTATGAATATTAAAGCTTACGAACGTCAATTGCCGTTTGAAATACACATCGTTAGTTGTGATGTTTGGTGTTAATAAATTCTTTGAATAATCCATTGTTATAGCTTCAAAGGTTACTTGTTTTGGGCATTTTTCTTAGCATTACGTTTGCTATTGTAAAAAGTTTCCGCCTTAAGTTTGTGTAATTTGTGTTCAGTTTCAATAGTTCTGAGCTGTTTTTCTATATCTGACTTCTTTTCTTGATTATCAGCACCTATGTTTTTTAGTTGAGTTTCCAAGGAAGCCTTTTTGACTTAAACTTCGTCGCAGTAACTACAGGTATCTGATCTAGGGTACCCAAATCCAATATAAAATTTAGTCGTAAAAATTCGTCTGTAAGATTCATAACTTATCTTATTTTTTGACCTGGATATTTTTCACGAAAGAAAAGATACATCTTTTTAACATTTAGGGTCTCTGGAAGATACAGTTTCCTTGACTTTTTTAAACTATAATGAGATACACGACCCTTAAATGATCTGATATGTTCCTCAACAAGTTGCACCAATTCTGAACTCATCTTATGTGGCCGACTTTGATGCCTACCTACAATTTGAAACTTACACATATCTAATATTTCTATAATGTAATGTGTACTTACCTCTCAGATCGTCAACTGAGCTACCTTGCCTTTTAAGACCACTTTTTATGGTTATTAGTCTTCTGTTTGTTATTCCATGTAGACTGATAAAGGCTGCTGACACACTGACATTTCATGGAATCCAGCATTCTCCTCGTTTTGAACTCTAATTTTGTAAAAAAATGCACTGTTTCTCAAATTTGCAATATCTTCACTCTTCCGTGGCCGACGTCTTCTAATTGGCAGCATAGAAATTAACCCAGCTAAATGTCTGTTCTGTGAATTTCTGTTTTCTAATAAATTGAATTTTCTTATAATATTATTTTTTCCGCAGTCGCTCAATTTTTAAAAACAACGATTTTTACAACTACAAGGATTCCCAGCCTCAAATGTATGGTTTCGGACATGTTTTTCAACATCTCTTACACGACCCCACAAGACTTTCTCTTTCGTGTATTACTTAAAAAGTTTGACAATGGCACTGAGTCGCTATCACTCCTAGACATGATAATAATATATATTATTTTCAGGCCTTGGTAACGCCCGACAAAAAATGCACTACACGCTTGAACACGATTAGAATTCAGACTAAAAAATAAACACGAATAAATAGACTCCCCACTTGGATTGAGGACTTGGATCGGTTTTCCGTAGATTGGGAGGACTTAGATCGCTCTTTCATTGTACGCTTATTTTTACACGCGATTTTAAGGGACTTAGATCGGTCCTTCAGTGATTTACTATGAATGACATAAACTTCGTATGCTAAACTACCATTTGGCGCAATAATCCTGATTTTTGATATTTTGGACTTGGATCGTTTTTCCCGTGTGCTCTTCAAATATTTTTTTTATTCCTGCCTTAATATTTTTGAAAATATGAATTGAAGATTTTTTCGGGATGCGGAATCTAAATATTACAACAAAAATTATTTAAAAGGAGCCCTAATATACTTTTTTAGAAAATCGACACCCTCCCAACTAGCAATTTTGGTCGCCGATACGTAATCTTCACTACACGAGGAACTTTTAGGTTGCTGTAACTGGTGTCGGGAACCGTTCAGGCACCGTTTCTTCACCACGTTGTTACCAAAATAGGGAATGATTGTGCGGTAACGTTTACGTAACTATATCGTCCCCGGAACTGTAATTTTTACGTTCTGCCATCGTTCCGAGAACGTTCCAAAACCTTAAATGTGTGGTAATTCCAACCAAAATGGGACTTTCCCATCGTGCGGTGCCTTGAAAATATTTGATCTCTCTCTTTTAAATAAAATCATGTATATTATGTTTCCGTCTATCCAAATAACCTTATTAACTTCACAACACGTCAATATATATTATATTTACCTAATACAATATGAATATAAGTACCAACATAATAATATAATATGAATATTTTGGACTTTATACTTTATTTTTGAAATGCAAGGTGGTAAAACCCAAACGCATGAAATTTCTCTGTGAAAAATAAGGATGTTAGATCTAAAAATAACAACTCTCTCTCAAAATAAAGCCTTTTGAGGAAAAACATAAAGAAATAAGAAAAATATTAGGATTTAAAAAATGCATATTTCAAGGATATAGCGGTTTTATAACGTCCCTAATGATAACAAATAATAAAAAAATGAACTTTATTACTCTAAAAAGTTTATAATAGCTAGGGCGAATGTTTTGTAACAAAAGTTAGGATTTTTCCAAAAATGGCTTCGCCATTTTCTATTAAAAATGGTGTATCTTATTCATTGCCACGTTAAAGTTACCTCTGATACATTAAAGTAGAATTTACATATGTATAAGTAGCGGGTTTAAAAAATATATCACTGCAAAGTTTATTTTACCTTAAGGTAAAATTTGTTACTTAAAACCTTAGATTTTTCGTTACTTCGTAGTAACACACACGGCGGCGTTACCCAGAAATTTTCCTTGAAGTGCTTCTCAGAACTTACTAGTCATTATTGTAGGCCGTAGTTCCATCGGTTTCATGAAAGTTCCCATTTGAAACGTTAAAGTAATCTCTATGGTAACTCCTTAGTTTTGGCACCGCCTAGTTATTTTTGCTACTTTAAACGCCCGCTTGGAACTTTAACCTTAAAATAAATTATTTTATTTCAACTGTTGAACTATGTCCATTGCATATTGTTCCTTAACTTATTGCTTTGTCCACAATAAATAGCTGCGACAATTGGCTTTAGATTATCCATATTTGCAATTCTTAATAGAATGGTCCAGAATTCTGTAAATGCGCTTCTAAATGGTAGTAAACCATCTACGTTAAAAATTAGCGAGACCACTAAAGGTTCTTCTATATCTTTAAAGGCTTTTAGTAAGATATTTCTAATACCATTATACCAAAATTGTTCATTACCCATTGTTACCATACTTACTGATTTTGGTGTCTTTAAAAGAGTTTTGCAGAACTGATATCAGCTGAAAATTGATGTCCTTGTGACCCTAATATAAGCAGTAGATTACTAATAGCCTGGTGGGATATTTTCTCGGCTAAACACCATTATCTGATCCTTTCTCTAAATGAAAGTGAAGAGCAAATATTATTTTCTTTTTCCTCATCAGAGTCACCAT
The DNA here is from genome assembly GCA_963920685.1 of Polydrusus tereticollis. Taxonomy (NCBI): domain Eukaryota; kingdom Metazoa; phylum Arthropoda; class Insecta; order Coleoptera; family Curculionidae; genus Polydrusus; species Polydrusus tereticollis. Next base: position 92,757,911 of record OY987326.1, on the reverse strand, counting down.
ATTTATTTGTTAAACTGCCAGGCTCCGGCACCATAATGCCAGATTTATTAGCATTGCTAAAAACACAAACATCATTTGACGTACTGGTTTCAAAACCCACTGATGAACTTCCAGTTTTTATTTCAGAAATTGGAGTTAAAATAGATGTAGCATCACTTTTAGTTTTGTTTAGTTCCATTTTCACTTTTCTATAAAATGTGGAAGAATGACGATATTTTCGTCCTTTAATTACTTTTTGTTTAGCCTCCATTGCACTTCACTTTTTCACTTACTGCTATCAAAAACAACAGGTCTAGCCTACAAAACTAAGGAAATTCACGCTATGAGATTCATGGTAAAAATTACTTTAAAGTCAGTTTGTCTTGTAATCATGACTATACCGTAATTTTTTAATAGTTTAAAAGGTCAAAATTAGTGACAAGTGAGATAACATGAAAACGCGTACTAGACAGTCACCTTAAAATACTACTTAGAAGTTGCGGACTATGTGGTATTTTTATTGTCCCTCTGTAGTTGTAGCTACTTTTAAATGCGCTTTGTAGTCAGGCCTACTTAAAAGTTACCTTTTTGTCGTTACGGCGACAAATATTTTTTACTTTAAAGTTTTGGTGTTATATAAGTAGGTTAACGTTGTCGCGCTACGGTTTTAGATTCCCTAAAATTTACCACAAAGTAATGACACCTTATAGTCAGTATATCAGGTAATTGTTACGTAAAATCAATCAATTTTTCTGCCTTAGTAAAAGTTTAAACTTTATAGTAAGTTATTTGGTACCAATTACCAATATTTTGCCTAAAGATAGTAGCAGTAACAATTAGCGACAGTTTCTGTAACTTTCACGCAAGCTGGTCTACCCCCTAAAACAGCACGCCAATGTTAAATGTAAATTGTTGTCGTAGTTAAGGTACTACAGGTTATTACTGGAGGAGGAACGAGATGATGACGATTTAGTTTTACATTGGTGACTGAAATAAAGAAAACAGCAATTAAGGAACTATACCACGTACTCGTAAAGGTTCATATAACATCCTAATTGAAAATTAATTTGCTTTCGTCTTCGCTCGCAAACGAAGTCATTTTGAATTACAATCATGCATAAATAGTATAAGACCATATGCGATCAACACGACCTGACTGCTTCTAGAGAAGTCGAGTCGTACGGCCGCGTTGATCGTAGCATTAAACCAGTACACACACGACCGGTCGCATAGCCGCATCAGTCGCAAGGGTCGCATTGGTCGCGTAAGGTAGTCTACCTTAAGGTAGACTTTCGATGGATGCGGCTGCGGCTGGCGACCAATGCGATATGTCGCATTTGTATCCCCTTTCCGAGATATGCGACTTTGTGCGGTCACGACCTGCACGATTTTGGTTTATTATCTGTTGTTTCGCGACTTCCTAGGGTTTGATTTTTAAAAGTATATTATAATGCAATCTAAAAAGTTAAAGTACCGCAAGTTATTACTGGAGGAGGAACGAGATGATGACGTTTTAATTTTACATTGGTGACTGAAGAAGAGAACAACAATTGAGGAACTATACCAATCACGTACTCGTAAAGGTTCATATAACATTCTAATTAAAAATTAATTTGTCGTCGTCTTTGTTCGCAAACGGGGTCATTTTGAATTACAATAATATATAAATAGTACGATATACGTGCGATCAACACGACCAACAGGACCTGCTTCTAGAGCAGTTGAGTCGTACGGACGCGTTGGTTGTATCTGTCGCACTCGTCGCGGTCGGATGCCTTTAAAGAAGTTATATATAAATGCAATAAACCGGTACACACACGACCGGCCGCATAGCCGCATCAAGCGCAAGGGTCGCATTGGTCGCGGTATTTGTATTTGTAGCGGAAAACAATTTCATAGATTTGGTGATTGATATTAAATGTCACTGACAGAATTTTTGGATTTTGGGTATTGTTCATGCGATAGAGACATCGATTTTCTGAAAATTTCTACTCAGTAGGATAATAATTATAGCCACCCGAAAAGTGCGTTTCGAGAAAACCCCCTCTTTCTAACTTGAACACGAATATCTTCCGAAATATTGTGCATATTGATAACTTGACTTATTTTCTTATACTATTTTTAAAAGCTCATTTTTTAACATGTTGTCTTCAAAAGGCATATTTTCTCAGGCGGCCAATTTGTAATATCCATTATTTTCCAAGAAGTCGTAGGTAGTTTCACTGAAGGCCTTGAATCATTGTTGGCGTTATCTAAGACTATGACACAATTTTCGAGAATTAATTGTATCATTTGCTCAAAATACTTTTCGAAGACGTCAACATTCATTTGCTCATGATAATCTTCAGTTGATTTTTTCTACTATCTTTACCTGTAGGTATTTTTAAACCAGTAGACAAACCTCGACGACAGCTTTGAATATTTTTTTCCTGCTATATCTTTTGCACTAAATGTCCTTCATTGGGCCAGGTTCCCTCTAAATAAAAATGTAATTTTTTTTCACTTCTATATCTGCCAATATCTCTGTTTCGAAATGTTTCGAAAGCAAATGCTTTCATCCTCAGCGGAAATTAAATTTCTTAAAGATTATACTTGATACATGAAAAAGAAATCTTCTGACATTTCCTAAACAAGGAATTAAACATAGTAATGTAGAAGAACCCCAACAAAATAGGAGAAGTCCGTAGTAAACTTATTAAAACGTTGCAAATAAAATAGGTAGCCAGTCATAGTGACTATTATTATAATTTTTGAATTTTACTGCAGGTTAGAAAATAATATTTTTGAATTAAGTAAGTTGGAAATGGTCCACTATGAAATAAGGTACCTGAGTAATGTAAGACCAGGTACCTGTTATTGTCACGCCTATGGTTGATTGCGGTTTTACGCCTAATGAACCTTCGATGTGCTATCAACCATTAAAAAATAGAGTATAGGAAGGTATTTGGGACTCTTCAAACTATTATTTTATTAAAAAAAAAAAACACATTTTTTTCAAAGTTCTATACTGAGAAGGCCCCTTTAGGTGTAATAAGTGGTTGTAATCAAATTATGAATTTATGATGAACATGTTTGTTTTACTTAGTATTTTCTTTTCATTACACATATTAAAGTATTTTTAATAGTTAACATCATGGCTTCGTATAATTTGAGCAGAAGAACTATTCTATTTTTTAAACCACTAATAAGTATTTTGCATAATTTTTTAATTCTTCCTAAATACAGTTTTGAAGAGAACCGTTTTGTATTGACAAAAGTGAATTATGTGTCTGCATTTTTAAATATGATCTTCGTTGCATTTGGTTATTCGTACTTAGTTTATCAGCGAGTTGTAGTCTGGATATATCATTCGGACGAACGCGATGCCACACAATGTCACATCTACGACTCCTTGGTTATTTTAGCCGATTTAACAGGTCTATTAAATGTAATTATTACTTTCAGGAATGTCACTATTCATAGAGATCTGTGGAAAGAATTCTTTACTCAAATGATCAATATTGAAAACCGCATATCCTTAAATATAAAAAAATGTGCTAAATGCAGTTCCTTAGGGAAACGCCCAATTATACAGCTTACCGCATTATATGGTTTACTGACGTTGTTAAGCTTTATGACCTGTTTAATAGAGGTTTCTGGACATAGGTCAATTGCCAGAGACGCTATTCTCAGCGGCATTTTAACATCATTGGTTAAGTCCTACAATTACTTTATGGTAATAATCAATATGTTGATGTTAATTAACTGTTCTCTGGCTGTAAAATCAAAGTTCACAGACATAAATGAGATATTAATAACATGCCAACATAATTGTAACGAAGAAGCAAACCCAATTATTCTAGAAAGTAAACTTCTTGAGTCTGAGGTATGCAAAAGCGTGAAAATTATAAATAAAATATTTGGAAATCAACTGGTTTTAGTAGGATTATATTTTGCTACCTGTGTTTTATTGGGAACTTATATGGTTTATTTTCCTCCCCCCGAAGTATACAAGGGCAGTCTGGATTTTATCAAGGGTTTGATTGTAATTTCAATATTTTTTCATCAAAGTATAGTTTTGGTAAGTTCTAATATGTCGTCCCAATTAGTACGTAAAAAAGTGAAGTTTCATCGAAAATGAAAATGAAAATTTATTAAATAATTTTTTTTATTCCTGCCCTAATATTTTTGAAAATATGGATTGAGGGTTTTTTTCGGAATGTGGAATCTAAATATTACAACAAAAATTATTTAAAAGGAGCCCTAATAAATTTTTTTAGAAAAATCGACACCCTTTTACCCCCTAAAACAGCACGCTAATAATAAATGCAAATGAAAAACAAAAAGTCAACAATCTAATGTCCTAATAATTTTTAATTTAATTTTATTTTTATTTTATTTTTAACAAGTGAATAGTGACCACTTGATGCATTCCCATTTTATTTGAAATGACATAGTCTCATTTTGACAACCCCCTTTTTTAGAATAATAAGTTCATTTAATTTCATTAACAAATATTCAATCCACCATAACATTAAGCATGTCCCCTCGCTAATTTAATTTCACTGAAAAGAGAATGAATTGATATGTTACAATTCTTCTTTTTCAACACGTTTTGACTTCAACATTGCTTAAATCACTCGACCATGGTTAAGGTCCCTAATTCTACTTGCGTATAAATCAACCCTACCTTCACATGGAGATACATCGTTCTTATACTAAACTCCTGTCGATTCCAAAGGTTGCATAATCTGCATTATATTGTATTGTATTATTGAATCACCTCTCTGCTCCCCCAACTGTTTTAACTTCTTTTCATATAAAAATCTGTTAAATGGTTAGTTGCTGAGGATGACTTTCTCTAAAGTCGAAACTAGTACAACACATGCATTAAGAAATTTTATTTAATTTATCGTCATTTTATGTATTTTTATAACCCTTGTTTTCTACCCTAGAGGGGCAAATAAAGTTATTTGGTGGTAAAGACAGACCTTTATTTCTACAAATGTAAATTGTTACCGTAGCAAATATTTAATTTTTCCTACATACAATTATCACCCAAATTTGAAGAAAATTGCATTGTTAATAATAGAGAAATTAAGGTGGATTTATGAAAAGTGGGACACACTGTATGCTGGGTAAAGTAGAAAGTAAAAAAAAAATCTGGTCACCAAGTATTCGAAAGATAATGATAAAGTTGAATACAATGAACAAATTATATTATCAATAATTCAAATGCCTAAGCAATCCAAGAAATGAAAACTTTAATTCGCATGGTATAAATTCATGGCAAATACGTTGAATCAAGAACGGATACTATTTAAATCGATACTCTAACTATGCAGTAGCATAGTAATAGTGCAACATTTTTTTCTATCTATTTTTCATTTGCCATACTGACTACTTAAAATAGGCTTTATTAAAATTTGTTTATTTATTTATTTATTTATTTATTCTACACAACAGAGAAAGAAATCTCCAAATGGTATAAAATTTTCTAAATTAGCGATTTTGTATAAAAAAGAAAAAACACAAAATAAATAAGGCAAAAAAAAACAACAACAACAGATTAAAATTTTAAAATGTTCCTCCTAAAAGTTTCGAATGACTGGTGAAATAGGTCGTAGTCCAGGAAATTGGAGTTATAAATCTTTACTAATCTATCCACACAGCTGTGAAATCCATAATAAGTCCGATGAGGCGGTTCCTGAAAGAGCTGCCTACTACGAGTAAATCTCTGTGGGACGCGAAAATCAACATTGCAAAGTAATTCGGCGCAGTCTATTTTACCATTAACAATTTTATGCAAAAAGCACCATGGCATTCTTTCGTCGATTTTCGAGGCTGTCCAATCCAACTAGCTGTATCCTAGTACTATACGGTAAATTTTTGTACGGGAACCTGTATTTGTATGACATTGGTAAGATGGTGACCAAACTATACTACCATTTTCCATGATACTGCGAACAAGGGCGTTGTAAAGACATTTTATAGCGGAAATATCATAGATATAGTTACAGTTTCTACGCAAGAAACCCAGCATTCTATAACCTTTAAGGGCAACATTAGAAATGTGCTCGTTGAAGGTTACCTCTCGATTGAAGGTAACTCCCAAATCGTTCATCTTGGTAACATTTTGAAGATTTTCCCCATCAAGGAAATATTGGAAAAGTATTGGTTCCTTACGACGATAAAAACTCATAATTTTACATTTTCCGACGTTAAGGTTAAGATAGTTCTCCTCGCACCAGTGGACCAGCTTGTTCATTTCAGACTGAATCACCTCGCAATCCTTCAAGGAATTTACGACGTAATAGAACTTGAGATCATCCGCGTACAAAAGACATTTGCATTTTTGAAAGTTGATAGTAGCATCGTTGACGCAGAGCAGAAATAGTATAGGTCCCAAATGTGATCCCTGGGGTACTCCGGATTTAACCACGATCTCTCTTGATGTTATACCATTAATCCCGACATATTGTTTTCGTTCAGTCAGGTAGAACTTGATGAAATCCAGGTAACAGCCTTCCATTCCGTATGTTTTCAGCTTTTCCAACAACAGAGAATGACAAACACTGTCAAAAGCTTTAGAAAAGTCGGTGTAAATGACGTCAATTTGGGATCCCTTTTCTATATTTTGAATGAGGTAATCCTGAAAGAGAGTCAAGTTGGTGGCAGTTGACCGCCCCTTAAATAATCCATGTTGTTCTGGAACCAGAAGTCGCTTAAAGGATTCAAATATTTCGTCTGTCAACATGGCCTCAAATATTTTGGGTATTACAGATAACAAGGAAATCCTTCAATAATTCCCAACATCGGTCTTCAAACCAAACTTGAAAATGGGGAACAGGATAGATTTTTTGTGGTGTGGGCTGCATCGAATGACTTTTGGAAGAAAATACACAAAGGTCTGGCCAGTGATGCTGCGCACCCCTTCACAAAGACAGGAGGTAAGCCGTCAGGTCCTGGACTCTTGTTTACATCCACAGAATTAATCTTAGTTAAAATCTCTTCTTCGGTGAAACCATATAGTGTGAGTGTAGCATCCAAGTGCTTAAGGTGCGTTAGAGGTATTTTGATATTCGGGTGATCTGATCAGTATAACATGATTCAAAGTGTTGGGAAACCGTTCTACTATAGATTCAGGCGTACTCCTTGTCACGCCGCCATACTCCATGGTTTTAGGAATTCCTTGATCTTTCTTTAGGGAGTTAACAAAAGACCAAAAATACTTAATATTTGACGGAATTGTATGTTCAGTATTGGATGCGAAGATAAGGTAACATAGATCCATCAGGTACTTACTCTCTCTTCGAACCTCTGAATATCTGTTATAGTCGAGTTGTAATCCAGATTTCCTGTATTTCTTATAGAGCTTGTTCTTAAAGTTGATGATGTTTTTGAGCTCAGGGCTGTACCATTTGGGAAATTTGTTTTTTTTTTATCTTTTTTTTTAGGAACAAATCTATCAACACCGCTGAAAATTACGTCGTAGAATTTTTGTAGCACAATGTCAACGTCCTCATTTGAATTCAGAAAATCCCAGTTTACAGCAAAGAAGTAGCTGTTAAGTGCCATGTAGTTGGCCCTGTCGAACATATAAACCCTGTGTTTCAGTCCTAACCTCCAAACAAGGGATGGCTCCAAGACCCATAGAAACTTGCAAGGGAGGATGATATGGGTCTATTCTGCTAAGAGAAACGTCACATCTTGTTACTTTCACGTGTTCAAATTCATCACAAAATACCAAATCCAGAAGTTTTCCGTTGCAGTTAGCGACATTATTAATTTGATCAAGTTCTAGATAATAAACATTGTTTATCACAATCTCCGCAGAGGAGCCACCCAGTCCAGACGGCATCAAGTGCTCATCGTCAAGCTCCCATGTAATCTCGGGTAGATTAAAGTCTCCAAATATTAGAAATTTGGCGTTTTTGTAGCTTTGTCGAAGATCCTCCATAGGGTCCACAAGGACCTGATATACTTGCTGAGATGAGTTCGGAGGAGTATAAACTGCTCCAATAATGAGTGTCTCGCCTTGCCGCCTTGCAGCCTTACTTGAACCCACAAATCTTCAAACAGGACACCAGTACCACTCCGTATCTCTTTGCAGTCAAAGTCAGATAAAAGGGCGATCAAGGTACCCCCACCTCTCTTGCAGTTAAGCTCACGGTAATCTCTGTCCTGACGGAACACCTGATAATTGCTCTCAAAGAATTCAGAGCTCAAAATATCCTTAGACAACCATGATTTCGTAAACACTATACACTCATAATTGCTGGTACCAGTAGCCATCAGTACTTCGGTCGTTTTTGTACGAAGTCCTCTAACATTTTGATAGTAAAATGTTAATCTTTCCGGAGTGGGATCATCGAGTGTTAAAACTTCATGAAGTGCCGAGGCTTCCACCAGAAATTTCCTGTTCTCAATGTCGTATTCGGCTGAGGAGCAGCCGCCTTTATTGGAAACATTCAAACAACAACAAAATGATAAATAAACTTTTCGTTTTCAAGCTTGTTCGCTTCAATAACTTCCCTTCAGAATGATCTAAATAGGTTGCAGTACTGGCGCACAAATAATAATTTACCCTTAAATGTTAACAAGTGCTTTACCATGACTTTTACAAATAAAGCGGATTCTATTCGATTTGGATATACCATTGACAATAATGCTATAAATAGAAGCGATGCTTTTAAAGACTCAGTCGAAACTAGTACAACACATGCATTAAGAAATTTTATTTAATTTATCGTCATTTTATGTATTTTTATAACCCTTGTTTTCTACCCTAGAGGGGCAAATAAAGTTATTTGGTGGTAAAGACAGACCTTTATTTCTACAAATGTAAATTGTTACCGTAGCAAATATTTAATTTTTCCTACATACAATTATCACCCAAATTTGAAGAAAATTGCATTGTTAATAATAGAGAAATTAAGGTGGATTTATGAAAAGTGGGACACACTGTATGCTGGGTAAAGTAGAAAGTAAAAAAAAAATCTGGTCACCAAGTATTCGAAAGATAATGATAAAGTTGAATACAATGAACAAATTATATTATCAATAATTCAAATGCCTAAGCAATCCAAGAAATGAAAACTTTAATTCGCATGGTATAAATTCATGGCAAATACGTTGAATCAAGAACGGATACTATTTAAATCGATACTCTAACTATGCAGTAGCATAGTAATAGTGCAACATTTTTTTCTATCTATTTTTCATTTGCCATACTGACTACTTAAAATAGGCTTTATTAAAATTTGTTTATTTATTTATTTATTTATTTATTCTACACAACAGAGAAAGAAATCTCCAAATGGTATAAAATTTTCTAAATTAGCGATTTTGTATAAAAAAGAAAAAACACAAAATAAATAAGGCAAAAAAAAACAACAACAACAGATTAAAATTTTAAAATGTTCCTCCTAAAAGTTTCGAATGACTGGTGAAATAGGTCGTAGTCCAGGAAATTGGAGTTATAAATCTTTACTAATCTATCCACACAGCTGTGAAATCCATAATAAGTCCGATGAGGCGGTTCCTGAAAGAGCTGCCTACTACGAGTAAATCTCTGTGGGACGCGAAAATCAACATTGCAAAGTAATTCGGCGCAGTCTATTTTACCATTAACAATTTTATGCAAAAAGCACCATGGCATTCTTTCGTCGATTTTCGAGGCTGTCCAATCCAACTAGCTGTATCCTAGTACTATACGGTAAATTTTTGTACGGGAACCTGTATTTGTATGACATTGGTAAGATGGTGACCAAACTATACTACCATTTTCCATGATACTGCGAACAAGGGCGTTGTAAAGACATTTTATAGCGGAAATATCATAGATATAGTTACAGTTTCTACGCAAGAAACCCAGCATTCTATAACCTTTAAGGGCAACATTAGAAATGTGCTCGTTGAAGGTTACCTCTCGATTGAAGGTAACTCCCAAATCGTTCATCTTGGTAACATTTTGAAGATTTTCCCCATCAAGGAAATATTGGAAAAGTATTGGTTCCTTACGACGATAAAAACTCATAATTTTACATTTTCCGACGTTAAGGTTAAGATAGTTCTCCTCGCACCAGTGGACCAGCTTGTTCATTTCAGACTGAATCACCTCGCAATCCTTCAAGGAATTTACGACGTAATAGAACTTGAGATCATCCGCGTACAAAAGACATTTGCATTTTTGAAAGTTGATAGTAGCATCGTTGACGCAGAGCAGAAATAGTATAGGTCCCAAATGTGATCCCTGGGGTACTCCGGATTTAACCACGATCTCTCTTGATGTTATACCATTAATCCCGACATATTGTTTTCGTTCAGTCAGGTAGAACTTGATGAAATCCAGGTAACAGCCTTCCATTCCGTATGTTTTCAGCTTTTCCAACAACAGAGAATGACAAACACTGTCAAAAGCTTTAGAAAAGTCGGTGTAAATGACGTCAATTTGGGATCCCTTTTCTATATTTTGAATGAGGTAATCCTGAAAGAGAGTCAAGTTGGTGGCAGTTGACCGCCCCTTAAATAATCCATGTTGTTCTGGAACCAGAAGTCGCTTAAAGGATTCAAATATTTCGTCTGTCAACATGGCCTCAAATATTTTGGGTATTACAGATAACAAGGAAATCCTTCAATAATTCCCAACATCGGTCTTCAAACCAAACTTGAAAATGGGGAACAGGATAGATTTTTTGTGGTGTGGGCTGCATCGAATGACTTTTGGAAGAAAATACACAAAGGTCTGGCCAGTGATGCTGCGCACCCCTTCACAAAGACAGGAGGTAAGCCGTCAGGTCCTGGACTCTTGTTTACATCCACAGAATTAATCTTAGTTAAAATCTCTTCTTCGGTGAAACCATATAGTGTGAGTGTAGCATCCAAGTGCTTAAGGTGCGTTAGAGGTATTTTGATATTCGGGTGATCTGATCAGTATAACATGATTCAAAGTGTTGGGAAACCGTTCTACTATAGATTCAGGCGTACTCCTTGTCACGCCGCCATACTCCATGGTTTTAGGAATTCCTTGATCTTTCTTTAGGGAGTTAACAAAAGACCAAAAATACTTAATATTTGACGGAATTGTATGTTCAGTATTGGATGCGAAGATAAGGTAACATAGATCCATCAGGTACTTACTCTCTCTTCGAACCTCTGAATATCTGTTATAGTCGAGTTGTAATCCAGATTTCCTGTATTTCTTATAGAGCTTGTTCTTAAAGTTGATGATGTTTTTGAGCTCAGGGCTGTACCATTTGGGAAATTTGTTTTTTTTTTATCTTTTTTTTTAGGAACAAATCTATCAACACCGCTGAAAATTACGTCGTAGAATTTTTGTAGCACAATGTCAACGTCCTCATTTGAATTCAGAAAATCCCAGTTTACAGCAAAGAAGTAGCTGTTAAGTGCCATGTAGTTGGCCCTGTCGAACATATAAACCCTGTGTTTCAGTCCTAACCTCCAAACAAGGGATGGCTCCAAGACCCATAGAAACTTGCAAGGGAGGATGATATGGGTCTATTCTGCTAAGAGAAACGTCACATCTTGTTACTTTCACGTGTTCAAATTCATCACAAAATACCAAATCCAGAAGTTTTCCGTTGCAGTTAGCGACATTATTAATTTGATCAAGTTCTAGATAATAAACATTGTTTATCACAATCTCCGCAGAGGAGCCACCCAGTCCAGACGGCATCAAGTGCTCATCGTCAAGCTCCCATGTAATCTCGGGTAGATTAAAGTCTCCAAATATTAGAAATTTGGCGTTTTTGTAGCTTTGTCGAAGATCCTCCATAGGGTCCACAAGGACCTGATATACTTGCTGAGATGAGTTCGGAGGAGTATAAACTGCTCCAATAATGAGTGTCTCGCCTTGCCGCCTTGCAGCCTTACTTGAACCCACAAATCTTCAAACAGGACACCAGTACCACTCCGTATCTCTTTGCAGTCAAAGTCAGATAAAAGGGCGATCAAGGTACCCCCACCTCTCTTGCAGTTAAGCTCACGGTAATCTCTGTCCTGACGGAACACCTGATAATTGCTCTCAAAGAATTCAGAGCTCAAAATATCCTTAGACAACCATGATTTCGTAAACACTATACACTCATAATTGCTGGTACCAGTAGCCATCAGTACTTCGGTCGTTTTTGTACGAAGTCCTCTAACATTTTGATAGTAAAATGTTAATCTTTCCGGAGTGGGATCATCGAGTGTTAAAACTTCATGAAGTGCCGAGGCTTCCACCAGAAATTTCCTGTTCTCAATGTCGTATTCGGCTGAGGAGCAGCCGCCTTTATTGGAAACATTCAAACAACAACAAAATGATAAATAAACTTTTCGTTTTCAAGCTTGTTCGCTTCAATAACTTCCCTTCAGAATGATCTAAATAGGTTGCAGTACTGGCGCACAAATAATAATTTACCCTTAAATGTTAACAAGTGCTTTACCATGACTTTTACAAATAAAGCGGATTCTATTCGATTTGGATATACCATTGACAATAATGCTATAAATAGAAGCGACGCTTTTAAAGACTTTGGGATAATGTTCGATCCCAAGCTCTCCTTCGCCTCTCACACAAACCTTACTTGCAGCAGTGCCATGAAAATGTTAGGTATATTGTACGCAATTCAAATGAATTTCTAAATGTGCAGACGCTCAAGCCGCTTTATTTTAGTTTTGTTCGTTTCAAGCTTAAATATGGAGCACTTATATGGAGCCCAATATTCGATACATACATAAATCAGCTAGAAAGAGTTCAAAGAAAGTTTCTAAAATATCTCATGTACAAGGAGAATGGAGTGTTCCCACCCAGAGGTGTCGACCAAGGCATTTTATTATCAAAATTTCAAAGACCATCTCTGGGTGATGGCAGGAATTACTTGTCTACAAACTTTTTAATCGAAACACCACTCTCTCAATCAATGCGTCTTTTCAATAGCACCTGCCATGACGTTGATTTGTAAGGCCTATCTGCAGCGCAGTTTAGAACCACTGTAAGAACCAAATATCTGCTGATACACTCAGCGCAAGATAATGTAGCTGTTGCTTGAACTCGTTTGGTCATGTTGTATATTGTTTTACATTGTTTTATTATTACTATTATATTATTAATCATTTATATCTTATATTAAGTCACATTGTGTCATAAAGTCTGTGCGTTTTAAGAAGTCCGCTAAGCCATAAAACCTCTTGAGCATTATGTCGGTGGCTCTCAAACAATAAATTATATTGAAGGTAATTTTGGATGTTGATGAATTACATTTTCTAAATAAAATAATTTAAAGTAAATAAAAAATTAGTTTAGGTAAAGAAAAATAATAATTTTTTAGCTTTTGTAGTATTCAGACAAATTAGTTTTACGAATTCTTTTTTATAAAGTTTTGGTTCTAAAAAGAACCGATTTTGTAGTCTTGCGACAGAACGTACCTACTTGTAGATAGGTACTACTAAAAGTAGTCTTCCTCTGCATTTGAAATTTCACCCATGCTTTCAGACTCATCAGAATTAACATCATCGTCATCATCATCATCATTCGTAATAATTAACGGTCTTACTTCGTCTATAACCTGTTCTGTCTCATAAGATTCAAAAATAATTTTTTCTGTGTGTTCAATGCATTTCCGCCATTCTTCTTTGCCCGCTTGGCTAAGCGCCTCCTCCCATAACTTTATAACGCTAGGCTTACCGATATTTTTACAGGCATGTTTGTCATAATAGTTCAGTTCTTGCTAATACCCCATACCAATTCAATTGCGTTGTAATGACAATGGTAGGGCGGCAATCTCAAAACTTGATGTCCATATTTGAGGGCTAATTCGTCAACAACATACTTTTTTTTAAATGACTGCTCTTTACACTTGCTTAAAAGTTCACTTTTTAAATATAAATTTTCATGGTTTATTTTTTTCTTTGACAACCACTCTTTTATTTCTTCCTTTTTCCAGCTGCTTGTAGGGAATTTCTCTTCGAGTCTCGTATGGTAAGAGGCATTGTCTAAAATAATTAAGGAAGGTTTTTCTAAACTTTTTAAAAGTTTTTCCTCGAACCAATGCTCAAAAATTTCAGCATCCATATTGCCGTGATAATCATCAGTTTTTTTTGTTGATGAAAATATCAAACTGGCATTTAAAACAAAACCTTCTTCATTACCAGCATGTAATATAATATACCTTTTTCCATTACTTGCACGGGTACTTGAATAACAATGGTTTGAGTCATCCTGCCAAGACGTTTTTGTTGAAGTTACGTTTGCAAATACCCATGTTTCGTCAAGAAAAACAACTTGTCTTGACAATTCCGATTTTTTGTTGTTTAAATAATCCCTTAAAAATTGCCATCTTTTCGAAACAACATTGGACAGCTCGCAAAGCAGTTTTCTGTTGTTCGTTTTTTTATATTTGAAACCCATATGTTTTAAGATGATGGACAAACTGTTAGTTCCAATATCGCAAAGTTTTTTCTGCTTTATCTTTTCAAGAATAGCTTTGAGGGTAACATATTCCTTGGCTTTATACATATCATAAACAATATTCCTAATAGAGAGTTTTATCCCTTGGGATAAATCCAAGGTTTTTGAATGGAGTCGAACCCTTTTATATGGTCTGTCCAAATCCTCTTCACTCTTTTTTCGAAGTCTTCTTAAGGTCTTCTCTGAAATGCCGCAAGCATCAGACGTTCGTTTTTGCACTGCCAAAACAGACTCTAACGGGCCCGAGTTATCTTTTTCTAAAGTAAAATAACGTTCCACTTGTAATACCAAACGGCGTTCACCTGGAGATAAATGCCTTCTAGGCGATGTGCCACCTTGCTGAACATTTTCCATAACTTTGCTTAATAACTGATTTTAATTCACACACAATGAGAAACAAACTAAAAATGAAAAGCACAACTACTTATTTAAAATAAAGTAGAACATACCATCCCGCACTTCAGCAAATTTTAATGATTTCTTGGAAAATAGTAATTATTATGAAGATTTAATTATAATAATCCCAAAATAATGTCATTATCGGAAAAGTATATACCTGACAAAATCTTTAACATATTTAACCATCCCGCACTTGAGCAAATTTTAATTGGTTCTTGGAAAATAGCGATTATTATATAGATTTAACTATAATAATAGCAAAATAATTTAATTATCTATTTAATTATTATTTATGCTCAACGCGTAATTCTAAGATAATTTTGTTTTGAAACCCCTGATTTCGCCCAGTAATAGAATACAGTAAACCAGTGGGATGTTCGGTGTGATCAAGTATAGCGAAGGTGCGAAGATATTGTAACTTAACCGACTTACTGTTTTAAAAGCGATAACATCCCTTGGTGATTTAATCCGATATCGGACTTCTTAAAACGCACAGACTTTAATTGGAATTTCTTTCTGTTAGACAATAAAAGATTATTATTATTATTATTATAATAAAGAAAATTAAGAGGCCTTCTCAATGTAGAGCACTGAAAACGAGGAATTATTCGCAATTTTTTTCTAATGATAGATGAACCCCTGACGGTTTGACAGTTTTTATGTTTATTAGTCGACATTTCAACAACAAATGGTCCATAAAAAAATCAAAATGGATAAACAGGTATATATGCACGGTTAAACGATGGCTGATGAAATTTGGCAAATCTACGGTGGCTGGTATGAATATTTTACTGTATAATTAATTTCTACTGTATTATTATTATTACTATTATTATAAGGTGCCATTTTTTTCATGTTCTAGAGATGTAAAAGGCAACCTATATAAATAATGCCAATGTTAAAAATGAAGAATAATTTTTTCAGTAAATGGTATAGCCTCGTCATAGCCAAAAAAATAGTTAGCAGAAGAATATTTCTCGTTCTGTAGCAGTTCACTGAGGAGTAATACACGGTTGTGTGCTGTCGCCTCTTCCATTCATTTTATTTATTTAGAGCACATCTTCAGAATAGCATTGGGCGAAGCTGACATCAAGCTAAATGGAGAAAATATCATCAACATTCAGTATGTCGATGACACGATGATAGTTTTAAGCACCTACAACGACTCCTAAATGAAGTTAACACTGCCAGTGCGAAATATGGCCTGGAACTTTACCCTAAAAATTTTTGTACGTCGTGATCAAAAAAAGTCCTGTAAAACCTTGTTAATGGCGGAAATATTGGAAGAGTAAACAAAATATCATATATTAAATGCACACTTTCTGATTGGTGATTTTTTAATTGTAGATATTTCATTAAGGAAAAAAAATTCATGGATTTTTCGACGAATGACGTATTTTGTGGCATCATCCAGGACTATTTTTTTTTGTCCTCTCGTATGGGCTTGTCGACTATTTTCTTTTTTGTCATTTTGTTGATGAAGGCCTTTTAAAACCCTTAACACAGTGCGCGAGGAATGTTGCGTTAAAGTGCCACATATTTCTGTAGCATCCAATGTGGTTAGTTCGGGATTTTGTTCCCGAATTCCATGGTATACGATTTTAATTATTTTTCGTTCTTTTTATGTTTATTAAGATTCTTTTTGTATGCGGACCAGTAGTTGAAAGTTCGTTTACTTAATTAAGAGTAGATAACAACACTAAATAAAGTTTAATTAATTATATATTTACACAAAACACTATCTATGTGGGCGACTTATACCTACGTTAGGAAAACTGAAATAAATTACAAAATCTATGTTAAATTAATAATAAAAACAGAAATTAATCAACCAGCGCGAAAACCCGGCCAGCACGCTTATTTTCAAATCTTTAAAGTTGTGAAGTCGTCCTCTGTGTGTTGCCACATTTATTTTCTACGCGATCAAAATCCCAGTATCGGAACCACCGTACTATTTTAAGTGCAATTAGCTGATTGCGGCTTGTATGACAACGTCATTGTGTTTGTATTTGTAGCGGAAAACAATTTTCTATGCAAAAAAAAACATTTACTTGTACAATATTTTTATTCTGCTGCTTCATAGATTTGGTGATTGGTATTAAATGTCACTGACAGAATTTTTGGATTTTGAGTATTGTTCATGCCATAGACACATTTTCTAAAAATTTCTACTCAGTTGGAAAATAATTATAGCCAGAGTTTTCCACCCGAAAAAGGCCGTTTCGAGAAAACCTCCTAATTTAAAGTCTACAGACAATTTAGGAGCGCATCATGACTACTTGTCCGCATTTAACTTGAATCAGAATACCTTCCAAAATGTTGTGCACATTGAAAACTTTACTTATTTTCTAACACTATTTTTATTGGCGTTATTCAAGACTATAACAGAATTTTCGGGAATTAATTCTAATGCACAATACTTTTCGAAGATGTCAGCAGTCATTTTCTCATGATAATCTTCAGTTGATTTTTACTCAAATTCAAGCAGACCACCGATCACAATCCATTTTCACTACCTATATGCGTTAATATTAAGCTGCGACCTTTACCTGTAGGTATTTTCAAACCAGTAGACAAACCTCGACGAGAGCTTTGAATATTTTTATGCTGCTATATCTTTTGCACAGCCACCAGGTTCTTTCTAAATAAAGAATGCTATTTTTTTCACTTCAATATTTGCCAATATCTCTTAGATACTGCCGTCTCCAAAAAATAATATATTGTATATCCAGTAAGATCGACTTTCAGTTGTGATTTGAAGTTGAATTTATAGATTTATTCCGGACATGTTTCGAAAGCAAATACTTTCATCCTCAGCGAAAATTAAATTTCTTAAAGATTATACTTGATACATGGCAGAGAAATCTTCTGACATTGCTCAAACAAGGAATTAAACTTAGTAATATAGAAAAACCCCAGAAAAATAGGAGAAGTCCATACTAAACTTATTAAAACGTTGCAACTAAAATAGGTAGCCAGTCATAGTGACTATTTTCAACGGAAATTATAATTTTTAAATTTCACTGCAGGTTAGTTCAGGTTAGTTTATATTATTATAATTTTTGAATTTTACTGCAGGTTAGAAAATAATATTTTTAAATTAAGTGGGTTGGAAATAGTCCACTATGAAATAAGGTACCTGTGTAATGTAAGACCAGGTACCTGTTATTGTCACGCCTAAGGTTGATTGCGGTTTTACGTCTAATGAACCTTCAATGTGCTATCAACCATTAAAAAATAGAGTATAGGAAGGTATTTGGGACTCTTCAAACTATTATTTTATTTAAAAAAAAAAACACATTTTTTTCAAAGTTCTATACTGAGAAGGCCTCTTTAGGTGTAATCAGTGGTTGCAATCAAATTATGAATTTATGATGATGATGTTTGTTTTACTTAGTATTTACTTTTCATTACACATATTAAAGTATTTTTTATAGTTAACATCATGGCTTCGTATAATTTAAGCAGAAGAACTATCCTATTTTTTAAACCACTAATAAGTATTTTGCATAATTTTTTAATTCTTCCTAAATACAGTTTTGAAGAGAACGGCTTTGTATTGACGAAAGTAAATTATGTCTCTGTATTTTTGAATATGATCTTCGTTACATTTGGCTATTCTTACTTAATTCATCAGCGACTTGTGGGCTGGAAATATCATTCGGACGAATACAGTTCCACACAATGTCACATCTACGACTCCTTGTGAATTTTAGCCGATTTAACTGGTCTATTAAATGTAATTATCACTTTCAAGGATATCACTATTCATAGAAATCTGTGGAAAGCATTCTTTACACAAATGATCAATATTGAAAACCGCATATCGTTAAATATAAAAAAATGTTCTAAATGCAGTTCCTTAGGCAAACGCCCAATTATACAGCTTGCCGCATTATATGGTTTACTGATGTTGTTGAGCTTTATGACCTGTTTAATAGAGGTTTCTGCATTTAGGTCAATTGGCAGAAACGCTCTCCTCAACGGTATTTTAACATCATTGGTTAAGTTATACAATTACTTTATGGTTATAATTAATATGTTATTGATAATTAACTGTGCTCTGGCTGTAAAATCAAAGTTCACAGACATAAATGAGATATTAATAACATGTCAACATAAATGTAACGAAAAAGCAAACCCCATTATTCTAGAAAGTTAACTTCTTGAGTCTGAGGTATGCAAAAGCGTGAAAATTATAAATAAAATATTTGGAAATCAACTGGCTTTAGTAGGATTGTATTTTGCTACTTTAGTTTTATTGGGAACTATTATGGTTTATTTTCCTCCCCCCGAAGTATACAAGGGCAGTCTGGAGTTTATCAAGGTTTTGACTGTAATTTCAATATTTTTTCACCAAATTATAGTTTTGGTAAGTTCTAATATGTCGTCACAATTAGTATGTAAAAAAGTGAATTTTCCCAATAAAAACTAAAAATAAGAATTTTGCGACCGCGTCAGCAATGCCATTTATGGAACATTCACTTTTGTGAATAAACATGGCAAATATAATAATAGAGGGTGTTTCAGAAAAGTACGGTACGTAACTTAAAGAGGTGATTCCTTATGATATTCTAAGAGAAAAAGTTTTTATGGTCCGGACTTGCCCCGTTTTTGATATAAATCGGTTTTTTATAATTTTTTTAAACATTCTATTTCCTAACTAGATTAAATTTATTAGGTCCAGCGGCGTCCCGGGAAACACCTTAACAAATATTGTTGACAAAAAAATGTGCGCCCCTCACTTTTTTCTAATTTTGATATTCTTTTTCGGACTAACCAACTAATAATACAACTTTTTTGTTTCTTGAATTGTTTTCATATCTTCTTTCGTTTTTGAGAGAAAAAATAAAAACCACTTTATTGCATGTACAAAAAAAAATACCTATGTATTTCAAAGTTAATTAAAACATTTAAATCAAAATTAAAATTATTTTTTAAATATTGATACATAAAAAATTCAACAGTTAATCAAAGCAAATGTTAAAAATGGCCACCTTTTGATAAAACGCACGATTGCAATCGTCTCACCATTGATTCTCTCACACGTTCAAAAATACCTGCATTACAGCTTTTAATAATTCGAATTTTTAAGTCGTATTCATCTAGTACAGGCATCTTGTCTACAAGAGGCTTTAGGTGACCCCGTAAATAATAGTCTAGAGTACTCTAGAGGATTCAAGTCGGGACTGCGAGCTGGCCAACCTTGGGGACCTGGGCGTTCAATCCAGCAATTAGAAAAAGTGTTGTCGAGCATAAACTACAAATTAGGTCTGATTTGTAGTGGTACATCTTTTAACAGAACGTCAAAAGTTCTGCAGATAGAAACTGCGTATAGGAGTTTTCATTCAATCGAGGTGGTAAAAAGTATGGCCCAATAAGATGTCGGCAATGATCCCTGCCCATACATTCGCCTAAAATTGTTGCTGAAAGCGATCCTTCTCTAATTTTATTAGGATTATCATCTGCCCAAAAATGTTCGTTATGAAAATTCATAATGGCTTCTTTTGTAAAAGGGGCCTAATCAGTAAATAAATGTTCGGTAAAAAATTGTTGTTATGTGCTACTGTATGCAGCAACCACCTATTAAAATCAAACCTTTGCTGAAAATCACGGGGAACAGAGCTTTCTCACGTTGAATATGGTACGGGTATAGTTGATAAGGATGCGTAACCCTGCAAACAGTTGACGCACTTGTTTAAAGTTGCACCCGAGAAGAGTTGGCTCTTCTTAGGTTGCACTGCTACCTTCCTGGCACTAGTTGAAGGATTATCTTCTATATCTCGAAGTATACCCTTTTCTAACTCAGGCGTGGTTACTGTTGCAGGTCTGCCAGGAAGTTCTGCACAACGTTTAAAACTCCCAGTCTCACCTAATCTTGCATGGGACTGTCTAGATGTTTTGGCACATGGCAGTACTCTGTTTGGATAACATTCCTGATAAATTCGCCGAGCTTCTTCAGCATTTCTATTTGCTAGGGCCATTTTAGCGTTAATAAAGTTATTAATTTTTGACTTTCAAAAGAAATTCGCTTGATCGGTGACTATGATCTGACAAACAACCTAGAAAGCCTTGAACATCAAAGGCAGGTTGGCGAATTGAGTCTATTTTACAAATATTTAATGGCAAGTGCTCAACTGAGGTTGCCCGCTTGATTCCACCCAGAGCAGTGCCTGGTAGAAATACACGACGAACCACTGCAGCCCACCGGTACGTAATTCAGCTTAGTGTCCCTCGAACAACATTGTTTAAAGATTCTTCCACCTGGAGAACGTCATCACTCTGGAACGACCTCGCGGAGGCCGTGTTCCCCAACTAGCATAATCTTCAAAGAGTCAAGACCAACGTCAATCACTTCCTGCGCTCACGCACCGCGCGCAGAGCATGATACAGGATTAATCCTGCAGTGCCTTGCCTTATCATAAAAAAAAACAAGTACTATAAATTATTCAACAAATTTGTGAAAATTTGGGAGTGGGTCAAAACAAATTTTACCTGCGGCGAGATTTCACCTATGCTTATTAAACGATTTACTCCCTCTGACGGCTCCAACAAACTTTTCTTAATACGCCCTTGGCTACGACGTTGGCCCATTTCATCATATTTACGACTATCCTAAATAGTGCTATAAAAGTCAGTCCGGAGTTCGGACCAACACTGTATGATGTGTCTGAAGGAGTCGCATATTATTTATTTATTTTTATTTATCTATTTCTACATTACAGATCAAGAAATCCAAATAGTATACATTACTTAGAATTAATTTGTGTGATATAGGAACATTTTGCAAAATAGGGACAAATAGGACAGATGAAATACGCCCATAAAAGTCAGGAACATCGGAACTGCAATTGCTTGCATAGTGTGAACAATGAGTAATATTAGGCCACTGTAGTTAGCAATAAATTGAGTTTTCTTTTAAATGTTATCTATGAACAACAATTAAAACTCTGTGTTAAAGGGGATATATGTATTATAAATTGAAAATACCTCAGTAAGTAGCGTATTGTGCGGAGGAACGCGATAATTAACTAATGCTAGAAGTTCAGCGCAGTCTATGCCGTTTGTAATTATTTTATACCCAAGCACAATGGACAACAAGATTCTACGTTTCTCCAGACTGTCCATGTTTAAGATTGTCAATCGCTGATCGTAAGATAAACCACTCTTATCTATTCCCAGCCTATACAATAAGAAGTTTGCCAATTTCGACTGGGCGCGTTTAATTCGCTTTACATGGACTTTGTAATATAGTGACCAGATGACACAACAGTACTCTAAGTGGCTTCGTACCAAGGAGTAGTAAAGAGACTTTAGGACTATAGTGTTCGAAAATTCTCAGCAACGCCTCATTAGAAACTCTGCCATTCTAAAGGATTTTGATAAAATATAGTTGATGCATGTGTTCGTTAAATCTCAGCTCAGAATCGAAAATTACACCCAAATCATTTATCAAATTTACTCGAGGAGTAGGGGAGTTTGAGATGAAATAGGAGTGTATTATTGGTGTTTTCCTCCTTGTAAATGATATGACTTTACACTTTGAGGAATTTAGTTCCATATTACTTTCTGTAGGTACACCAATCCATTATTTTATCCAGATCATGCATCAATTTTGTGCAGTCATCCTCATCTGCGACTCTTTGGAATATTAAATTTAATCGTCCGCGTATAGAAGAAATCGGCAGTTCTTGAGTAAATCCGTAAGGTCATTTATGAAGACTAAAAATAAGATCGGGCCTAAGTGTGACCCCTGGGGTACACCCGACGTAGCATCAATCTCTTTAGAAAGGACGCTATTTATTTTGATGGTTTGAGTACGATTGCGCAAGTTACTTGAAATCCATGACAACAGAGGGTGTCCTATACCATATAATCTCAGCTTGCTCACTATAATATTGTGATCTACTCGGTCAAAGGCTTTTTTGAAATCGAGATATATGGCGTCGACTTGAGCTCCTATATCAATATTATATTATAGGGTCGCTGATATGTATGAACGGTTAATTATTTCTTAAAGTAATGGGTAGTTGCACCAAGCTTATTTACCCTAAGTTTAAGACTTACTCGTTTTAACTTCGAAAATTGTCTTGCACCAATTTCTAAACTTTATTTATTTTATTTTAATCCTGGACTACCTTAAACCTCTATAGTTAATGGTTTAACTTTAAACATCAGGGTTAAACATTATCTTACGTCCACAATAAGGGTTTTATACTTTTTTTTTTAATTTTGCTTTTGCATTGTAAACTCAATTAATATTTAATAAAATGAATATTGAATATGAAGATACATTCGACGATGATTTGTTGAATGGATCTTGGATGTTATTTCCAAAGGCGCGTATTATTTTGAAGAAATGGATGATTACATATAAGTTTTTTAGAAAATTTCACTTACACAAAGAAACTGTTTTTAGGCATTCTGTATTGTTGGGACAGGAAGGGCCAGAACTGTTAAATTCCAAAGAGATTTTTTCCCGCTACCCATTCACATTTTTCTTTGCCATCAAGGGCATTGGTTATTTTTTATTACATAATTATACTTCGCCACAATATTTATCAATAGAGACAGGGACGCGCCGTCCATATGGACAAGGTTGTGCGGCGCACGACGGCGCTAAGGCCTTAAAGGCGCCAGGCCTTCACCACAAATTAACATAAATTAACATAAAACTAAAAAATTTATTGATGAATACCGGTGGTGAAAATGCATTATCCACCAACACCGACCGCCGCGCCGGTCGGCGACCAGTACCAGTAGTGAAATTTTACTACTCCTCTTCCTGTGGGGGCGCGAAAATTTTACTTGTTCGTAATCGATGTAGCAGGTTAATTTTTCAATCCTGTCTTGATAAGCGCATAAGACGTATAGAGTGCCTTATTTGCTATTACGTGTCTACCGCAATTGTGAAAAATAATTACAAATAAGGTAAGTAAGTGATTGTAAATTAATTAACAGGGATGCAAATAACTGTTTTCTTTTTAATAACTTTTGTTTATGGAACAAATAAGGCTTAGTGTTTAATATTTTTTATTTATTTTATTTAGATGGCCAGAGAAGAAAAAAATTAATTGTCTGGTTACAAAAACTTGCTTAACAAGCGAAAACGGGAGGAAAACTTGGAGAAAAACAATTTCAAAATTAGTAACTTTTCTCGAAAGACCACACAAGACACTACTTCTGATAACAGTGATTTTCTACATTCAACAAAATCAGACTTGCCATCAGAATTAGACAAGCAAGCTAATGAGGATGAAGATCCAAAATAATTAGATCCTGATACATTTCAGTCAGTGTCGGTATCATCATGTTCGAGTAAGCAAGACGAATTATCCGAAGAAGCGCCCCTTTCTAACGATCCAGGTTTTTGGCCGAGTGTATTGTCTCCAATCCAGGTGCAAGAACTTGTCGAAAAAGGTCCAATGCATTATCAATATAAAACTATGTATCCTAAAGATAAAAGTGGATGTAAGTTTCCCGATATATATTTTACTTACTTTTTTGTTAAATGGTGAAAAGGTTCAGCGTCATTGGTTACTATATTTGAAAAAAATGGAGTTTTCTGCCTCTGCTGTAAAATATTCAATAACCTCAACCCCAACAATCCATTGACTTTTAAAAACACTAAATTAAGTAACCAAGACGGTTTCAATGATTGGCATCATTTAAGGGAACATTTAAAAATCTACGAAAAAAGTAAATCTCATTTTCAAAATTTACGTGTCTGGTCAGATTTACTAGAAAGATTACAAACTAATCGAACTGTTGATTCGGAAATGCAAAATTTATTAAAAAATTAAACTTAACATTGGCGCAGTGTCATTGAAAGAATAATTTATACTATTCAATTTTTGGCTAAACAAAACGTGGTCCTAGTAACAAATTATTTGAAACAAATAAGGGAAGTTTTTTAAAATGTATAGAAATAATAGCAAAATTTGATCCTATGTCTGCACATATTAATATATGTCAAAAAAATATTTCACTTTACCTTGGAGATAAAATTGAAAACGGAACCATTAAATTAATAGGTGCATGACAATATAAGAAATAATATTTTAAACGAAGTTAAAAAGCAAAGTATTTTCTATATTACTTAATAGTACTCCTGATGTGAGCCGCCAGGAGCAGATTTCTGTTTGCTTAAGATACGTTAATTTAAAAAACAATAAATTTAGTGTCGAAGAACGTTTTTTAACATTTTGTCCTATAAGTGATACAACAGGTGAAGGTTTAACCAACTTTTTACTAAAAACTTTGGAGAATTATGGTTTAGACATTTACAATATGCGCGGCCACGGTTATGATAATGGTTCAAATATGAAGGGTAAACATCAAGGTGTACAGAAAATAATTTAAGACATTAATCCACGAGCAATGTTTGTACCTTGTTGTAACCACAGTTTGAACCTTGTCATAAACGATGCTGTGAAATCCAATATTTCTAGTATAATTTTTTTTTTTAACTGTTCAAGAATTATATAAATTTTTTTTCTGTCTCAACCATCTGTTTTGAAAAGTAACATTTCAAGTCTGACATTAAAGCCTTTGTCAGATACTAGATGGTCTAGCAGAATTGATGCAATAACCCCTCTAAGATTTCAGTTGGGCGAAATTTACGATGCTCTATGAAATTTTATCCAGAAATAACTTTGACAATACTACAAAACATCTAGCTACCTCCCTAGGTAAAAAAATTAAAAATTATGAGTTTGTGTGTATGATAGTCTTGTGGCACAAATTGTAAGTAAAGTGGATGTTGTTACTAAGATTCTGCAATCAAAAACATTTAATATTTCCCAGGCTTGCGAAAGTTTAAATAACCTCAATGAATTTGTAAAATAATATCAATCTGACAAAGGCTTCAGTGACTTATTAGTAGATGCCAAAGAACTAGCTTCTTGCTTAGAAGTTGATGCAAAATTTATATCCGCAGAAATTTTAAGGCCACGAAAGATTAAAAAATAATTTTCTTACGAAGGTGACGACCAGCCGATTGAAAATAAAGACATGAAATTCAAAGTAAATTGCTTTTTTGGAATGCTAGACATTACTCTTTCATCCGTACATGAAGGATTTGAAGTATTATCGTGTCATTCTGATGTTTTTCATTTTTTGTGGAATGTTGAGGATTTCGGAAAATATTCTAACCAAGATCAATTTAATTTTTGTAAAAAACTGGAAGAAACCTTAACTAACAAAGATCGAAACGAGAAAGATATAGACGAAACAGAACTTTTACACGAATTACAATTTCTGCAAGATGGCGACAAAAACGCGACGTCTGTAGTAGAAACACTTATTTCCAAACATTACGATTGAATTGCGCATATTATTAACCATTCCAGTTTCTGCAGCTACAGCCGAGAGGTCATTCTCTAAATTAAAGTTAATTAAAAATTATTTACGTTCTAGAATGAGCAAAGAGCGGTTAGAAAATCTTGCTATCATTTCTATAGAGTCTGACTTTTTAAAGCAACTTGAAATGGAAAATCTTGTTAATGAATTTGCAAAAGGTAAAGCCAGAAAAGTCCCATTTTTGTAAGACCTCTCCATCATGTATCATGATCATGTATTATCTGTTTCAAAACAATTGCTATTTTATTTCTTTATTTTTTTTAAATATTTTGAATTAATGTTTTGTAACTTTGATACTGTTTTTGTTTTGTTACTGTTGTTTCGTATTCTATTAATATTTTTTGTGTAGTTTCTGTTTGTCACAAATAAATATAGATATTAGTACTAAAAAGTATAGAGTTTTGTTCAAATAATTTCAACGATCAACTATGAGAGAAGGGTGGTAATTTTAGCTCAATATTATAATATTGGTTAAAGGCGCCTATCATTATTTCGCACGATGGCGCGCGGCAACGAAAATACTTGGCTCGTCCGTGAATAGAGATTAATCGTTACTTGTAAGATTTGAAGATCTTTTTCTTTTATTTTCCGATTCCATATTATCAAATGCCTTTCTTTAAAAAGGGAAAACACTTCTGCAAGTGAATAATGCGAAACCGGCACACCAAAACCCAAAGGAAATCTAACCTAACCTTTAACTGTCCAAAAATTAGTTAGCAGTAAAAACCCTAAATCTTGTGGTTTTACTGATTTGCTGGTAACTTCAAGCGGTACAACACAAGCAAATTTAACTAACGTTTGTGATTAAAACGCCGTTTAGTTAAACTTCAGAAGAAAGTTGGTTCAACTACCCATATGACAGCTAGCAAAAAATATTCAATATAAAAGTTTTAGAAATTTTTAAGGTTTATTAAAATAAAAAAGAATTAAGTATGCGCTCGTGGGTTGGCAGGCAGGGTCGACAGTTCGGTACAGGCGCGGATTCAAAGAAAAATGTCAAGAAGTGTCAAGGACCTAAAACTAGCGGCCCAGGCGAAAATTTTTGAAGACCACGCCCAAATGTAAATCTCATATATTCTTTTTTCATGATAATATTATTATCTTGCATCACTTTTTTTTTTGGGGAGGGGTCATGACCCCCATGACACGCGAGTTTATACGTTATACCTAAATAAAATAATACAAGTTTTTCCCAATTTGCAAAAATTTGCGGATTAGGAAAATCTTTGGGAAACCCTTTAAACGTGATACATTGAAAATATCGAAAAAAAACTAGTTTTTCCAAAGTACGTAATACGATATCAGCACAAAACAGAGTGATCTGTCTGTATCTGTTCGCTGTCATTAAAAGTCATATAAAAATGTTTTGTTTACCAAATAAATATAAATAAATCAAGTACTTTTAAATTGTCGTACAGCCGCATCACGGATTTCAATTTTCTCCTTTTTGATATGAAAATAAAATGCCTATATGGCCAAAAAATCAGTTAAATTTTGGTTTCACTTTCTGTAAGCCGTGCAAATTTTTGATACCAACTTTCTCACAATTACCTATTACTCCCCTTGCCTCCACTGTTAATTAAATTCAACATTTTAGGGGTCATCGGAAACGACCATCGTTTTTTATTTTAATTTGTTCATCGAATAAAAGACAAGACGAGAATCCACGTTTCAAACTTAGAATATATTGGTTTTACATGTCATTGCGTGGTGCGTGCGTCCAAACCAGTTATTTTATTTAAATTTTAAAACACTTACCTGAGATCCTTGCCCTATACAAACCTACAAACCAAACCGAAAGTTTTATTTTTCAACAGACACCACTTAAATTTTGACCTTTTCAATCGACTGTTGCACTGGTAAACTAGTTGTGCGACCGTTCGGGGACTATACTGGTACGGTTTTTGATCGGGTTGAAACAAACCTTCAATTTACCGACAAATCCTATTTTGCCGTGTTTGAAAGTTTGAAGTCTTCAAATAATTAGGGGTGTATGTTTGGTCGCCTATCCTAAACCCTGGAATCGCTAAGTTCTTTCTAATGACAGGATAGACTTGCCGTTCCTAGTTCTGGTTACAAGGCGATTGGCAAAGCAATAAAATGAATTTGATGGCGGCGTAAATGCGAGTAATCCAGTATAAGCAAAGAGCTGTTATGAAGTCCAGGGTTACAAGGGCGATTTAAAAAGATGAACGGTGATTTGCTGTCAGTTTGCGAGTCATGAAAAATGCAAATTAATGTAAATAAATAATATAAGTATACTAGTCTACCACAGCCCCTAAGGGGGCTGTGTGTCTATTGTCTGTTTGACACAGGGTCGGTACCGCCGACCCTGCCGTCACTGATACACAGGATAAGTCAGAAAGTCGTAGACAAACAAATTTCCCTTTTTTTAATGAATAACCTTGTATATTACTTGATGTTTAAGTTATTTTAATATATTTTAAAATAATTGAATATACAGGATGTTATTTAATAAGTGTCCGATATTTTACAGGACGTTTCCTCAGTTATTTATAAGGTGAAAAGTTCCTATAAGCATGGGTCCGCAAGCCCTTCATTTTTGAGATACAGGGTGTTAAGAATTTATTTTTATTTTTATTTTTCGTAAATAATTTTTGAAATAATGTCCGTATTTGGACAAAAATTGGTATTTTGGGATTTTTTAATATGAGAAATTCAAATTTGATCTTAGTTTGGCTCTTCATTGTAGGGGGCACCACCTACAGGTATTTTTCTCTTTTGGGGAGTCACAAACTTTTCGTGCATGTATGCATCACATTTCCTAAAAGAAAAATCGATTCCTCTATCATTTCTACGTGAAAATGGTATGCTTCTCAAAAGTTGCTACAAGCAGCCGTTTTCGGGATATTTTGATTTAAATTATTCGATGCATGTGTTTGTCAAAAAGTGAAACAATTTTAAAAACTTGAAAATAAAAGTAACAAGTAGGCTAATAAGTATATTCCAATGCTTATTTTGTCTCATGTCAAAATAATGTCTTGACGCATAGTTAAATAGTTTTATTTATTTTTATTGTGATTATTTGTTAAAAAATGGTAAGTATGCTGACATACATTTTACATACGGACTTGCTAACCGAAATGCATATGAGGATAAACGTTTATATCAGGAGCGTTATCCGAACCGCACAACTCCTACTTCAAAACGTTTTTAAAAATTCACGCTTAAGGGAAATAGGATGGTTTGAGAAAGCTACTCATCTGTCGGGTGCACATCGGACGGTAAGAACCCAAAAAACCGAGGAAGCAGTTCTTAATCTGGTAGGAGAACACTAGGGAACAAGCAGCAGAAAAATAGCGCTGACGTTAAACATTTCTCATGAATTATGGAAAATATTAATTGATAATTTGTTATATCCCTAGCACATTCAAAGAGTTTAGGCACTTCTCCCTCGTAATTTTTCATTACGTATCAACTTCTGTCGTTGGTTTCTCCAATGCCTTATTCCAAATCTTTTATTTAAAAATCAAATCTTGTTTACCGACGAAGCAAATTTCTCACGCAACGCTATACGCAATTTTGACAACAATCATTTTATAGTCAGAGGAAAACCTCATGCTATACAGGAATCACATTTCCAAGAACAGTTCTCTCTTAAGGTGTGGGCAGGAATCCTTGGAGATTATTTAATAGGCCCATTCTTTATTTCAGGAATATTAAACGAAGAGAGATATTGTCATTTTCTTGAAGAATATTTGCCTATTTCACTGGAAGATGTGCCGCTTAGACTACGAAATGAAATGTAGTTTATGCATGACGGTGCCCCGGTACATTTTAGCATCCTAGCGCGAGAATTTTTAAATCGTACTTTCGGTAACCGTTGGATATGTCGGGGAGGGCCTCAACCATGGCCCCCTAGGTCACCAGACCTTAACAGTTTGGATTTTTTTCTTTGGGGACATCCAAAATCCTTAGTTTACAAGACACCTATCCAAAATGAAAAAGAATTCTGAAATCGAATAATTAACTCTTGTAGAACGATTCAAAACACTCCAGGAATCTTCCAAAGAGTGCGCGAATCAATGAGAAGAAGATTGGATGCGTGCACACAGCAAGGAAGTGGACAGTTCCAACATTCATTGTGATTCTGATTTAGTGTTATATCTAGTGTTACGTTGTTTATTGTTGTTCAAAAATTATCGTTTGAAATGTCTCTATGCTAATAAAAAAAAAAGTTTTTAAAATTGCTTGACTATTCACTATCACTATTTGACAAACACCTGCATAGATTAATTTAAATCAAAATATCTCGAAAACGGCTGCTTGAAGCGACTTTTGACAAGCATACCATTTTCACGTAAAAATGATAAAGGAATAGATTTTTCTTCTATAAGAAGTGATACATACATGCACGAAAAAGTTGTGACTCCCGAAAAGAGAAAAAGACCTGTAGGTGGAGCCCCCTACAATCAAGGGCCAAACTAAAATTTGAATTTCAAATATTAGAAAATCCCAAAATACCAATTTTCGTCTAAATATAGACATTATTTAAAAAATTATTTACGAGAAACAAAAATAAAACACACCTGTATCTCAAAAATGAAGGGCTTGCGGACCCATGCTTATATGAACTTTTCACCTTGTAAATAACTGAGGAATCGTCCTGTAAAATATCGGACACTTATTAAATAACACCCTGTATATCCCAATACATACCTAAACTTAACCGTTTTCGAGATATCGAGTTATGAATGAATTATTCTTCTTTTTTTATGCATTTCGGTACCCCCTGCTCCGTCGCCTGGGGCCCCACTCCATTCGATGGTAGGACCGGCCCTGCCCAACTAATAATAGTAATTGTGTTTACCAAACTTAATATGCATGTTTGATGGAAATAAAAATACAATATTGTGGTAGTAATTATACCGGTCGCCTACTTCCTATAATAGGTACCTATTTCTAGGTTCAGAAACATGTCAGCATATACTTTAAGCAGAAGATCAATTTTATTCTTCGAGCCACTCATTAATATCATGCAATATTTTTTAATACTACCGAAATACATTTTTCAAATTAACAATTTTGTTTCGACTAAGCCATTAGATTACGTGTGGCCATTTTTAAATGTGCTCTTTGTTGTAAGTGGTTATTCATACTTATTTTACCAAAGGCTATGCCAATGGAAATTCCATTCAGATGAACTTGATCATATTCGAATCCACACGTATGATCTCATGATAGTAACAGCCGATACGGCAGGCCTGTTAAATGTTATCATTGCATTTAAAAATTCTACTATTGAGAGAGATCGCTGGAAACAATTTTTTAGTGAAATGATAGAAATTGAAAGTCACATATCTTTGTACTTAAATAAAAGTAATTCTTGTGGTAGCTTAAAGGAAAATCCAATTTTTCAAATGGTTGTGTTACATATATTGTTGTTTGCTGTATCTCTAACGTCTCTTGTTATATTTAATACATCAGCTACTTCTGATAAAAACTTCGAAAATATTTGGATCTCAGTAATACAGTCCTATAATTACAATATGGTTATAAATATGACGTCATTATTAATTAATTGTTCTCTTGCTGTCAAACTAAAATTTACAGATATCAACGACATTCTATTAAAATCTACCAGTAAATCTAGTGAAGACGCAATCTACCTCATTATCCAAACTAGAATGATTCTTTCTAAAGTAAATAACAGTGTGAAACTTATTAATAAACTATTCGGTAATCAACTGGCGTTACTGGGATTGTTTTTCGCCAGTTGCTTCTTAATGGCAATTCTAAGAATATATTTTCCTCCCCCTGAAATTACCAATGAAGGGAGGCTATATCGAGTTTTTATGTTTGGAATAACAACTCTGTGTCATATTTGTCTACTCTTGGTAAGTGTTTGTTTTTAAATTACACACACCGTAACGTCTAGGGATATTTTAAATTTTTCTAAAAAATCAAGCCATATACTTAAATTTTCCAATTATAACAGATAAAGATCTTGTAGTTCACTAGGTACTTAAAATTAATTTAATAAATCTTTAATATTTATGGTGTTCCTAATAAATATATCGTATAAGATCAAACCAAGATTCCTCAAAGTGCCGTAGAGTCAATCACGTATGACGTATGCCTTGAATTATACACTGTTCAACAGAAAAGTTCTCCTGATGACTAAATGAGTATGTGTTGGACCTAAATTGGTATACAATTGACCTGCAAATTACTTAATTATGTCTTGATGAAAGTAAACAGTCATTCTCATTTTCAAGAATAGGGTTTAAATTTTGTGAATAGAATAGACAATTCATCAAGCACCTATTTTAGCACCCAATGCATTGTCTCATATATTTTTGTAAGATCTCCTTGCATAATAAGCAATACCACGAGACGCTTGCAGTAATCTTCGAACATAATTGACGGTTTCCAATAACTTTGACTGCACCACTTTTAACTTTTGCTGCAGATTGGGTATCCTTCTCTGTAGATTTTTAGATGAACGATCATCAAATAAACTTTTTTCACTATTTTATAGTTGAGCGACTTTCTGCGAGGAGTTTCCTGCTTTTGTTGTACCAAATCGGGTGTTTCCAGCAACCCTTGTGATGTCCCTGGGATTGTCTTCATCGCCCTTGTTATGTAAACACTGCTTTACTAGAGCTAGTGGAAGTTCGTCTTCACTGGAATCATCCGAGTCAATGGATTGAATGCCGTCTGCTTCTGGTTGAATTTGTGGGCGTTCAGTAGGTTTGCTTGGAGCTGAAAAGGAAATGGCCGATTCGTCATATGGATATAAACCAGTAACCCGAAACCCGTTCACAATATTTCCATTGGTCAAGCATCTAGACCGAATTTTCGTGAATATTAACTTGAATCTGGATTTGATAATTCTTCGAACTGGATACCTTCTCCAAAACCTCATTACCTCTTAATCCCAGTGAGTTTCGTAGGATCTGTAGACTGATTTATCTATTGGTCAAAGCTCCTGGGTGGTATTGCTGGTAAGACATAACAATGTTATGTTATGCTTCAACTTCTTCGACAATTGTGTAGTCAAGATCTGAGGCAGCTCCATCAAAGACGAGAAGAATTGGCCCGGCAACTTTAAATCTTGATAGATGTAGAGTAAACAATACGAAGAGCTCAGTGGTCATACTCCCTTTGTGGGCCATTTTGACCAATGTTTCAGCTGTCAAATTGTCTTCATATTCCTGCCTTTAAAAAGTATCATTGGCAATATCGCATTTCCACTAGCTGAAACGCATCCCACTACGGTGACATTCTTAGCGTTCTCTGGTGTAACGAGATGTAAGCGTTTTATTTCTTTGCGTGCCGGGACTGTTTGCTGGTGGTAGATTGTTAGCCTGCAGTCTTTCTCGTCCCTGTTGAAGATCCATTCTGGTTTATTTTTAAAGTCTAAGGTATCCAAAAGATCCTCTAACTTTTTGAAATGATTCAAATTTGTGTCGGTTCATAAATAATCTAAACCATCCACGCCCAGCAAGTTCACGATCAGAATTGAAGTTGTTTTATTATTCAATTAGCCTCAACAAATTTAAAGACTTAATTAACTTTAGAATTCGAGCTACGAGATCCATTTTCTTGTTGGGAATTTAAAATTAATTGCCTATACAACTACAAATTCTACCGCTTTTGATGTGATTCCTAATCGTACGCCTGGGTACGCTTTCTTGTCAGCTTTTTCTTGTGATAGCCCTCTCACTACCGCCTTCACAGTATAACTCAACGCCTCTGCATTCCATTGAGCGCGAATATTGCGACAAACTTTCCCCATAATAGCTTAAAATAAAAAGAACATCTACTTATCCATGGGCAAAAATAAGGCCTGTTCGCTAATAAAAAAAGGGCCCGCGTAGCAACAGATGCGGACCTTATTACTGTCATATAGAGTTGGGTTATATTGCAAGTTACACGCAAACAGTTGAGAACATATAACCACCTTTATAGCTATAATACATTTATGATTACTTACCTAATAATGAAAATAAAGTCAAAATTGTTGTAGAGCAATTTTTGGTAAACGCATGCACGCACGACGCTAAGCAGAATAGAAGTATGATTTTCCCAAAAACTGATAACTAATATGACAAGCGACATCTATCTGTCAGTAGTGTATATGATGTAATATATGTAAAAGTGCAGGTTTCTTTAATTATGGGTTATCTCCGAACCCACCCTCGGGCCTTATTACCTGTTGGGCCCTATTTCTTAGGTACCTTTTTCGGTTTATACAAAAATGGAACACTCAGACTCTGAAAACTCACGTGTAAAACCAAAATCTAGGCGCAACGAAAAAAGACGCGATCCGAAACACGCTGGGTACTGGGTACTCGAATCGCGCGTAAGTCTTCTCTTCTGGACAAACTGCACTTGATAAGTGTTAATTTTTAAAAATTTTGAAAACTATGTATCTTCGTAAAAGAAGCGTAAAGAACCATAGCAATAAATTTGATGATAGTCAAAGACCATATAGTTTTTTAGAACTTATCCTCATGTTTCTCAAGGTATCTCACTGTGTATAGAACAATAAAGGTTAGTTTCTACTAATCGACTCGAATCGGCACGTTCTGCTGTGCACTGCGTCGTTACGATCGGCTCAAAATTTAATTAGACACATGACGATTTTTTCAGGACTTTTTAACGTATTATCTATTTTATTGAATTAGCATTAGTCGATACTTGCTGGAGATCCATGACAATAGAGAGTTTAGAATATAATGTAAACTACTTTTTACACACTTTTCTCCAGTATATTAATATTCTTAATATTAAAGTAGCGAAACATGTCACTTTCGCTACATTGTAGCTTCTTCAAACTAATGCAAATCAACAGAAACTTGTTAAGGTATTTATATGTAATCTTAACAGTAGTAAAACCCAATGATCTAATAACCATAGATAGCACAAGTCATTCATAAATGCTATAAAGGTGTGCTGACCAAATAGGTTGTAGGCGATACGACGTACGGAATTAGATGGGGCTGGGAGTGGGGATTACACTGCATTCAGCTTAAAATGTGACAATGCTAAACCTAACCTATAACCCAACTTTCTGTTTACGCATCTATGAAAAGTAACCGCAGGATTATTATCCTCCGATTTGTTGCATACTTGACACTTGCGACTCATTTTAATAAGTCTCCAAATAAAAATATCACAAAACACTAAAAACACAGCAATAATTTGACAAAACCGGTAAACACTTAAGAGTCCATTACCGTAATCACACGCAACCGACCATACAGCGATGTAAATTAAATGGGATTTCTTTCCCTCAGCTGTGAACTAATTTCAAGAAAACTGGTAAATTATTTAGCTTTGGTTAAAAGAATATTAAAAAGCAACTCTATAATATGCGAGTTTATACATGTTGCAGATTTTGTATTAATCAATATCCTTTTAACCAAAGCTAAATAATTTACCAGTTTTCTTGAAATTAGTTCACAGCTGAGGGAAAGAAATCCCATTTAATTTACATTGCTGTATGATCGGTTGCGTGCCGGTCAGGGATTATGGTGATTAAAAAACTCTTAAAACTCCAGAAAAACCAACAGAAAACGCTGTCAAAAATGAATAAAACGTCGTCATGCCGAGTCGATGAGGACGGCAACGAAAATGATGGCTCTGGGCTAATCTCTTACAACTGCTTACTGCCATACTGCAAATGTTTTACACGGATTTAGACAATGTTATAAATTTTCCACATTATGTTATTCATGCATAGACATAACTGGGTAGTAGTGTAAGGGGGGGGGGCTAATTGACGGCATGTATGAAGTGAATAAAGCAAGGTAGGGGCGCCGCCGGAGGCGAAAAATTTTTCGGGTGCCACGCCCAAAAACGTTCATTTTGAGCCATAAAAAAAATAATGTATTGAATATTTTTTATCTTCCTTGATTCAATTAAAACATCTTTGACAGTTTTCTTTGAAATAAACATTAATCAATAGTTTGTCCCGACAGTACCAAAGAACATATTTTTCTTTCATCCCTCCACTTTGTCTCGGATACCGAAAAAAATCGTTATGAAAAAGCAGAGTTTGCCGAGCACAAACAAGAGAAAAGAATGTTGGGAGTGTCTGGTAAGGATAAAAATGGGACAAGAGAGGTTCAGCTGCTTGTCTTTGATTTACATTGAAAGGGATATTCCTGTGGATCTAGATGAAATAATTAATATTTTTAAACGCAAAACACGATTTCTTCAATTAGAGTAATATTCATTTCCACTTGCAAAAAATGTTCTAATTAAAAATTAGAAGAAAACTTTAATGTGTAATGTTTTAGTGTTTAGAAAATAAACCTTCGTGTATTTACCAAAACTGTTTTTCAGTAATCGTGAATCACAAAATACCCCAGTTAAGAATTCTTCGCATCGCCGAAAAAGATCTTTCGCATGTTGCTGAAGAAACTGGTAAAATTATTGCCACTTGAAACAACTTTGCAATATTTGAAAATGTTATTCGTGATGTAGATATATACTTTTTTATGCTTGACATACCAACCGATTCTCCTTTTTGTTCTATCAAATTTTTTAACACTATCATTTCGGCTTTTAAACTAGGTATCTTTACAGAAAACGAACCTGCATAATGATTTATAAGAACTTGAGATCCTTCGAAATCCAATTTCATGAATTTATCTATGGATAAAGCAAGTTCTAGGCTTTCAGATGAAAATTTCTTTTTAAGGAATCCGATCACGGTATCTAAAATCCTGTAGTATAAATTTACTCGCCAAAATTCTTCTGTTGTCAGTTCAAAATCCGAGCCTTTCTCTAAACCAATTGTGGATGCAATAACGAATGACGAAAAAGATCCGGGAACTTTTTTTTTTCATTATGACGATCTAGATGGTGGCCTCTGCAAAAGTTGCAACTTCTTCAAACAATTTATTGAAGCTATCATCGTTCGGTTTTTTTTCCAACAAATCAACAACTCTGTTAACAAGAGTAGCTGCGTCTCCCAAAGTAGCTTCTTTTTCTTATAGGTTACTGGATAGAACTTGCAAATTACTAAGAATCTCATGAATATGAAGAGATATAATAAAGGATGGTTGTCTAATATTAGATAAGATTCCTGTGGCAGTGACTGCATTGCTGTCATTGCATTCTAATGAGTCCCTTAATAAGCACTTGTATAATACATCATATACACTTTTAACAGCACTACAACTTCGTGTACGACATGACCATCCTTTATCGCTTAATTGGTTTAATTCCCGCGGTATTATATTTAGTTCCTTCTGTATATGTTGTAACTGCTGGTGTATGGAGGGATTAGAAAAGTTGCCATAAAGTGACTCCAGCGTATTGAAAGATGTTCTAACACCCTGAATGTCATGCATCGACTATTGCTAAATTCAAACGATGTGCCATACAGTGGGTGTATATCGCAATTGGATAATTTTCTGTAATTTTTTTAACTAACCTGAACTAACCTGCCGTTTTTCCGGACATCACCGCTGCGCCATCATTCGACTGGCCGACTAAATGCAAGTTTTAGCTGATCTAGCTTCGTCGCACTTTCCAATGGTTTCAGCGATCGAATTAATACTTTTAACACAGTGTGTGATCCAGAAAGTAATATAGTGCAGATTGTTTTTGGGCAGAAACAGGTAAAATAGGGGTTAAATGGCAATTCTAAATTATGTATTTATAAATGTATTTGAAACTTTACATAAAAAATGAGGCATGGGGCTGAATAGAGCCGACGGACGACTTGACCACATGAACCTACATTTTACTCTGAATTTTGAACATTAATCAATTTTAGGAAGGGCTAATAGAAATTTAGGTTAGTTCAGGTTAGTTCAGGTTAGCAACCAAGGAAAGGGGCGTAACTTGCATGTTAATTTACTTTAGACTGGAATACGTGGATGTCAATACCTTGATTTGTTATTGTTGTATCTATAGTTATTAGATCATTGGTAATAACAATGATGGGCTTTCCTAAGTACATAATAAATTTAATGTCTAAAGCTGGATTTATAAACTCGAAAAGTTGGCGAGGTTGAGGTTCAGTTGGTGTTGGAAATAGGAGTTTAATTTAAACTAAAGGGAACACTCAGTTCCATTTATGCACTCGTTCATGTTGTTGATGTAAAACTCATGTAAGGTTCAAAAACTTCCCGGGTAGTTCGAGATAACCAATTTTTATGCTCGGAGTTCGGAATATCTAACCTCACAAACTTGATCATAACTTCAACCTCACCAACTTTTCGAGTTTATAAATCCAGCTTTAATCTACAAATACAACGATATACTAGCATAACAAATAATTTATTATGGGTTATTTAAGGTTGTAATTTGTAAAACATATTCAACAATGGCGAATTATTAAGGTATTAAGTAAGGTATAGGTTCATTAAGTAAATGTTTGGAATTTTTAAGTTTGTGTATTTCTAAAGACTGAAGCAAATTTAGTTATAAACCTTTTTCTTCTGTACATATAGAAAGCTAAATTTGCCTGAGTCTTTAGAAATAAAAATACTTAAAAATTACAAACATTTAGTTAATGAACAAATCGACCTTAATAATTCCTCATTGTTGAATGTGTTTTAAAAATTACAACCCTAAATAATCCGTAATTATTATTTGTTACGTTAAGACTTTAATTTTAGTATGCACTTAGGAAAACCCATCATTGTTATTACTAGTGTTAGGATTGCACAACAATACTTTAACAAGTTTCCGTTAGTTTACATTCGTTTCAAAAAGCTACAATGCATGTAGCAAAACATGTCACGTCGTTAATATCAAAAATATTAATATACTGAAAAAAGTGTGTATACTTCATTCCACAATAATTCGTTGATTTCTCGACCGCAATAAAATTTAAATGACAACCCTCACTCGTAATCCCAACCATAAATAACTTGCCGGACAAATATCTATTGTGTAGGCACCGGACCTTTTGAAAGGGTACAGGTCCTGATTACCTACTAATTTCAATAGTTTAGGTTAGCTATTTTCAACAAAACAACAAATATAAAATAATAGGTAATCTATTAATATTTATACAAAAATACTAATCTACAATATTATAATAATACAATATTTAACTTAACCTACTCTATATTAAGCTCTGTTTGACTATCACTATCGTCACTATATTAGTTTAGGCATAGATGATATTATAATATTGTAGATTAGTATTTTTGTATAAATATTAATACCTATTTATTTACATGATTAAAATAAAGATACTTATTTATTATTTTATATTTGTTGTTTTGTTGAAAATAGCTATCCTAAACTATCGAAATTAGTAGGTAATCAGGACCTGTACCCTTTCAAAAGGCACTTATTTATGGCTAGATTTAAATTTTATTGCGGTTGGGAAATCAACGAATTATTGTGGAATGGAGCATAAAAAGTAATTTACATTATTTCCTAAACTCCCTATTAATATCTATTTTATTGTTTTAGGCTGGAATATTATTAGTAACATTTTGCTGCGACTTTGCAGTTCGAGAATCACAGAAAATTTTAACCACATGCAACAAATTAAAGAAGCACTTTCATGTCGACTCCACTGAGTATATGCAATTGGAATATTTTGCTCAGCATATTGTAATGAGGGAACCCCAGTTTACTGCGGCAAACTGTTTCCAAATTAACCGATCTACCGTGTTTTCTATTCTAGGTAGCTGTGCTACCTATTTTATAGTTATAATTCAGTTTATCAATGATAATGCTTAGAGCAAGCAACACTGTAAACTTTAGACGTTAGGGTACAAGAACAGGGTATACCAAACTCGATGGTAGGTAGAAATAGGGATCTTGAAAACAAATAAAATTATCTTTTTGAAATTTAAGACATAATAATCTAGCCTTTAATAGTTATTTATGCATCTAGGTCGTAATTCAATCCGCAGCTTTAATATAATAGTCCGAGGCTTTAGGCGAGATTTTACAAGATTAATATGATTTATGGCCAAAAAACGAAAACGTTAATACACTAGGAAAACAAGGAACAAACAAAATTTTGTTCAAAGCCAATCTCAAATGACTTTTTTAAGCTTTGCATTGATTTTAATCATTTTTATCTCATATGTCAATAATAATTTTGCAAGAATTTTTAAAGGATTTGATGCTATACAGTGTAGAACCAAAAGTTGCATTTTGCCCTAAATTTCTGAAAACCCTTTAGAAGCATTTAGAGACACAATAATGTCTCTTTGTATGAGATTTTTAAGTATCATCATTTCTTAACATTCGTTTTTTTGATTCATATCAATATGGTTATTTTAAAAAGGAACAAAAATTTTAAAAGAGTATCAAGAATTTATTAATTACATTTTAAGGAAGCAACATTGATATTCTCTTGTATAGTACGTTTACGATTAGTGTTCCTTGGAATTTTATCAAA
The DNA here is from genome assembly GCA_963920685.1 of Polydrusus tereticollis. Lineage (NCBI taxonomy): Eukaryota > Metazoa > Arthropoda > Insecta > Coleoptera > Curculionidae > Polydrusus > Polydrusus tereticollis. Next base: position 92,717,364 of record OY987326.1, on the reverse strand, counting down.
ACTGTTAGTGTACTGTCATTTAGCATTTAAAGTTTTGAATTGAAGAAATAGTCCATACTTTCAGTGGAGTCAAAGAAATGTAAATATAACAATGCATAATTTTTTAAGTGTAAAACCAAATAAATAGATTCCTATATGTTTCAAACGCTTAAGCGTTCATCCTCAGGGGATACTAAAAGGGATAGTACAAAGTTAGGAACGACCAGTGAATATAAAGTAAAAGTTTAAGTGGGACTTACCTAACATCGAGTTCAGTGAAACTGTTAATGTACGGTTGTCTCAAATTAATGAGTACAACTTAACAGAATGAGGAATATAAAATTGAGACATAGTGTACTAACTAGTATAATATTAACATATAATTATGTTAACATATTAATTGTATTACGATTTAAATATATCTAAGGGAAATTTTAATTATAAATGTGAAATTTTATTTAATGAAAAACATTATGGATAAAAGATTATTTGAAAGAAAATTGAGTAATAACACTATTGAAGGAGAAAAGGTAAGTTCAGGTTACAATCATTTCAACAATCAAGTTGCAGTGTTTAACACGGTTATGGTTAGCACAGGTTATATTCAAATTTTTTTATAACCACCTACCTTCTTCTTATAAAATGAAAAAAATTTCATTATTTTTCAAAAATATGGAGCATAGCATAGTCCATATCTACATGTCAGTTAATAATAATTATCCTTCTTTTACAATTAATAATTTTTAATCTCTATAAAAAAATCTAAGAAAATTTTATAAAAAACCTTTTCTCCTACAATAATGTTATAACTCAATTTTCTGTGGGACATGTTTATTTGTAATGTCTTTAATTTAGGCTACTGTTGAAAATTTCATAGTTTCCCTTAAAAGTGTGTGTTTCTTTTTACAATCAAGATATAGATATAAATTAAAAAAATAAATTAGGAAATTATGAGACTTAAGAATCTCATACAAAGAAATAATATTGTGTGGTTTAATATTTCCAGAGAGTGTTCAGAAATTTAAAGCAAAGATTTTATCGATTCATTTCGTGATAGCGGCCACTTTTGCCAATGTGGGTTTAATTTAATTTTTAAGCAATAAAACTGTGAATGAGTTGAGATCTTGCCGCATTTTGATTAATATTAGCTGCAGCTATGAAACTTACTTCTCCCCTCCCTTGTTTTCGAGGGTGGAGAAAACCAAAAAAATAGTCAAAACCTTTTTCACCCCCGAAACCAACCTTTCTCCCAATTTTTTCGTGGTAATGCGTCTTTGGAGGGAATGATAGAGATTTTCATGAGAGTTTAGAGACAAGGAAAGGGAAATGATAGGGTCAGGGCTACAGCAACCCTTGGGCCAAGGGCCAAGGAAACTAACCTCTCATAACCCTTTCCATGTCTCTTAACCCTCTTAACAATCCCAATCATACTCCTTCAAACACTCATATCCACTAGAAAGCGGAGTAATAGGGTGGTTTTTGCCCGTTTGCGCGGGTTGTGGGGGTAAAAAGAATGGGGACTCTTTTTTGAGTTCTACACCCTCGAAGACAGGAGAAGAAGTAGGTAGGTTTCGTAGCTGCCATTCCATTACAATAATAGATCACATTTTTTTAAATTTGGAATTCTAAGTAGGCTTTGCTTCTTCACAAAAAACTGACTGTTTTGTTTTGACCTACCAAATAGGTATTTGTCAGTAAGTTGTGTAGCTTATATTACTGTGGTCGTTAATAGTATATTATAATACAAGTACGGTAGGTACGTCTTTACCGCATGTGCGTGATGTTTAACAAAAAGAGCCGAAGGCGAGTTTGGTAAATCACGCAAATGCGGTAAAGACACCTACCGTAAGTGTATTGTACGATATTTTATCTACAAGCATGTTTTAGGGCACCAATATTAAAAGCTCTAAAAGAGCACTGTTTTAATTTACCCCGTAGGTGCCTCGTAAGTCGTTATCAACAATGCATTAACATCAGGTTGCTAGGGAAATAAATTATAGAAATTTAATAGTTGGCTATTATATGACCGATGTAAAACTTGACAACGGAATAAACGATATTATTTTTGTAACAATTTCGTGAAAGTGTGTTTTACGTCCTTTAAATGGAAGTCAGTAGCAGCAGTGATGATGAAATTCCGAAGGAAGTTCTGGACATTGCTAAAGCAGCTACCCTAAATTTATTGCCGGATAAATCACGGCATAGATATTTGTTTGGAAATGTTACAAATTCTACAATTAATATTAATATTTCTTAATTTATAAGTTTGGATTAGTTTAGAAATTTAAATATGTAAGTATTTGTTATACATATAATGTTTAATAGAGTTTATTTTAAAAATAAAAAATACACTTAAATAATAAAAAAACTTGTTTTTATAGTATGTAATTACTTACAGCACTGTGCGGTAAAGTGATACTTACCGCACTCAAATCAGTGCGGTAAGTAGTTACTTACCGCACGCTTGTAGATAAAGTCAATTATTTAATTGATTTAAAATGTTTCGTCCAATGGAAGATAAATTATAGGCAGTTTCGATTTTTGGGGAGGCGCAAATTAGCTATCATGCTGCTGAGCGCATTTTTAATGAACGTTTTCCTGATCGCCCAATTTCAAGGAAATATTTGCGGGAATTAATTCAAAAATTCCAAACAACTGGAAGTGTTGGAAATGCTAAAAGAAGTGGACGGCCCTCACTGGAAGAAGAAAAACATATTCAGATAGTGGCTGAAATGATTGTTAATCCAATGCAGCCGACATCGCTTGCAGCAACTGAATGCGAAGTAAGTACTGAAAGTGTTCAGGGAGTATTGAAACGTTCTAAATTTCATCCCTACAAATTGAAAATGTTACACGAGTTAACAGAAGATGATCCGGATCGTAGACTAGAGTTTTGTAAATTAATGGGTGCAAGATTAAACCTCTACCCACATTACCTTTTAGTGATAGTTTTAGTGATGAGTGTACTTTCTTTCTAAACGAAACAGTTAACCGTTAAAATGTTCGGTATTAAAGCGATGTAAATCCTCATATTTACAGAGAATGTAATACCCAGTTCCTTCAGAAACTTAACGTTTGGGCAGGTATTTTGGGAGACCATATTATTGGGCGACTTTTTATCCAGGGAAATTTAACTGGACCGGTGTATCTGAATATGATTGAAAATACCGTGGAATATTTGATTCTGGAGTGTGTTAAGGAAAATCTTGATAAATTTGGTGATATGCCCATAATATTTCAACAAGATGGAGCTCCGCCGCATTATAGTAGAGATGTTAGGAACTACCTTGATCAGCACTATCCCGGGCGCTGGATTGGTCGTCGTGGTGCTGTCGAATGGCCTGCTCGCTCACCGGACTTAACTGTTATGGACTTTCCTTTGTGGAGATTTATTAGGTCTAAAGTATTCATAACCCAGCCGCAGCCATTAGACGATTTGCGCCAGAGAATAATTCAAGTGGGCGCATCAATTAGTCAAGAAATTTTTCATAATGTTCGCGAAGAATTTCACGATAGGCTATACATGTGCCAAGAAATGAATATTGAACATTTTGAGCATCTTAAGTAGGTAGTGTTTGTAATTTTGGTAGTTTTTTTTATTGTTATAATATACTAAAAATACCGCCTAGCCGCCCGTAGGTTCCTTTACTATTGCTTAAAAATCAAATTAACCCACATTAACAAAAAGTGGCCGCCATTTTGAAATTAATCGATAAAATATTTTCAAAGTTGGGGATCGTTCATAGATTGAAAATATGTTTCCAACGACGTATCCCTCGACCCCATCTGCCATTTAAAAATTTTATTCAAAATGGCGCCCTGCCGCCATCTTAAAAAACTGAGTCCAGAATTTATACTAAAATGGTAGTATTTTAGTTATTAGTAAACGTACCAAAATTTCATTATTTCCACATCTGTTAGTCAAAAGTTAACAGGGGGGGACTTTAGACGCGCACTATACTATATTTACCTTGTAAGATCCATAACCGGGCGTGTGTTTCCATTCTTGTTCTATTGTGCCTGCACATCTCATAATTTACCTCTACTTTTTTTGGCGCAGATTCTAACGGGAACCTTTCGCCCTTCGTTCTCTTTCTATCACAATCCTTGTCCAGAACTTTTACCATGGATATTGATGTTTGCCGTTTCTCTACATATTTTTCTTATATTCCCAAATAATGTCGATTTTGACATATTGAGATCATCTACTATATTTCTTTCTATTGATTTACCCGAAGCATATTTAAGCATATAAGCAGGGCGTTATATTTAGACTTCTAAGGGTGCTATTAGGTAGACATACAACCGGCAACACTGCAGTTTCAAAAATAGTTTTAAAGACTAGATTAGTTAGTACCTATGGTCAAAGTTTTAAAAAAATATTTTTATTTTCTTGTTCATTCTTGTATGTATCGAATTTGAAATACCCTGTATTGTGCAGCTTCAAATTTTTGAACTATTTATTAATCTTTGTTTTTTGGTGTCAACAACCAACTAAACAAAATGTAAACAAATACGACATACGTTCTTAATATTGCCTTAACTGTATTTTGGGCGTCATAAATACGTAAACGTGTAGGTGTTGCCCTATCTGTATATTCTCACCGGATTCTCACAGTCTCCTGCTTAGCATAGAGCTACAGGAAATATGCTATATTTTTTAAGGTAGAGCTTAAAAATTCAATTAAAAAACGAAAAGCTCTCTCCTAGAGGAGCGTCAAGCTTCGCGTTTGATCGCATAAAAAAAGAGAGGCGGCCAGCTGCTACGCAACCATTTTTTAGAAATTGCAGCGGTTTTTTAATAATGAATTTATTTAGTTTTTTCAACATCACTGTATTTTTATAGCACCTATTTTAACAAAATGTATTACACGCTATCAATAATTTTTCTGGTAAACTATATCGTTTATAATTTCCCAACCAATAAAGTTATTTTATAATTCAATAATTATACAACTATTTTATTTTATTGGTTTTTTTTTTAATATGTATTTCCAAAATGCCAATCGATCACATAAGACCTGCAATAAACAATATTCTGTTGAAAGCAACTAATGTGTTTTATAAATTTATCATCATAACGTTTATGCAATAGAATTATAAAATATCTTATAAAACAGCCATAAAATTATTGCAGAAACGTTTCTATGAACAACTTAAAAAATATTTTAGCTGTAAAATAAAATTACTTTATAGTGGCTTTATAGTACATTTCGGCGAAATTTTTAATTTCCTTATAAACATATTTTAAAATTGTTTTATAGTTGCTTCCTGTGACTTTAAAAAACAGTTATAATAGACTTCTTCTAAAAACAATGCGCCTTTAAAAATAAATTGTTATTTTGGTGATCATCATGATATATTTAAGACAACTAATTTTACACCATCCCTGTCACCTGATGTTAGGTTAGGGTAGAGTAAAGATTCTTTGTCAGTTTTGGTTCCTAAACTAAACATAAACATTAAAAATGTCGAATATGAAATAATGAAAAAAAATTAAGAAAAGTGGTGCTTTTCGAAGAAGATAAAAGATGTATTATGAAAACATGATGTGTACCTAGTAAGAACATTGGTGTTTCGGATAATTTTTTTTTTATGATAAGGCACAGCACTGCAGGATACTTTATGGCGCTTTGGGAGCGGTGCGTGTGCGCAGGAAACGATTCACGTTGGTCTTGAATCTCTGGAGATTATACTCGTTGGGGAACACGATCTCAGGGAGGTCGTTTCAGAGTGATGACGTTCTCCAGATGAAAGAATTTTGAAACAGTGTCGTTCGAGGGACACTAAGCTGAACCGCGTACTGGTGGGCTGCAGTGGCTCGTCGTGTATTTCTACTATGTACCGCTCTGGGTCGTATCAAGCGGGCAACCTCAGTTGTATTGGTGGTATCAAGTCGCCAACCCGCCCTCGATGTTCAAGGCTTTCCAGGTTGCTTATTGTCAGACTATGCTCACCGATCAAGCGAATGGCTCTTCTTTGAATGGAATCTAGCAATCTCAGGGTATGTTTAGGAGCAGAGCCTCAAATATGTGAACAGTACGCGATGGTCGAATTTGGTCTTTATAGAGCATTAAAAGTTGTTGGGGTGTATAGACGTTTTTAATTCGAAAAAGTATTCCAAGCTTCTGCGAGGCTGCCTTAGCAATGGCCGCAACGTGACTATGCCAAGACATACGATTATCCAAATTAACGCCCAATAAATTAATCGATGAAGCCTAGGGAATCGAGTGTCCCGTCATAACTATATCCGGTTCTTCAACATTAACTTTTTTAGAAAAAACTGTCGCTTGGGTCTTTTTAGCGTTTAATTCTACTTGGTTACTGTCACCCCAAGACAGAATTTCTTCCAGGTCTTTATTGAGATGTGAGACCTCTTGCTGCCTATACACAGATGTGCATTGGCAGCCGATGTCCGAGCATCGAAAGTAAAAGATGAAACAAGTGTGCTGTCATCAGCGAAGCTATAGATAGGATTTTTAGTTTTCTCCACAAGATCCTTAATGTATAGTAAGAAGAGGTTGGGCGACAATATAGAACCTTGAGAGACTCCGGCGTTGACGTTAAATGTGTCTGAAAGAAATTCGTTCATCGCCACTTGCAGAGAGCGGTCTTTAAGAAAGCTCATCATGCTGAAGCCTTCCAGGTATTTTAATAATTTTTCGTTAATAGCCTTCTGATGGTCAAATACCACTTATACTTCTCTTAATGTAAGTAGCAGCGTATCTGCGTATTTGTTGATATGTTTAATTCTGTGGTTTTATGTATAAATACTAGTAAAAAGAGATTAGTGTGAAATAAGTTAAAATAAATGAAAAGTAGCGGCGTAGCGTACAATAGTGCCCAATTCTTTTATCAAAGAACACGAGGATTCAAAAAATATTTACTACTTATGAATTAACATCCCACTCGATGATGATACCATTGATAATAATATGGTGGAGACAGAATTGTAAGCAGAAGCGGCGGCGGCGCATCATACGCTGGAATCCCCACGGTTCACGAGGTCATCTCGACACCGAAATAATCTAAAGATCAAACGAACTTACCTTAAGTGATGTTCGATCTTGATTATATAAAGGCCTCGTCGAAATAAATAAATGATGTAGTACCTCCGCCTCTGGCCGGAACATCCACAAGTTTAAAGCGCTCTAAAAATCACCATCACTCCCCGCCCGTACCTAAATACTTACTTTAGTCTATTTTAAAGTTATTGTTGCAACACCCATGGGGGTTATCCCAAGGATAAGGGTGGGTTGGGACTTATTTATTTCGACGAGGCCTTTATATAATCAAGATCGAACATCACTTAAGGTAAGTTCGTTTGATCTTTAGATTATATTCGGCCTCGTCTCATAAATAAATGATGTAGACTTTTAAAGTAGTTGCAACAACTATAATTATTTTTGTTTATAACATGAGAAAAGAAAAAAACAAATCAGATAAAGGTGAAATATAAACTAACATATGGTAACAAATAACTGTATCCTATAGCCTAGTGTAACAATTACAACTTATAATCCTAGTATAGTATTTGCAAATTGTTCGTTACACACTAAAGGTCTGTTATAAAAATTTGCAAATGTCTTAGAGTTCTGGGTCCAACCAGCAGCTAGTCTTATAGAATCAAAGTTAACACCCTTTCTAGCTGCTGCCGATGTTGCAGCATGACGAGTACTTTGTGGTTTGAATTGATTTATGTCCACACCACTTTTATTTAAAACCTTTTTGATCCATCTACCAATAGTTTGGCAAGTGGCTTTATGAAAGGGTTTCTTGTACGTAATAAATAGATATTCGCAGGAACCTCTTAATTCTTTTGTTTTATCTAGATATTTCAAGAGTGTACCTGCTACACAAACATTAGAATCCGCGGTAAAAAAAGGTAAAACTAAAAGAGGATGAAATTTATTAATAGATGAGGTCTTAATTCTTTCAGAGATTTTAATTTCTATCTTGTCTCCCCTAGTAAAAATATTTTTAATATTAATTAGACTTAATGTTTGGATTCTTTGTCCTGTTGCAAGGGCCAGTAAACTGGCTAACTTTTCTGTAAGAATTTTCAGAGTGATAGTGTCATTAATCAATGTTCGTACATAATTTAAAACTATACCCGGGTCCCATGTATTTTCATATCGTGGTAAGGGCTGCCTTAAACTAAAGATACCTCTAAAAAACCTTTTTAATCTAAAATCCTGCCCCAGGTTTGGGCCAGCTAACTGCGCTACAGCGGACCTATAATTATTAAGAGTGCTATAGGATGCACCGTTTTTAAAATGCACAGTTAGGAACTCTAAAACATTTGGTACTGTAACCACAAAAGGATCATTGTTTGTTTTGGAACAAAAATCCCACCATAATCTTAATCCTGAATTGTATTGCTTTAAGGTAGTCGGCGTTATTGATAACAAACATATATCTAAGGAGTCTTTGGGAATATTGCCTAACAAAAGCGATTTCCTGATAGCTTCCCTACCGCCAGGGAAAGGTCCTGCCACATGGGGTGAGGAGAGCCGCTAAAAGAAAGTAAAGACTTTTTAGGTCCTAAAATAATCGGGTCCCCAACTAATAAGGATTTAAAAAGGGGGAACCACGGTTGAGAGACCCAATAGGGAACCACTACTATACCCTCCGCCTTGTCTTCCAAAATTTTTTGAAGGGCTCTCAAAACCATCGAAAAGGGGGGAAAAGCATAAAAATTAAGATTGCTCCAACTAATAGTGAATGCGTCAATTTTAAAAGCCTCTGGGTCTCTCATCCATGATAAAAATATGGGGCATTTGTTATTTATCCTGCTGGCAAAAAGATCAATGGTTGGCATTCCAAAAAACTTAACAATTTTTTTAAAAAAGCTACTAGACAGGCTCCATTCAGTTTCTTTGTGAAGCTGACGAGATGCTCTGTCAGCTTCTATGTTTTCCTTAGTATTTATGTAGCTAGCAAAAACAAAAACATTTCTCTCCTCACACCAGTCCCAAATCTTTTTAGTAATACTATTTAGGTTTATGTATTTTACACTCCCCATTCTATTAACACAGGCCACTGCTGTGGTATTATCTACCCTACACAGGATACTACAATTTTTTAAAATTGAAGCAAAACATTTTAAACCAAAGAATAATGCCAGAAGCTCCAGGTAATTTATATGAAATTTTCTTTCATTTTCCGACCAAAAACCAAAAATACTCTTGTTTCTACAGAAAGCGCCCCAGCCTGAACAAGATGCGTCGGTAAAAATTTCTATCTGAAAACAAGGAATTCGAATGTGATTTATGGAACTTGGAATTTTATTAAGAAACCAGGCAATATCGGGTTGCAAACCCTGTGATAAATTCATCGTAGCATTGTAGTTACCCTTCGATTGGTCTAGTGCTAAATATTTATGCCTTTCAAAAAGTTTTGTATGCGCAAAACCATATTTAATTGCAGGACAAGCAGCAATAACTGTACCAATGAGTTTCGCAAAATTTCTAATTTTACATATATGTAAGCCTGACAGGTGCTTAAGCATTTTTATTAACTTCAACTGTTTTTCTTTGGGCAATGATAGTGTCATGTTAATTGAATTGTAAGTGAAACCCAGAAACGTGCATATCTTGTTGGGGATGAGACTACACTTTTCAAAATTAACTAGGAAACCCAAGTATGTTAGTAAGTCCAAGGTTAAGTTAACATTATTAATACATTCATCAAAAGATCTTCCCAAAATAAGAAAGTCATCTAGATATACTACTAAAGATACGCCTCTTTCTCTCAGTCTCTTTACCACAGGTTTTAATATTTTTGTGAAGATCAGAGGTGCACAACTTAAACCAAATGGCAAACAGGTGTACTCGTATAAGGTGTTATTAAATGTAAATCTTAGGTATTTGCGGTGAGATCTTTTAATCGAGAGTACATGGTAAGCATCTCGCAGATCTATTTTGCACATAAAGCAATTTTGGGTTAAAAGTCTGGCAACTATTTTATTATCCTCAATTTTAAAATGATCAGCTATCACAAACTTATTCAAGTTTTTAAGATTTAAAACTAAGCGATAGGAACCATCTGATTTTGGTATTGCAAAAATGTTTGACAGATATTGGCAACTATCATGGTTAACAACAGCTATTGCACCTAGCTGTAATAAATCCCTTATTAAATAATTTATAATCTTAATATCATTGTTTGACCACTTATTTTCAGTAGGTACAACTGTTTGCTTTGGTTTCTTTAAAAATGGGATACTAATGCCTCTTATATAAGATAAAATTTTTCTATGCACAGGTAAGCTACGCCACCTTTCAGAAAAGACCTGTAAACGTCCCCCTAATTTACAAACCTGTTGATCTAGTAGGGACGGGGGCGGTGTCGCCTGTTGGTGTTGAAACTGTCCGACTTTTTGTTTTGGATCTGGTATTGCCTCTTCTTGGCAAATTCCGTGGGAGCCCGATTCATGTGTCCACTCTTTCTGGCTCTGAAAAGCGGACTCCTGTAGTTTTCCTGGAAACGAGAAGTGGAAGGCTTTGAGGTGATCTTAAATGATTTCTTCTGAATCTTTAGCTGCTGACTAGACTTCTCCAAATCCTTTAAGGTTTTGATTCTGTCTTCCAAGTCATTGCCGAACAACATGTTATTTACTGGTGTGTTTGTCAGAGTCTCTTTAAGTTCTTTATTTAAATTGATTGCAAGCAATTCTCTTCTAGACATTGACTCTGAATGGTGAATATTTGCCAACAGCCTCCCTGCATCACTAAGTAGTTGGATACATTCTTTATTTTCTTCAGTCGTATCTTTTAACATGTTTGTTAACGCAATGCCAATTGCAGACATGCTAGCTCCAACCTGCTGCTGTAAATGAGCCAGACGTGCATCTCTTCGTAAAACAGACTCCGAAACAGCTACTTTTACCTCCGGGTTAACCACTGGAGGATTAAGGGGTTGGCAATTTACAGGGGCCATATATTTACCTACAAGCTTGTCACGGATTTCCCCCTCCAGACCTTTGGCTAAAATAGATGACCAGCGGGAGGCAACATCAGTCTGTATTGGCTCAGAGAACAAATTATCAACAGGAATATCTTCCCCAAGGAGAGACAATATCTCCTCATGTAATTTTTGAGGTTCAACAGTAGCAGGGGATTCTGGTTCATTCATAGGTCCCTCCACTTCTTTATTATTAGATTGATCTAGAAGAAAAAATAATAGCTATGTTTAGCATACTTAAGTCACCTATAAACGGACGTATTCAAAATGTCATCACAAACTATCTTCCAAGGTGTAACATAGAGAAATAAATCCTCTATCATCACCAACAGAAAAAAACCTGGATATTCTCCAAACAGGCCGAGTGATTAAGCATGTTATCACTAACATAAAGAGTGAGTTCAAAAACCAACCTTAATCTATTATCACAAACAGATTTTGGCAGTAACTCTTAAACATCTATGCATAAGACACAAATAGCATAATATAGAGGAATGAATCTGCTACCACAAACAGAAAAATGTCAAGTCCAAAGCCAACCTTAATCTATTATCACAAACAGATTTTAGCAGTACCTCTTAAAACAAGACCAAACAAAAAATAATCTGGCGATATTATACTTACGACCTAAGGAAATTAATGCATCCTTCGATCTGGTACCGCCTTCGCCTATGCTACTATGCCCCGGATCGTCGCTCTCCGAAGAAATAACCGACATCGAGCGAAGAGCCCGAGAGGACGACGGCTTCGCATCCCTTTGTCTGCTTTGTCTCTGTCTTGAACGCCCCCTCTCACTTGCACCACTATCGGAAGACGACGACAGAACCCGCCTGCGGGTGCGATTATAATCTGGGAATTGAAATTGTCTTTTTTCCACATTATCCAGTCTATCCTCGATCCTACGTAGAATTTTAGAAATACCGGAAAGCTCTGAAGAGTTACTCCGACTCCTGGTCCTTTTCTTAGATTTTTTAGGCATAATAAACACAAAATACACAACGATTAACAAAACTCTGTGCCGGCGCGACGTGAATGCTCCGCACAAAAAACGTAGACTGAAGTAAGTATTTAGGTACGGGCGGGGAGTGATGGTGATTTTTAGAGCGCTTTAAACTTGTGGATGTTCCGGCCAGAGGCGGAGGTACTACATCATTTATTTATGAGACGAGGCCGAATATAATCACTAAACCTCTACTATTTCAATTTATTTTTGTGTTTATTACTCAATGAAATGATATTTCGTTGTACCTTTATACGATTAAGATAGATCACACTCCCTTATTACTTTATATTTAGTTTAAAAGCCGTTCGGTCCTGTCGCAGTATCCTCAGTTTTAAACTATAAATATATTTTAAATGTTATATAGAGATTGCGTAGTAGCTTAATTATCTGAAAATACTTGCTAATGATACAAAATTATTTTATATGAAGACGCCATTATTGAATGGGAGCGTTCGGGAACATAAAAATGGACAGACTTGAAAATACCAAATATCTCATTTATGTTAATATTTACAGCTGGTAAATATATAAAAATTTTGAAATAGTGATGCCTAGAACAAATTGGCTTAATTTAAAGAAATAGTCCATTCTCGAAGTGGAGTTGAAATATAGGGAAAGGGGAAAAAAAGGCAAAAAGTCTTTCTCCACTAATTTAATAGTGAGCTATTAAAGGCTCAATTTTAAAATTAAATTGTCTCTACATGTTTCAAAGGTAGTAACCTTCATCTTCAGGAGACCAAAGTAGTGCTGCAGTTATTATTAGCAGTAGAGAGAAAACTGTTGGTGGAAAATGACGTTGATGAAGCTTTTTTTTATTTAAAAATATTTTGACAAGATATTAATAATTGAATGTAATCAGCATGCTAAAATTGGAATTGAATGTGGAATGTTATATTTAAATCAAAGTTTATGAAAAGACACTGTCAATCTGTGGTCGAATTTAAAAAGGGAAAAGATATTCATTGGCTTAAGATTTTCTGAAGAAAATGATCAAATCGACAAAGTAAATTTTTTTACGATTCGATTTAAATATTTCCCTTTACACATTAATAAATACCTGCTTATATTTTGTTAGAATTATGCTATATACAGGGTGACTGGTAAGTAGACGTATTCCTTTGGGGAGGTGTTTGTAGAGCCTATTTGCAATTGAATTAACCATACCACCCTCTATGCAAAACCCACTGGATTTTGAGATATTTTCATGTTTATGTTTTTTCGAAATTCTCGTACTATGACTACTAAGAATTTGAAATTAAGGAAAAAAATTATCATTTTTGTAAATGTTCCAATTTTACGTGTTAGCTGACACACTAGTGCAGGTTATAAGGCAAAAAGTATGGCAAAGAAGTAAAATAAATAAAAATACAGGGGCAAAAACCAAAACTTGTAATAAAAACATGTCGACGACTTATACATTCATACCTACGTATTTCTAAAATTTGATAATAGATAAGACGTACAAATAATTTTAAAAACTTCTCTGGTTTAATATCTTTCAAAGGAGGTCTAAAATTTGATTAATTAGATAGTCATTTGATACAGAAACTAATAATACTAAGTGCAGGTAGTGTTTTTTTTTTTTACAAAGAAAATTCTTTTAAGTCCTTAAAAAGTAATAAAGTTTTTATGGTTTATTTATTAATGGTTACAAATCATTTTCGAAATGAGTCCCTCTATTTCTTATGCAAGCACGGGCCCGTTTTCTTATTTCTGTTCTTGTAACTCGAGTCGAGAAATTATTACGAAGGATTACGGCTGCATTTTCTATTCGGTTAATCAATTCCTCCCGCGTCGGTACTTCGATAACATAAACTAACTCTTTCATGTGCCCCCATACATGAAAATCTAAGGGCGTTATATCAGGGCTCCTGGCAGGCCATGGTATCGGCCCTCCTCTTCCAATCCAACGGTTTGGAAACCACTGGTCCATAAACTCCCGTACAGTTCGACGATAGTGCGCTGGGCATCCGTCATGCTGATATATCATCGCCTGTCTATTCACTAAAGGCACATCATCTAGTAACTCGAACAAATGGTTACGTAAAAAGTACTCATAAGATTCGCCATTTAGGTAATTAGGCAAAAAATGGGGACCGATTAAATTATTTCCAATAACTCCCATCCACACGTTTACGCTAAATTTTCTTTGAAAACTTGTTTGTTTTTTAACGTGTGGGTTATCTTCTGTCCAGTAGTGTAGATTATGGAAGTTAGTGATACCTTCTCTATCGAATTTGGATTCATCGGTCCACAAAATTCTCGACAAAAATCTTGCATCATCAATATCAGCATTTAACATGAATCGGCAAAATTGAACTCTTCGTACAGGATCACCCTCCTCTAGCCCTTGTATAATGGTACGGATGTTGACCCATTCGGTGGATCACTGACCATACCTTCCACTGTGACACACCAAGCGTAGTAGCTACTTTCCTTGTGCTTGTTGTTGGGTCCTCCTCAAATCTGTTTAAAATGTCTTCATCGATATGATTGCCTGGGGCTCCTACACGTTCTGCTCTTTGAACAGTGCCAGTTTCAGCGATGCGTCGGTAGGTTGCCCCAAAGACACTGACATGAGGAATGCGTCTATTTGGAAATCGACGCACATATTCCCGCTGGGCATTAGCAGCGTTTTCGTTGCAGAAACCATACATAAACAAAATATCAGCATATTCGGGGTTTGCAAACATTGCCATCTTTAACAAAGTACACAAAGAATATGAACTGAAAAATAACATCCTTACACAAGCGGCGATGTCGGTACTTTTGAAAACGACACACACACAGTGAAATTTTGCAACTGTCAAAAACGCATAGCAACGAGAAACATCGCTTGCCTTAATGTTTGTCCACGAGATAAAATTCAATAAAATCGGTCCATAAATAAAAAAGTTATTACATAAAAACAAAATTCCGGATGATTATGCCCAACCCTAATAGACGTAGAAAAGTAGCACCTGTACTTAGTATTATTAGTTTCTGTATCAAATGACTATGTAATTAATCAAATTTTACACCTCATTTGAAAGATATTAAACCAGAGAAGTTTTTAAAATTATTTGTACGTCTTATCTATTATCAAATTTTAGAAATACGTAGGTATGAATGTATAAGTCGTCGATATGTTTTTATTACAAGTTTTCGTTTTTGCCCCTGTATTTTTATTTCTTTTACTTCTTTGCCATACTTTTTGCCTTATAACCTGCACTAGTGTGTCAGCTAACACGTAAAATTGGAACATTTACAAAAATGATAATTTTTTTCCTTAATTTCAAATTCTTAGTAGTCATAGTACGAGAATTTCGAAAAAACATAAACATGAAAATATCTCAAAATCCAGTGGGTTTTGCATAGAGGGTAGTATGGTTAATTCAATTGCAAATGGGCTCTACAAACACCTCTCCAAAGGAATACGTCTACTTACCAGTCACCCTGTATAGGTACTTGGTCGTTGGTATGTATGGAAACGGTCGATTATTTCTTAAAGTAAAACAGGTAGCAAAAAATATTTAAGACAAGAGTTTTAGGGTTTCTAAAGGTCTATTAGAATAAAAAAAAATAAGTAAGTATACAGCATGAGTCAGAAAACCGTAGAGAAACAAAGTTTCCTTTTTTTATACAGAACACCCTATATCTTAGAATATTTTTGGATTTTGCATAAAATAGCAATTATTTTTCAATAAGTGCATTATAAGTCTAAACCTAATAGTTTCAGAGATATCGACTTTTGAAAAATTACATTTTTGAACTTTGACAGCTTCTTGCTTTTCAACGGTACGTCTTAGAGTAAAACGGCTTACATGTCCCTATCTTAGTTTCTTATTATCTTCCTAAAAGTGTCAACTTCCGGTTAATCCGGATGTAACTCAATACAGTACTTCGGATTTAACCGGAAGTTGATGTTTTTGGGAAGATAATAAAAAAGTAAGATAGGGACATGCGGGCCGTTTCACTCTAAGACGTACCTACCGTTAGAAAGCTAGAAGCTGTCAAAGTTCAAAAATGTCATTTTTCAAAAGTCGATATTTCGTAAACTATTAGGTTTAAGCTTATAATGCACTCATTAAAAAATAATTTTTATTTCATGTAAAATCCAAAAATATTCTAAGATATAGGGTGTTCTATTTAAAAAAAGTAACTTTGCTTCTCTACGGTTTTCTGACTCATCCTGTATACTTATTTGTTTAAAACTCTAATAGACATTAAAAAACCCTAAAACTTTTGTCTAAAATATTTTTTGCTAACTGTTATACTCTAAGAAATAATCGACCGTTTCCATACATACCAACGACCCTGTATATTCGCAGTAAAAACTCGGTCTCTGCATCACAATCAAGGAACGTCTCTAAATAATATAAAGAATGGAATTAAAATAAATAAAATGGCCTCTTACTTCTTGTAAATAGTGGGCGACGTTAATTATATTTTTCCTTTGTCTAATACAAAATTGCTTCCTGCAGCATTTAAAATAAATTTGAAAAGCTTTTTATTTTATTGTTGTTTTTTCATGTGGCATTTTCATTTTATAACGTTTACCAGAAACTACTAAAACCTTTTATGAAACCGTTATTTAATTGTTTTAAGAATACAATATGCAAGTATATTCTATAGTGCAGTATGAAAAGCTTTAATAAAACTGTTTTATAATGCTGGTGTTGCAGAAATGTTTATAAAATTGTTATGTAGTGTTTGCAAAAGGCTTTACAAAATAATAATGGTAACTGAAGTATTTTATAAAATGGTGCCAATTTTGCATTTGTAGCTGTTGTAGAAAAGCGCATTAAAAACATTCCTGAGAGTACAGTTGTTTTATAATTTTTTTGTCGAAAAGGTTTTCGCGACCATAATAAAATATCAAATTGCTGGTTGGGTTAAATCTTTGCGTTTATAAAAACATTAAATAGCTTTAAAAAAACGATATAAAGTTTATTACTTACAGCGACAGAAAATCCCCTGCAATTATGTCCAAGGGCTCCACGTACTTTTTGGCAGTGGCTGGTGGCAGCAAAATTTGTTGGACTTGTTTTCTAAAAGCTTCCCATTTTGGACCATGCCTAAAAATGTCGAAAAAAAAAATTATTCGGTACCTTTAACGGTCCATTTTAATGCCATTACGTCTAACCCAAAAAATCTTGATTCATTTTTACAGGTAGAAAAAGTAAATGAAAGATTAGTTCAGGTTAGTTTTATTGACATTACTATTGACCATGAAAAGTCTAGTAATGATATCCTGTTATGCAAATATTTTCATAACAGCTACAGGTAGGTACATTATAATCTAGAATGGTGTTGTGGTTTGTGTGTAATGTTAGATACTTACACTCCAATGACACCTTCATTTCCCATGAAGAAGTCCTTCTTTAATTTCTGCTTGTAATAATGCAACGATGGCATTGGGGGTCTATGCGGCATGCTTTCTTCCTTTCTAAAGATTTGTCTTATATCTTCACCGTTAAACACAAATAAAAGATCTGGGTGACCTAAATGAAAGATACATGATGTTATAATACAACTAAAAACTATTTCTTCTTTTATTTAACACACAGCTTAGAACCGTAAAGAATTTACATTTCCTACGCTTTGTCGTTTCCTTTTCCCTTTCGTCAGACCTATCCCCAGATGCGTTTTCCCGTATCACGGCTCGTCAATGAGGCTAGAGTCCGACCAAAGGGAAAGAACCACAAAGTGCTTAAATCGTACAGATACGATGACCAAATAAGAATGTAGCATAAAACTGGCAGGAACTTATAAAAGTCCTCTCCGGGTTTTGAACTTTTATACCTGGTGGTTTGTGCCGGGTGATGCATTAGAGCGCCGAGAGATGCTATAAGTCTTCCACAGACCGACGCGGCCACGGCGGTGACGGCCGCGGTGGCGATCATATTAGCGGTCGGGCGTATTCATACCAAAGCGATGAGTGGAGCTGTAAGGTAGTTGCCGTTTACAGATTTTATGTATACGAAAATATATGTTTTTAAACGTCCAGGTTTAATTTTTATTTCTAATATTTGTAATTATGATAGACGATGTGGAAGAAGAGACTTTGTTATTATTGGGTCTTTGTCCCACACTTTGTTTTTAGCCCTTATATTTTTATAATTTGGATGGCTTAAATCAAAAAGTATGGTATATAATTTAACATTTTCTATTAATAATTCTATTATATTATTTACCATTACTACTGTCACTTCTCGCAGTCAAAGTTGACACGTTGTATTTGACCGTCACCGCATATCAGAACGCTGCCCTAGGCCGGTGTTTAGATTGGCCGCCACCGCTACCGTGGCCGTGTCGGTGTGTGTAAGCCTTTATGCTACATTCTTATATGGTTTTTCTTATGTTTCCATGGAACTTTTTTTGTTTGACAATTATTTGCCGTACGTTTCTATTCTATTTATGGTGAAAAAAGTGTTTTTTTAACAATTAACCTGGTTAGCCAATCAGGATTGAAAAATAGCCATAACCACTATACGTACCAACTAAACCGCCAACTCTTACAATACGTCCATAATCTTTGTACAGTGACCACATCACTTTGTCCAGTTCATCAATTCTGTACTGACCTGTACAAAATAAAATGGAAAGGTAAGTATCATTTATTTAATTTGTTAACGTTTTTATATCTTACCAATCACAGGTGCAAATCTCCATGAATTTCCAATTAAGGGCAACTCCTTTGGCCCAGGAATACTACTGTACGGCTTTATACCAGGTTCAATCCTATTAGTAACAACGCTCGGCTCATTTCTGATATCCTCGTACATTTCAGGAAAGAACTCAATAGCCGTTGAAAACCTCCGATTAGTTTCCGTCGAATAGTTTCGTTCTGACGATAATTGCCGACTCTCGACCGGTGGGTGTTCGGGAACGGTCGAGTAGTTTCGTTCTACCGAATTGTGCCGAACATCGGTCGAGTATGACGAGGAGTGATTATCTTTAGACTGACTAATGCGATCGGTTGAATAGAAGGTTCTTGTTTCAGGAGTCGATTGTTTTTCTGATGACTTGTTATTGCCCGAGAGAAACTTGAGGCAATGTTGATGAGCGCAGATAGTTGGTAAATATAGCTTTGTGGAAGAGAAATGTCTCTTACAAGATTTTAGGATTCGAAGAAAGCTTGTTGGTGCTTCTCTAGACATGTTTGATTATTTCTAAAAAGAAAGATAAAGATTGTATTACCTAATCAGCTTGAATAATACTTTAAGTAAATTTAATAATATCTATTTAGTCCTGACCATGCAAGTGGCTTTCGCATATACAGTGTGTGTATAAAGTCTGGAAACGGCTTAATAACATCACAATTTATTGGCCGATTTAAACCAAATTTGGTACAGTTGTGTAAGAGGATCTGACGCATCGAATGGCGATATTGGCGTTGTTGCCAGTTTTTTAGTTTATCTGAAATTCGAACGAATTTTATATTTTTAAATGTAACAGCCTGTATATTTTTTCATTTGTAGTTTTTACTTTAAGTTTGTTACACTTTTGGTATAACATACTTTGTTCCTAATAGGTATCAGTAGTTTTCGAAATAACGACGTGTTTTGAAAATATCAACAAATTGTGTTTTATTTATTAATAAATAAAACACCAGTTCAGTTTTGATGTAAAGTCATGAAAGCTGTAATTTTACATGCAAAAATGTCTTTTATTTCTGACCGGTATATTATTAGCTTATAACGTCTTAGTTACGCGGGAATTATAAGGGTCATAACTCCTTTGGGATATTAAGAAAAATTTGACATAAAATCAAACGATTGACATCTAATGTCAATTTTATTGTCATCCTCGGGCAATTGCTGTCCCTCGGGCCAAAGGCCCTCGGGACGTAAACTTTGCCCTCGGTAATTAAGACCATTATAATTCCCTAGATACATAAATAACTATAACTGAAAGTGAAAGAATTACAATTCTTATGATGAGAGGATATGACGATAGGGTCAGGTCTTACGAAAAGGTTAAAAATCTATTTAATGACGCATTTTCAAACCGAAATCCAATTTCAAAAGCAGCTGTTCTAAAAACTCTCCGACGGTTTGAAGAAACTGGAGATTATGGAGATAGGCGACGATCAGGACGACCAGCAGTCGTAGATGAAAAGAAAAGTTTAGAAATTTTACAACATGTTATTGAACCCCCCCTGTTTCTTCATTAAGAAAAATTTTTCAAGTAAGTGACGTCTGCTTCAAATCCATCCATAATGTTTTAATAAAACATAAATATTACCCTTTCAAAATACATGTACCTAGTTCAAGAGTTATCAGAAGATGATTATGGGCGAAGAATTGAATTTTGGTATATTATTATGTCAAGGTTTGACCAGAATAACCAGTTTTTCAAATTTAAAGTATTTTCGGACGAAGCAACATTAATGTTAAATGGTAAAGTCAATAGACAAAACTGTAGGTTTTGGGCAAATGAAAATTCCCACTGGATGAGAGAAGGTCATACACAACGCCCTGGAAAATTGATTATGTGGGCTGGGCTTCTGGGTAACCGCAAGATCGGCCCATTTTTTATTGATGGAAATTTGACATCACAACTTTACCTTGAGCTCTTGGAAACGCAAATAGTGCGTACTATACGAAATGTGATGGGTTCAAATTATGCAAGTACATTCTTCCAACAGGACGGAGCTCCTCCCCATTTTGGTCGAAACGTGAGCGAATTTTTGAACAACACTTTTCCGAATAGGTGAATTGGTAGAGAGGGTACAATCGAGTGACCACCTAGGTCCCCTGATTTGTCGCCAAACGACTACTTTTTATGGGGACACTGGAAGAACAGAGTTTATACCACAAAACCTCAAGATTTGGCCGATTTGCAGGTTCGAATTTTGAACGAATTTGAATTAATAACGCCAGAAATGATTTACAACACAATTGAAAAATTTTATTTTCAATTAGCACACTGTCAAGCTAGGTGTACAGGGAAAACCGTTTGAATATTTAATATAAAAAATATATATTTTCTAAATTGTACTCATTATTTCGAAAACTGCTGATATTAGGAACAAAGTATGTTATACCAAAAGTGTAACAATGAAGTAAAAACTAGAAATGAAAAAATATACAGGGTGTTACGTTTAAGAATATAAAATTCCCTCGAATTCCAGATAAACTAAAAAGCTGGCAACAACGCCAATATCGTCATTCGGTGCGTCAGATCCTCTTACACAAATGTACCAAATTTGGTTTAAATCGGTCAATAAATTGTGATGTTATTAAGCCGTTTCCAGATTTTATACACACACTTGTAGATTAGAATTTGAATGGGCCACTAAACTAGAGCATTACATTACATTAAAGGAGATGTGTAACAAAATCAATTTTTGCTTAGACCGCTTACAAAAAAAGGTTTAATTAAAGCCAATAATGTGGTTTATTTTTTAATTGAACATATCGATACATGGTAAGTGGCAAATTTTGTTTAACAGGAGAAGACATGGCAGATTTGGATGTATGTTTAATTGTATAGTATGTTGCTTAATGCGAGAGAGTAATACATCATTATTGAACTATCAAACCCAGTGGTCTTCGCCGCGTATGCCATAGGTGTAGTCTGATTAATATTATTTAATTATGTTTATTGTCAGGGGTCCCGGAACGGGTAGGTAGAGGCACAGGTAGTTTACCTAGCTGTGCCTTACTGTTTAGTTACTTTCCGGCAGTTGTTGGAAAACTTCGTTCTTGAAAATGGCTAGTGTTTCTGAATTTGTTGCTGAGAAGCGGATTGATAAAACTAAAACTGGGCTTTCTAAAAATGAGAAAATTATTATTCTCATTGTGTTCAACGCTCTTCGCCACCAAAACTCAACATTCGGAGTTGCAAAAATAGTTGAAATGTGTTCGAATATGACTGGAGTCGGACAGTCAACAATATACCGACTTGTGCACAAGGATAAACGCGGCCCCATCAGGTCACCAAAGAGAAGTACAGAAAGAAAAGAAACTATAATAAATGAGAATGAAAAGACTGCCATCAGAAGAATCGTACACTCATTTTACTTAAAAAAAGAAATACCTACCTTGGACAAAATAATGTCTGTAATGAAAAAGTATGATTTCATTCCACCCATGGGTAAGAAAAAACTATGGAAAACTTTAAAACAAATGAATTTTTGTTATGAAAAAATTCAAAACAGAAAATCACTTTCAGTAGAGAAAGACGAAATCATCCGCTGGTGATGACGATATTTGAGGGCAGTTAGATAGTTTCGAAAGGAAAACAGGAATATCTATTATATTGACGAAACTTGGTTAAATGAAGGATATACCGTTGGTAAAATATGGCAGGATAAACATATAAAAAGCGCGAGGCAAGCTTTCATGGAAGGATGGTCCACTGGAATAAAAGCATCCTCGGGAAAGGATAAAAGATTAATAATTACTCACATTGGAAGCAAAAATGGATTTGTCGATGGCAGCTTACTAGCATTTAAATCAAAACGGATTGGAGACTATCATGAAGACATGAACGCTGATGTCTTTGAAGAATATCTACTTTCAACAAATACTAGATCCTATTTCTCCTGAGTCTATTATAGTCATGGATAATGCCAGCCACCACTCAAGAAAATCCGAAAAAATACCAACGTCTTCTTGGAAAAAAAAAATGGCATCATTCATTGCCTTACTGTAAATAAGAAGCCATTTCATAAAGATATGCTGAAAAATGAACTCCTGGAGATTGTGAAGTTGAATAAACCTCTTTGTACGAAATTTGATGTCGACTAATTCGCTTTAAAACGAAATATAACGGTACTTCACCTTCCGCCATATCACTATGAATTAAACCCCTTAGAAACGCCGGCGCCGCTGTCTACTTTCATTCACCAAACTCGTCTTTCTATTCTATGCAAATTAGGGTGACTCTAATTTAGAACCGATTCGGGGTGTGTAGATCTAAAATACGGAATTTTTAAAAACTATCATTGCAATTTACAGTGCAAGCTTTAAGTTTTCCACCCTATTTCCTTGCAAATTTACATTTTATTACTCTCTCGCATTAAGCAACAGAGTATACTATCTATTTACCACTGCGGTTTCAATTACTTTCGATCTAATATGTCAGGTTAGTTCTAATTTTTGTTGTAACTAATAATTTTGTCGCTTACCATTTTCAGAAAGTACAACTTTTATTAGCAATAACATTGTAACCTCATTTACCATTATTTTGGAAAAAATATTTTTGAAAAGCAGTTAAGTAAGATATTTTACGATTTTTGAAATCATTAAATTTGGCACAATAAACATTGTAAAATATGATACAATGAAGCAATAATATCTGAGTGTCTTTATTATATTTTAAATAGTTAAAAAATATTATGTTATATTTTATGCTACAGTACGTGTTGGTAACTTGGAATAAATTCATTAAGTCCAGTATGTTTTTTTTTTCTTGGAAAAATGCTTGGACACGAGTATATAAGATATAATATAATAATAATAATAATAATGTTTATTTGTTATACAAGAATTACACAATTCATTACAATTTACAATATTATTTGAGAACACAAATAAACAGTACGCCCACAAAGGAAGACCTTGTTCGTGGGACATTACAGAATATTAATAATGATAATAAACTTAAAAAAGTACAAAATCATATAAGAAGGATATAAGTTCAATTACAAACATATATATAAAAATGTATCACAAAACAGCTTATACCCAAATGGTTAAAACTCTAAAATTTAAGACCTAGAATTCGATCTAAAACAGCAGTGTTTCCTTATAATAGTTTCAGACCAAAAAATGTTCAACAAAATTACCATAATTAACCATTTTTTATGTCAATGAACCTCGCTATACTATCCCTAGTTTGGCTATTTATAAACTGGATAACAATTTTTTTAAATAGTGAATACGAATTTATATTTCTTATTTCCATTGGTAAACAATTATAGAAACGAGGACCAAGAAAAGCATGACATCTCTGACCTATGGTCTTGCAGATCCTCGGCACCGCAACTTTATTTTTATTGTTCCTAATTTGATACTCATGTCTTGGGCGATCGTTGTTATTATTGTTTTTTCTTTTTTTAAACTGCTGCAGTGCCAATTCCCTACAAAACAGCTGACGAATGTCAAATAAACCGCTCTCCTCGTACAGACTCTCTGTAGGATATAGATAGGGCTTGCCATACATAATTTTAATTAACCATTTCTGTGCTTTTTCCAATTTACTTAAATAATTATTCGTTGCTCCACCCCATGCTATGATACCATAGACCAGATGGGACTGAACAAGAGCGTGATACAATATCCTAAGATGCTTCACATCAAAAACACTCCCAAAGAACTTAAACTTGCAAATAAGAAATCTTACTTTTTTGACAATATGTTTTATATGTTCGTCCCACCGAAGATGCCTATCAATAACCACACCCAGATATTTAATATGTTCAGCAGATCTTATTGTTTTGGCCTTACCTTCAATTTGCACATCTAACGAAGAATAACCGGGTAGATATCGACCATATGACGTAAACGGCAAATAGCAAGTCTTCTCCCAATTTATTGTCAATTTCCTTGCATTAAAAAATTCCACAACACGGACAAAATCTCTCTCGACAACCTCCCTAAGCGCAAGCCAATCTTTGGCCCGGTAAAACACTGCTGTATCGTCAGCAAAGCTAACGACATCACCGGCCAAATCCAAGCCGAAAAGATCATTTACATACAGGGTAAAAAGTAGAGGACCAAGAACAGTGCCCTGAGGTACACCACATTTGACTACTCTATTCTGACATAAGACATTTTCTATCTCAACGCACTGCTCTCGATCTGAGAGGTAGCTTCTTAACAGGTCATAAGCTTCACCCCTAAAACCAATACCCTCCAAGACACTAAGCAATTCGACATGATTTACCGTGTCAAATGCTTTAGCCAGGTCCACGAAGATGCATAAGGCAGGAGTGCTGGTATCAACGGCTTTATTAATTTTTTCACTTAAGTAAGCTATTGCATCCTGTGTTGAACGACCCTGCCGAAATCCATATTGTCTTTCAGAAATTAGGTCATATTTTTCTATATAATCTGTAATTCTTTTTTTAATAATCCTTTCAAATACCTTAGATAAAGTCGACAATAAAGAAATTGGCCTATAATTGCCAACCTCCGCCTTATCACCAGACTTATATAAAGGCTTTACCTTTGCAATCTTTAACGATTTTGGAAAAAGACCAGCTTGGATTGAAGTATTTATTAACCAGGTTAAGGGTTCTGCCAGATAATTTGAGTACTCCTTCAAAATTTCAGCTCTAATGCCGTCTACACCTGGGGCCTTGTGAGATTTCAGCTCTCTTACTATGTTCTTTATTTCATTCTCTGAAGTTAGTGCAAGATAAATTGACTGGGCCTGGTCTCTCCTTTGAATTGGATGTGAGGTTTGTTTGATTTTGGAAGCCAGGTTTTGCCCAATTTCAGTAAAAAATATATTAAAACGCTCGCAGATAGAATTAGTCGTGGATAGTAGTTCACCGTTTTCATTTTTTAGAGACTCTATTTGTGACCGGTTTCCATTCCCTTGCATCTTCTTTACGCAATCCCAGAGATTTTTTGATGAGTTCCTGTTCTCATTGATAATATTCTTAAAATAATTTATTTTAGTATGCTTTATTAGATCATTCAATTTATTTCGATAGTATTTAAATTTATTAAACAAGTTTCTATCATCTGGATTATTTTTGTGGTTTTTTTATTTAAAATAATATTGATACAGGGGTCCTAAATTATAATCATTGATAATTTTTTTAAATGGCAACCCTAGTTCTTTATTTACTATTTTTAAACAGCATATTAGTTACATATGATATAACTGCCAAATTTTAAATTTTTATTTCTTGTCAATATAAGATATGAAGCAAAAATTAATTTTATTTACTTTAAACAAAAAAAAAATAGTGTTCGTTTTTCAAATTTTTTTGTTCAGAAATGCTCAGAATGTTGTCTATTCAATATTTGGCAATATCCTAAACGGAAGAAAAGAACATTTTTAATAACTTCGGGAGAAATTAACGTACACTCATGTATTTTCATGCTTTGAACTCCTCAACATTTACCGGTCTCGTCTTCAAAACTTTGCTTTTCAAGTACCCCTATAAAAAGTAGTTTAAGAGAGTAAGGTCTGGAGGCCTGGGCCCCCTTCTACCAATTTGCCTGGAAATTCTGCATCCAGATATTCACGGACAGCTCTTGTAAAATGAGGAGGCCCGCCATCTTGTTGAAACCAGATGTTTCTATTCGGGACATCAAAGTCGACAGGATCAGGAAACAGAAGAGCCAAATTCGAAACTAGTTCTTCCTGCAAGAATTTCAAATATCTTGCCCCATTAAGATTTTCTTGAAAGAAAAGTCTTATAACTCGATCACCAACAATACCTGCCCAAACATTAACTTTCTCTGCGACTGTGGCCTTTTGTCATCCAGTGTGGATTGTCGTCTGCCCAATAACGACAATTTTGTTAGTTTACGTTACCATTTAACATGAACGTTGCTTCATTAGAACAAATAATGTTTTCTGTGTTTAGAGTATTCCTCTCTAGTAGGTCCATCGTTAGCTCGCAGAAGTAAAGTGCTTTTCAATCTTGCATACTGTATGGAATATGGATGGTAAATCGGGCTATTTCTCTTTGAATAAATAAAGAACTTCATTTTTGTGTTCTTCTCCTATCTCCGTATCTAATCATCATTAAAATTTCAATTTTATGTTTGTCAGTAAACTTAGGCATTACGTTGAATGATTTTTTTGAAATAACTTACTTTCAACAAAGTACAAATTAAAAGTCCACACATTAAAGATGTGTCGCGTACCAATATTTAAATACAATAATTCTGTCAAGAAATGTCAAAAGGTGTTGCTTTAAATGGATACAAAAAAAGTAAACAAACGACGGATACTACCTTTTTTACTGAATGTTTTTTTTTTTTAATTCAAAGTAAATGAAATTCATTTTTGTTTCATATCTTTCAAGATATAAAAATTTGAAATCTGGCAGTTATGTGTAACTTAACATGTTGTTTAAAAATAGTAAATAAAAAACTAGGGTTGCCATTTAAAAAAAATGTTCGACTGTGTAAAGCTGGATTTATAAACTCGAAAAGTTGGCGAGGTTGAGGTTCAGTTGGTGTTGGAAATAGGAGTTCAATTTAAACTAAAGGGAACACATACACTCGTTCATGTTGTTTATGTAAAGCTCATGTAAGGTTCGAAAACTTCCCGGGTAGTTCGAGATAACCAATTTTCATGTTCGGAATTCGGAATATCTAACCTCACAAACTTGATCATAACTTCAACCTCACCAACTTTTCGAGTTTACAAATCCAGCTTAACTGTTTCCCGCCAATAATATTGTCGATATCATTGTAAAGTATATACAGAGTGGAAAATGTCGCGCATAATGCCTGTAACTTTTGAATTGCCTCGTATACGAAAAAGTGACCTTTGTGAAAGTGGTTTAGTAAATTATTCCCCACATTTCTAACTGCATGAATTTTTTCTGTCATTTCTGGTTTGGTTGCCATAGAGACCAACTTACTTCTTTTAAATGGCCTGAATTTCAGCACTAATTCTGACTTTTAAAGATTCTAAGTCATTTGGACGGTTAACGTAGATTTTTTTCTTTGAGTGCCCCATAACAAGAAGTCGAGCGGGGTTAAGTCCGGGGATCGCGCTGGCCAGTCACTAGCACATCTTCTGCCTATCCAACGTCCTGGAAATTTTTTGCTTATATATTGTCTAACATTTGCCGCATAATGCGCAGGTGCTCCACCTTGCTGGAACCATATCTGTTCGTTTACGCCATTATTTACACCTGGTAAAACCATTCTGCAAGAAGGAATTATTTGATTCCTGAGGAGGTTCAGATATTTTTCGCCATTTAAATTACCATCTATGAAAAAAGGTCCCACAATATGTCTACCAACTATGTCCGCCCAAACATTAACTTTTTCGGGCCTCTGAGCATGACCTACCTAGAACCAGGGAGTATTCTTAGCAGACCAATAACGATAATTGTGTCTATTAACAATGCCATTTAAATGGAAAGTAGCTTCATCCGAGAAAATTATATATGTTGCGAAGTTATTATTATAGTTATTATAGAAGTCATAGTTATTGCATCTTTCCATCATCAGCTCACAAAGTTCAGCCCTTCTATCAAAATCGTCCTCGCTTAATTCGTGCATGAACTTTATCTTGTAGGGATGCAACTTCTCCTGCTTAAACAAATTTTTCACTGACTGATGAGACATATTAAAATCCATTGCCATTGGCCTGGATGATTGTGTTGGATTTTCATGTATTGAGAGCATGATTTCCAAAGCTTTGTCTCCCCCGGTTGTAGTTTTAGGTACCTAAACCTGATCTAGCGGCTTCACTAACACTGCCCGTTTTTCGAAATTTCTTTACCACTCGACACACCATTGACTGATTTATTGAAGGTCTATTTGGATATAATTCATTGAAAAGTTGACAAACCTGATCTTGCATCTCTTCATATTTCCGTAACAGCTCATTATTAAAATTTCAACTCGTTGTTTCTCATTCGGATGAACCATATAGTTTACCATAGTGTAAACAAATTAGAAATAAGACAACAGAAAATTAAACAGGAACTCAAAATTGACACCTCTTAGGGCGCTGTCATGAAAACACCTTGACTCAACTGGTGGCTATTAGGTAGGAATAATTATTTATTCATTTTTGAGCTGTCATTATCTTGGAAACGCTTGCAGATAGGGGGAAATTTAGAATATAAAAACTTCAGAGTTTTCACAGTAGAATCCAAATATGCAATCATATGCAGGGTGTTCCATTAAAAAAAAAAAAGTAAGTTGGTCTCTATAGCAACCCAACCAGAAATGACAGAAAGAACGGTAGAAATGTGGGGAATAATTTACTGAACAACTTTCATAAAGGTCACTTTTTCGTATACGAGGTAATTTAAAAGTTGCATGCATTATGCGCGACTCTTTTGCCACTCTGTGTAACTACAATTAATTACAATATTGTGTTATATATTTGGTGAAAAAATATTGTAAACACATTTACTGTTTTATTGACGAATTAAAGAAATAGAGAGATAAATGTAAAATATTTTACAATGGTATATGAAGAGAAATATTTTTTTCTATAATACTTTATCATGATACTTCTGGCAAACAACTAAAATATGCAGATACAATGGAAAATAAAAGGTATTAAAAAAAAAGCTAAAAAACATAATTTTGGGTTTAAAATATTAAAATTTACTTTGAACCAATTCTGACTGTATGAAAAAGTGAAATTGGTAAAAATGTCACTTACAATGTAGTTTGATGCATGTATCGATATGTATTATTAACAACATGTAAGTGTTTTAAGAGGCGGTCATCGACTCGATTTTATAAAGAATTGGTTCTGAACAAAGACATTGTTCTAATGTCTTTGGTTCTGAATGTTCAGAGTGTGTAAACTGTGAAGATGGATTTCTTTCAATATTTTCGAAACGCTTGAAGATGCGTAAATACTGTTTGGCACACGCACTAAATTTTTTTTTACTATGATAAGGTTAAATTAGGATTAGATACTGTCAATAAATTCAATAAATTATCACAGGCGGGTTGGGGGGGTAGGATGCGTGGCAAATACTGCCATATTTTGTGTAGCCATTTCTTTCCAGTTTTAATAGGTATATAAGTAATAGTTTCCAAGATATCGACTTATGAAAAATGACGTTTTTGGACTTTGACAGCTTCTAGCTTTCTAACGGTACGTCTTTTAAAGCAAGCCTTCTTACATGTCCCTATCTTACTTTTTTTTATCATCATGGACTATGGAAAAATATTAAGTTTAGACTTATGACACACTTATTAAAAAATAATTTGATGTAGGATCCAAAAATATTGTAAGATATAGGATTTTTCATTTAAAAAACTATAACTTGATATGGATCTTTTTTCTGTGACATCCGGTATATTTTAAAATAATTGTACCGACAAACATCCTGCGTATACCTATTAAAAATTCAGCCGTTTTCCATTAAATTGCCTGTATTGTCCAGAAACACTCCTGACAAACTTTAAGGGGTGATTCTCCAATAAAAAAATAAGAAAAAAAGTCCCTATATATATAAGGCCGCAGCCGCTTTAATTTTAAGAAACAGAATGTACAGGGTGTTGAAAATTAAAAAATAACTCCTTAATAATTTTAGTGACGTCCGCGCTAACATGTATTTTCATATTTTTTACGAAAAAAATGATACGGCACTGTTTGTTTGAAAATAAATATTATTTTCAAAATTGCTCTTTATGATTTGGTCTCAAGCCTTATCTTCGTGTCTTCGTGTACCCAACGGTTTTCGATTAAAAAAATAAATGAGATTTACATATTTGCTTATCGCTATGCCCATATTATATTATCAAAGCAGTTTGATAAAAATGCATTATTTATCTCCTTCCTAATCAAAGCCGAAATCAAAAAATTATCAAAAGGTACTTCGCATTAGACATTTAACTGACTACATAAACAGTGCTATTAAAACAAAAAACGGCAGAGGAGTACATATTTCTGGTTCCGCTTAAAAATTGTAACATCCGGTATCCCAAATATAAAGCGGTTGGGGACCTATGTTTATAGGAACCTTTTTTCTTATTTTTTATTGAAGAATACCCCTTAAAGTATGTCAGGAGAGTTTCTGGACACCCTGTATATATTTTGGAAAAGAGAATTTTAAGCCCTATCCTAACTTAATAATAATTCTAAGTACATATATACCTATTCACAGACAAATATATCAAATACCTAACAAAAAAGTTGGCACGACATAAGTTTAAAAAGTTCTAAATTGGAATATATTTAATACAAAGTCACAAACACTTGGTGTTTAGCTTAAATTACATTTTAATTATAACAATAGCTGTGATAATTATTAATAAAAAGCTGTTGAATTACCTGATTTGAATATAGGGTTTTATTGCCTGAAAATTTTAATTATCGACATGGAAATTAAAAAGACCCTGTGATGGTGTATTTACTGCCACAAACTTTGAAACTTAAACGAAATTTTAGTCTAGTTTTATCAGGTATTTTTTAGGGAAGGTAGGTACTCCAATTTTCAACAAGTTTTTACACTATTAATCAGTTTAATCGGAATTTAGTCAAAAATTTTAAAACTTTTTCTATTGTAGGTACAAAGAAAACAAAATGTTTTTATACTTTTGTTTAAAGATTATGTAGGAGTTACTTTTCACCCGTTTTAAATTTTTAATGTATAATGCATGTTACGTAAAAAATTCTAAACATGTACTTTTTGACACAAATTAAATATTTAATTGAAAACTGTAATTTTCCAATTACAATTATCGTAAAATTTTCTATACAAAAAAAATATTATTAAATTAAAAAATTTATAAATATTTTACTTACCTTATCGACTAAGAAAACTATAAATACCATACACATACACCATACACGAAACAAAAAACACTAAACCCACAGACACTATTTTTTTTCTCGAAAGGTTCAAGAACACGCAGCTAGGAATAAGTATAGGTATACCCCCACAAAAATACAAATAATTCTTCAATAAACCTCAACAAAATATATAAACTTTGATTCAATATAGGCGGGGGATTTTAAATTTTGCAATATAAGGCAAATACCGCGTTTCTACCGGTAAAATACAAAAATGTAACCTGTAATATCTCTTAAAAAAAACATGTGCCCAAAACGAATCGATTGCTAGCTTCATCTTTATCTGATTAACCCTAAAAATAAAGAAAACAACATAATCGATGCAGTTAGCGACAACCCTTCCATAGCGAACCCCTACTTATTTCCTTTTCTATGGCTTGCAAGTTACCACCGGGTCTTAACGCATCTTAGCCCGTCTTTTTCTTTTTTGTTCAGGTGATATATTTCTGTCTCTGTTTTTAGTGATCTGTTACATTAAACCAGGTTTATTATGAAAGGATCAGTCAAGGTCGCGGCATGCGTTATCTGTGTTATGCTAAGGCGACTGTGCTAAAAACCGTTGAATAATAGTTATGCAATAGTTGATTTGGTTAATTTTTCAGGAGGTAAGTTAAGAAGTTAACGAGTTTGTATGTTGGAGTATGCTATTTGACTACATTTGGATGTTACGGTTGTATATAGTTAAATGTTAATAAAACCTTAGGGGGCGCACACCAACGGATATTGTTATTACTATAAATGACAGTAGAGAAAATTCGAATTCGCATCTGTATTATTGGGCTATTATTACTGTTTTATAGCATTTGCATTGTTTGGATGTGGTGTGCATAGTTTTGATTTCGTCACTCGAAAATATTATTTTGTTGAAAGTATTTGTGCCAATAAATATCAATCAGGTAAGCTTCTTGTTGTATTTGACCACTTCAATATGAACTGTGGTAGTAGTAGTAGTAGTAGTAGGTGAGGGGAGGCACACGGACCTGACAAGTAGACCAAATGCGATCCTATTTACCTACCCCTGGGTCTTCCCCCATCCACTCAACCACCCAGGACCTCGCCAAACCTCCCCGACCTTCTCATGAAGGTCAGGACGTTACTCCAAGCAAAGATCCTGACTTCCTTCTTTGGAATCACCACTGCCGCAAAGACTTATCGTCTGAGTCTTCCCAGGGCTTCGCAAGCGCACAGGTGGTGTCTAGAATCCCGTACATATCGGGTCCTCCTCCACACCCATCGTATGCAGGTGCTTCCCTAACTTACAATGTCGTGTTAGAAGTCCTACCAGAGGATTCAGGGCTCGCCTACTTCTGTCTGCCGCCATTCCTCCTTGGAGAGGTTGGCGGCCCATTTTCTTAGGGCTGTCCCTACCTGCTGTTTTGATATACCTATTGCTGATTCGGGTCCTAGATAGTGAACTCTGGCTTCAAGTCTGGCGAACTCGTCGGCCTTCTCGTTGCCATGTACTTCGCAATGTCCAGGGGCCCAGACCAAGAATACCTGCCTCTGTTCTGTGAGCCTCCCAAGTGCGTCCGCACACTCCTGTACGAGGATCGAACTGCTCCTGGGCTGGCAGACTGCCCTTGAGGGCGGCTTGGCTATCAAAGCAGATATATACAGTCCGGTCTTGACACTCCATAAGTTCCCTCATACTTGCCACCGAGAGGATGGCATATACCTCTGCTTGGAAAACCATCGCGAACCTTCTCAGTGGGTAGCTTCTTCTTATATTAATGTTTTCCAAGTATGCTCCTGCCCCTGATGATTCAGTTCAAGCCATGCACGACCCCTCTATGATTTTCCTCTTCGTGTGTCTTGCTTGCTTGAATAAATCGCATTAAAAATCTCCTGGATGGTGCAATGACTTGGCGATCCGAATATGCCTTCGCCGTTTCAAACCTACCTTTGAATCGGTCATAGAAAAACAGTTAGTGGAGCATTTACATCATTTTGAACAAAGATTCTTTGAGTTTTACTGATGTAAAAAAATTAGCATATCAATTTGCAAAAAAGCAGAGTGTCTCATATATTCGATGAGGATGCACAAATGGCAGGTTGGAATTGGCTGTGAGGGTTTAGGAAGCGTTACTTCTTCTTCTCGTTGAAGGTCTCTGAAGCCACTTCCGCAACAAGGGCAAGAGCTTTTAACAAGCTGCAGGTCATAAAGTTCCTTGAACTCTTACAGAAGTTGGTGACCGATAATGATATTACTCCGTCAAAAAATTACAACATAAATGAATCTGGCCTCAGCACTGTCCAAAAAAATACCAAGGATATTTGCACAGAAGAGGGAAAAACAAGTTGGTGCCTTGACATGTGCAGAACGAGGCCAGTATGTCTCTATCGCTGTCTGTGCTAATGCCGCAAAGAATTTTGTTCGCCTCCAATGATTATCCTCAGAAAAAATTTTAAACCTGAATGTTTTGATGGAGCACCTCCAGGAACCTTGCAGCTATGTTTTGAAGGTGGCAACATAGTTGGGGACTTATTTGTGAAATGGATTAAACATTTCGTCAGTTTTACTGGCTGCAACCCTACAAACAAAGTTACTCTGATTCTCGGTGGTCACAGTAGCCACAAAAACCTAGAATCTTTAGAATTTGCTAAGGCCAATGGAGTCATATTGCTGTGTCTACGACCGTACTGCACCCATAGGATAAAGCCACTCAACGTCTCATTTTTTTGACCACTTAATGTATATTACAACCGTGAAATGACCACTTGGCTAAAATGTTATTGAGATGGAGATAGACGACGGAGGCCGCGAGGAAGAAAATGATGAGAACTTACCGAATCACCAACTGGCTTCACACAACTTTTCCAAGAAAACTTTGCTCTAGCTGATCAATTGCAGCCTAATCTTGAAGATGTTTTTGGACCTTCTTCGTCGACCGAAGCACAACATACAATAGATCCTACAACAGTCGATCTAATTCAGCGCGATCGCCAAGTCATTGCTGGATCGTCTACCATCCAGGAGATATTAAATGCGATTTCTCCAAGCAAGTATGAAACACGAAGAGGAAAATCACTGACTCTCAGGTTCTGACAGGCTCTCCTTTCATGGACGAAGTTATAGAACCCAAGTCCAAAATAAAAAGGAGAAGGTAAATCACAAGAGCGTTAGGGCTCGAAAGCATATTATCCTTCAGGATGACTCAGATACCGAACCTGTGGAAGATTTTAGTCAGGACGCTGATGATGTGGAGGAATCCGATACTGCTTGCCTTTATTGCAACGAATTATACAGGGTGAGTCGGTAGGAATGGGCCTAACTCTAAGGGTGTAATCTATGCATCAAAATAATAAGAAAAAACTCAAATGATGTTGTCCAATATTCATTTGTTTTCAAGTTATAAGGCAAAGACAAAATATTACATTAATTTAGCTTTCCTGTAATAAATGTTATTATTGTTTGCTTTTGATTGTTGTGCTGTCACTATCCTATTAGTGTCAGTATAAAATGTTACATTGATTCACCGTTAACTTTCGGATTTGTATCATTTTAATTTTATAAAATGCCACACATTTATTCACATGTCGAATACGCCAATATGGTTTTTATTTATGGTTTGTAATGGGAATGCTACAGCGGCTGCCGAAGAATATCGTGAAGGATTTCCACATAAAAGAACACCGAACAGAAAGGCCTTTATCAAAGTTTTCAACAAACTCTGCGAGACCGGAATACTTCCAAGTGCTAATGTAGCATCCGAACGAGCCATTCAACAGGATTTAGAAGAAATAGAAAATGTTCTAGCTTTAGTAGAAGAAGATGCGACGACAAGCTCACGAAGAATTGGAATTCAGTTATATATACGCTTTACGAGCAAGGCTTATACCCGTACTATGTACAGCGTGTACAGACTCTTCAACCTGGAGAGTACGCCAAGCATATGCAATTTTGTGAGTGGATAATTAATAATCGTCATCTTTTACCGCACATACTTTTTACTGACGAAGCTACATTCACCCAAGACGGCATCAATAATAATCCAACTCCCATGTATGGTCGGACGAAAATCCTCACGCAATAGTCGAAAGTAATTTTCAACACAGGTTTTCAGTTGTAATGCGGCATGATCGATAATAATTGAATTGGACCTTTTCTTTTGGAAAATCGCCTTACAGGGGATCACTACTTAAGTTTTTTACAAAATGAATTGCAAGGACTACTGAAGGAGATTCCTTTAAACGTCAGAATTGAAATGTATTATCAACACCACGGAGCGCCTGCCCAATTCGATCGTCGGGTCAAGCAATATTTAGACCAGAGGTTTCCAGGGGTTATGGTCGCGGTGGTCCTATTAGTTGGCCTCGCTAGATCGCCAGACCTCACGCCGTTAGACCACAATTTATGGGGTTGGTTAAAAACTGAGGTTTACAAAGTAAAAGTAGATAAGTAGATACTAGGGATGCATTAATTAGACGCATTAGAAATGGTGTACTCAATATTAAAGAAAGGCACACATGAATAAGAAGATGCACGAGCGCCCTTCGTAAACGAAGCAGGAAATGTTTGGAAGTCAATGGCGGTATTTTTGAAAATTTACTAAACCAATGATTTATTTAAAACAATGTTAATGTTGGATATTTTGGTTTAACAATATTATTATTTTATTTAACGCTGTAACTTGAAAACATTTGAGTTTTTTCTCATTATTTTGATGCATAGATTACACCCTTAGAGTTAGGCCTATTCCTCCCGACTCACCCTATATAGCAAATCGAAACCAGGAGAGCGTTGGGTATGTTGCCAATTATGTAAACAATGATGCCACTCTCCATGTGCTGGCATTGCACTAAGAACTAAGAGGTTGGCATATGAATTGTGCACCGATGTGGACATGATTGGTGTTGTTTTACTTTATTTTATCTTATTATTAATTTTTTCCCATAGCGTCAAGATTTTTGTGTTTCATTAATAAAATAAATGTTTTAAATGTGTAACCTGAGATTTATTTTTATCAGCTTTGAACTTTGAAATGTTTGCCTCAAAACAAAAAGGATGTCATCTTAAGCACAATTCCCCTAATCAGCGCTTATGGGTGCAATTAAAATGAAAAGACATAAATTTCCTAAATCTAAAATATTTCAAGTAGCTTTTCCGAAAAACTTTACATCCACTATAGGTATACAAAAATTCCTATTTTCTAAAATACGGGGGTGTTGAATTGTCTTTTTTTCGTTACAATAACACTAAATTAAATGCAAATAAAACAATCAACTCTTCCTCCACAACACTTTTAATAGAAAAATGTTGGTAATGTTTTCTCCATATTTCGTGCGTCTAGACATCCATCTTCAGGGGATACCAAAATCTAGTTGAATAAAATTAAAAACTAAATTAAATGCTGAAAATGACCCCCCATTGGTGCATGCAAGTTCTTAATCGTCGTCGAATTGAACCCACAACCCGCACAAGAACTAAGAATGCTGACGTATTGGTGGTAGGTACGAATAATGTTATAAGACTGTATTATTCTGGAGTTATATATATAGTACGGTCGCAATTGGAGTAATGTAGGTACCTACCTACTAACTTCTGTAGATGACCCCGTAAATAAAAATCCAAAGAATTTAAGTCTAGAGATCAAGGTGGACAAAGTTATACGGAGTCCCTCGCCCAATACAATAA
Source organism: Polydrusus tereticollis (assembly GCA_963920685.1). Lineage (NCBI taxonomy): Eukaryota > Metazoa > Arthropoda > Insecta > Coleoptera > Curculionidae > Polydrusus > Polydrusus tereticollis. The sequence goes on along the minus strand of OY987326.1, from coordinate 92,680,318 downwards.
CCTGAATCTGTATTTCACCAGGAATTTACTTTTTAATGCTCCCAAGGGGGTCCGGGCCCATGGATCCGCCACTGTAAGGCAAGCAAAGAAATAGGCTTACAACAATACCAGATTATAAGGAAATCGGAAGCACTTCTACTTGGTCAATAATAGTCATTTATAATATAAGTGTTAAAAATACTTTAATCCCAAATATCACACAATACTTTTTCCACAAACGACAATAAAAAGCAATAACATAATTGCAAATCAAGTTTTTAGAATGTTTAATAAATTGGAAGCAGATAGTTTTAAATAGCATCGTATATAAAATTATTGTTGATATTTGTCAATATAACCTAACAACCATTATTAGCTTAGTATGTTTTTTGACGTTTACTTTTACTGGTGCCTTAAAGTAACATTTTTAAGGCTACTTTTGCATTTTTAACACGTCTAGTCTGCGTCTGTAGAAAAAATATTTTAATTTCTTACCGGGATATTATTAGCTTATATCGTCTTGGTTACGCGACCAATAAAGAGGGTGATAACTCCCTCGGGATATTATTGAAAAATAGAGGGAATTAAGGATTTTACATGATTGGAAAAGCGTTTATTCCGTTTTGAAAATAAACAAAATGTTATTAAATTCGGTCAGAAATAAAATTATGTACAGGGTCTTTGATTATATTTACGTGAACTCTAGAGCCTTTATTATTAGAGATGGAAAAAAATCTTATATACAAAAGTTCTAGGGTCTTTCTTCTATTATCTTTTGAAGTTATCAGAAAAAACAAAGTCGCATCGGAAAATGAAAAAATATAGGCAACTTCAAGTTTTTTAAATGGAACGCCCTGTATATTATGCGCTAAAATAAAAGATCTTTTTTCCGTGATTCTAAATATATATATGTTGATGACATTTGGGTGAGCTATTTTTGACATATCTTAGCTTAAAATATAAATAAATTGAAAAGAAGGTTGATAAACTTGTCAAGCAAACCATGGAAACAATTGTTAAGTTATTTATTACGCTTTATTAATTGTTTCCATGGTTTGCTTGACAAGTTTATCAACCTTCTTTTCAATTTATTTATATTTTAAGCTAAGATATGTCAAAAATAGCTCACCCAAATGTCATCAACATATATATATTTAGAATCACGGAAAAAAGATCTTTCATTTTAGCGCATAATATACAGGGTGTTCCATTTAAAAAACATGAAGTTGCCTATATTTTTTCATTTTCCGATGCGACATTGTTTTTTCTGATAACTTCAAAAGATAATAAAAGAAAAACCCTAGAACTTTTGTTTATAAGATTTTTTTCCATCTCTAATAATAAAGGCTCTAGAGTTCACGTAAATATAATCAAAGACCCTGTATGTACCACGAGAATTATTAAGTCTTAATTCCCTTGATACATAAATAACTATTATTCAGGGTGTCTCAGAAGTACGGTACGTAACTTAAGGGGGTAACTCCTTATGATATTCTAAGAAAAAAGGTTCCACAGGGTGTTTCAGAAATACGGTACGTAACTTAAGGGGGTTACCCCCTTAAGTTACGTATACTAATTTCATCTTGTAGCAAAGAGCAGAAGGGAGGCACTGCCTCCCTAGACAAGCCGCCCCTAAGAGGAAGCTTTAAATATTTTAAATTATGTATACCTACTTGAGAAACACTTTGTATATCAATTGCCATCCTAAGTGATTACATAGGAAAATAATTAAGGTTTAATATCTATTGATTTAATTATGAATATTCTTAAGTACTTTTGAATTAGGTACTCTGTATAAGTAACGCGGAAACAAAATGTTTTTTTTGGTTTAATAAAAGGGACACTTTTTCGCACTAGTACAGAAAGGATTTTCAACACTGATGCGGGAAACATTACTTTAACAATCACATACTAATTTGCCTATATACCTTAATACCTACCGCAATATTCCTCACTCCTATAAAAACATTGTGCACGTGCGGAAAACTATCACTTTTTAAGTAAATAAAGCATCTTTTTTTCGAGGTTGCCAGGTAAAATAATTGTTTGTCACCTGTCACCTGAACTATCCTAAAAATTGATGACTGATTTCTTTTTATTAGGAGCTCTAAATAGAGAGATCGTTATCTAATTATGAGAACAACATTTGTATTGATCAATATGGATTTTATAAGAATATACTAATACACTGTATTTACACAATAGGCATTCAATATTATATAGTTTTTAAGGCGTGAGAGAGTGGCTAGAGGATTGAGCAAAATTGATTTAAGGCAATCCTACTTTATTAAAAAATCAAGAGTTTAGGTAAGTATATGTATATAGTTATAGTCATAACTTGCCTTTTATTAGTATTGAAGAAAAGGAATATGATGACATTGGGAAAGTTTTCGAGAATTTATGTTTTTTTTATTTATCTATTAATTTACTTCAAAAACACTAAAATTAAAATACTTACTTACAGTGCCGGTGGTTATTTGCCGGTCGTCATTACTTTCACGTGACTAAAAACCATATGAATCTAACCAAAATTACGAGATTCAACAGGAACAAACTCTAGGTTCATAAACGTCAAAATTTTCGTGGCTAGCGTAATAACAAATATCCATAATTACTTACCGCCAACACGAAAGTACGATAAAAATGATTCTGAAAAGAACAGTTTATGGGTTTAAATTGAATTTCAAGGCACAAAAACGTTTAAAAATAAATAAAAGTTGACAGATCAAAACGATGACTCCGGAGACACTCATTATTCCCGATAGCGCTTAATATTTTATAAATATTTTATAAATATTCATATCTTTTTTAAATATTTGTTAGCAAAATAAAATATTTAGGAAATATTTCCAAAAAATATTTGTTGCAAATTTAAGTAATATTAAACAAATATTTTAAAATTAAGGTATATTGCGTTAGTCATGTGCTCTTTACCTATGAACTATATTAATTAATATTATTGATAGTAATTACACATTTATTGATCAATTGCTGTGATTTCCGTCGTCTCTTAAAGAACTTCATATTTTTATCAAAATGAAATATTTAGGAAATATTTTTAAAAACATATTTATCGCAAATATTTAAGTAATATTAAATAAATATTTATTATTTATTTTTTTAAGCTGTGATATATCATAAACGGGTCGACCAAATATAATGAACATAATATATACTTGTAATCAGGAGGAAAATATCTTTCATTTTAGCGAACAATATACAATTCCATTTAAAAAATCACAATGTGCATCTTTATCTTAACTTAACCTACGGTGCGCTTTTGTTTTTATAATAACTCTAAAAAATAATACACGAAAAACCCTCTAACTTGTGCATTTAAAGTTTTTTTCTAGTTATGAAAATAAAACGTCTGTAGGATGCAAAATATAAAAAAAAACCTTGTACCTATATAAAAAATTCTCGACACCTGGGGATGATAAGGTAACGGTAGGAGATTTGATTAATTTGATGGATGACATAGTTCCCATAATAACAAAACTAATAAATAATGTACTTTTAACTGGAACTTTTCCCCTCGAATTGAAAATAAGTAAGATTACCCCTGTATATAAGTCAGGCCCAAAAGACTGTAAGGGCAATTATCGTCCAATTAGCGTTATAAGTACGTTTTCAAAAGTAGTAGAGATAGTAATAAAAACCAGGATTACTTCATTTGTGCATAGGCATGTTACTGCGGACCCTTATCAGTAAGGATTTATTAAAGATAGCAACACATTAAGTGCTACTACAGATCTCGTCAACTTGATCGCAAATGAAATTGATAATAAAAAAATTGTAATAGCAGTATTTATCGACTTAAAAAAGGCATTTGACGTTGTAAGTTTTGATATATTGTTAAGCAAAATGTATAAATTGGGCATCAGGGGCGCTATGTATAATTTAATTAAGACCTATCTACTAAGTGGTGAACAATATGTAAATCTTGATAAACAGGTTAGTGGAAACAAAAAAATTGAATGCGGAGTGCCACAGGGATCAGTGCTAGGACCTCTATTGTATTCATTGTTTGTGCTTAGCTTGCGATGCTCGGGGTTGAAGGCGCGGTATTTCACCTTTGCGGACGATACAGCTCTGATATATAGTTTCAACAGTGAGGACAACCTTGAGATAAATGTAAATTTAGATCTTCAAAAATATAAAGACTGGCTATTGTGCAATAGGTTAAAAATAAACATCGAAAAGACTAAATACATGATTTTTAAGCAAAAAAACAAAACTATAGGGACCCCTGTTATAGGAATAAATAATTTCAATATTGAGAAAGTAGAAAAAATAAAGTATTTAGGATTAATTATAGATGATAAGCTGAATTGGAAAGACCACATTAATTTCGTATATGACAAAATCGCACCAATGATCAGCGCTTTATATAGAAATAGAAATTATCTATCACAAAAAAGTAAAATGAATATATATAACGCCTATTTTCTATCACATTTCAGATATTTGTTGCCTGTATGGGGAAATTGTGGTGTAGTGAACTTTAACACTGTTCAGACATTACAAAATAAAGTATTAAAGATATTATTTAATTATGACTATCTGACACATACGGCGGTTTTATATAGAGAATTAGGTTTGAATCGACTGGATACACTTTTGGAACTGGAGCAATGCAAACTTATGCATAAAATCATACATAAAAAGCAAAAGTCAAATAATGAAATATTATTTAATTTTAATATGCATACACATTGCACTAGGACTCAAGGTAATATCCACCTTAATAATATAAGAACAAATAAAGGAATTATGAGTCCACTGTACCGGGCATCTATTGCCTACGATAAACTACCAGTAGAAATAAGGAATGTTCCTCATTACAAAAAATTTCTGAAATTAACTAAACACCAGTTGGGAATTGACAAGAAAACTTAAGCTAGTATATATATAAATTGTATAAAGACATGATCCGTTGCCAAATTTACTAATTTTGTAAAATGATCGATACCAATGTTTAATTACACTGTTTAGGTCATAAGAAAAATGTATATATTTGTAATTATGCAATAATAAAAAATAAACCATTTAAAAAAATATAAAATAAATATTTAAAAATCTGTTACACAAATATTTAATGAGTATTATATTTATTCAATATTTTGTCCTATCAGGGATGTTTAGACTACGGTGAGATGCAACTCAAAGCGGCATCTCGCGGCTCTCCGTTATACTCGGCCCAATGTAACTCTATAACTTCTTTAAGTTCAAAGTCAGAAAGGAAACACCTAAAAAGACCAGAAAGCTAGTCTAATTACAAGAGTCCTCGCCTGGTAGCTCTGACAGTCTATCGTCGGTTGTAAAACCGAAAACAATAATTACGAACTGTAAAGACTCCATCCTTTACTTTCAGCAAATCCATCCCTAGACGCGTTTTGCTGTATCACGACTCGTCAGTAAGGCTACGATCAGGATCTGACGAAAGGACACGAGACCTAAATATAAGCCTCTATACCATATTATAGGCTATAAACTATTTTTGATCAACAATCTTTGGTGTCTCGAATGGCATTCGATAAACCATCCTTAATTTTTATTGTTAGCTAACAGAAACGCTCACTTTAGAAATATTGTAGTTTTGTAAGTTTGAAAAAAGATATTGCATATTAATTATGATAATTTACTGTTATTTACAATTTTTCCAGGACGTTGCAGCATTGCTAATAAATAGAACAAGCAAGGTGCAATGGTGGTATTTGTTTTGCAAAATGTCGGTTAATTTAATTTTCCTATTGTTAGTAAGTTAATGCGTGACTATAGCAACTAGCGATACGTAATTTTTCACGCCTCAACTGTACGATAATTGGAATATTATCAATGACATTGACACTATATGAATCAAATTATAAAGCTCCACCTATTATAAATATAATTATATTAAGTATATTATAGTAGAAATGTTGCTACGTTTGTTGATGTAATAAATGCAGGAATGACCCTGAAAAATCTGAACCCTATGGTCACAAAACTTAAAAGGGAGGTAAATGACTACAAGCTTTTCTCCCTACTCCCTATTATTGACGTTCTCTTAATCTCTTATAATGTTTGTGTCCATCTTTCTTGGTCATAGTTAATGATTGGATTGCATTTATCATTGCTACTAATGAAGACAAGGCTACTGGTTCCTGTATACCTGCATAAAAATACAAAAATAACTAGAGTAATTTAAAGTATTTAATTATCGTGACAATACATTTACGGCAGAATAAACAAACCTTACTTGTACACGATAGATAATAATTATTTGTAATTTTATAACATCGAACACCTTGCTTACCTATACAGGGGGTGATAAAGTTTGGAATAATAGGAATATTTCTGAACAGGTTAACCTAAAAAAAAACGCAGACACGTCGATTTTTATTTTTATTTCTGCATTTTTTTAGCTAATACTAGAATATACAGGGTGTTACATAAATGAATTATCACGTCAATGCCACTTTTTGTAAATGGAATACCCTGTATATTATTTCATTTTTTGATTCTACGCAAGATTCTTAGCAGATTTCGTTTATGATGTCCTATACATATCTTCAACTGTTTACGAATTATTGACAATTAAAAATGAGACATCTTCAATGAAAATAAAAATATAAATTGAATTGTTTCAGCGTTTTTTTTTTAAGTTAACCTGTTCACAGATATTTCTATTATTCCCAACTTTATTTTCATTCGTAAAGGGTTTCTCAAAACATCAGTATCAATTTCAAGTTTGTTTTTATAAACAAAATTACACTTTTTTAAATTTTAAACATATTATTTTATTTAATGAACATTATTTACAATAAAGGAATATGCCTGCCTATTTTAATAAATGTTGGAAGTTGGAAGTGGTATTCATTCATAGCTTTACAATGACCCAATCTATCCACAAACTCTCATTGGACGTTAGTAACAATATCTGGGGTAATTTGCCGTATCGTGGCTCTTATTCTTATTTTCAAGTCTTCTAAATTTTGTGGTTTATTTTTGTATAGTCTCTTTTTAACGTAGCCGCATAAGAAGAAGTCGAGCGGAGTTAAATCGGGTGACCTTGGTGGCCACTCTATTTCGCCCCGTCGCACACAGGCGAATTTTCCGAAAATCCTGGCCAAAATTAAGTGTTTGTTTATTTGATATGAAAAATGGTTAAAATTGATAATAGATGCACATAATAGAGAAACAAATTTTTTGTTGAACCGCTGTCAATCTTACAGCCCCTACAAACTCAGAAAATCATAAACTGAAGAAACGGTAACTATTAAGAAAATATATTTATTTTATGATATTCCTACAAATACAAAACCTATATTTTAAACTAAAAAAAATTGTTTACTATTAACTAGATATTTAAATCACTACATTAAAACTTAAAATTACTATAATATTAGAATTAATCGGTATCGCTGTCACTTTCTTCTTCTTTCTCGGTTACAAATGGCTCTTCAAAAAATTTTGAAACTCCTAAAGGATATTTTTTTAATTTTTTTGAGTATAGACTTTTTCATGCTCGAAATAAACGGATCTGATGATACAAGAAGATTGCAAAACATATCTTCCATATTTTCCATTCTAGAAAATTTTCTAGAATGAAATTCGATGTACCTTAATATCTTTATTTCTACACTCTCGAGCTTCTTCGCCAAGTTGTCCAATTGGCAACATAAAATATGAAATAATTTCTGAACTATGAAATAAAATCTTATGTACAGAAGTTGGCATGTTGTACCAAGGATACAAAACTATAAATCTTCTAGCTGTATTCAGGCAATAAATTTTAAACAGTTCGACTTTAATGGAATACCCACTAGATATGGCCAACAGAATTGTTTTAAATCGAGTTATCAGTTCTTTGTCAACCCCTGTAATTTTTGAAGATGTGGCTGCATCTTCAAAAAACCTTCGAGCAGTGTTTCCGTCATTAGTGCTGCCAAATCCAGGCTTTGGCTTATCGACCAAGAGCCCCATTTCATTTTGAAATAACTCTTGGATTCGTTTTTTGTTATTTGCTACCATTTCTTTATTTTCATTACCACGAGCTTGCCATTGCTGAATTACAAGTTTATAAGAAACGTGAAGCAGGCACTCAAAAAAACGAATCCAAGCTTTCTGTTCGGCCACTTGAACTAAGAAACAAAGCTGGTCTTCCACGGCTTTTGGAATCATCACTCATATCTTGTTCTTTTGAGTTAAAAGAACCAGAAAACTGTACTTCCGAATCCAACCAAGATAAATTTTTGTTACGGAACGCATTCACATTTCTCGAGAATGCCAACCACTTATTGTTGTACTGCACCAAAACGTTTTTTATTTTTGTCTGAGATTCTTCGGACAAATTATCAATTTTCGTTTCAGATGTCACTTTAACCACTAAATAGTCACCTTTTTCTTTAAAGTTTCTTATATTACAGTCTTTTACCCACTCGACAAGTTTATTTCTGGTCACAGAAACATACTTCGCTCCAGATCCTGTAACAAAACAAAAATCATCCTTTATCGGGTGATCGATATTTGTCATAATATCGGAGAACAAAAAAATATATTCAAAGCAAGATCGCAAAATATCGCAATTTTTTTTCACAAAATCTAAAAAAGTACTTGTCAAGGTATAAAAGAAATGTAATATTAATGTTAAACTATGTTAAACAATTTACTTTTTGTCTACGCAAACTTTATAAAATGAAATTGATATGCGATGTTATGCAAGTGCATTAAAAAATTGAATTAAAAAAAATATATTGCACAAGTTTTCAATATTTACCTTTAAAAGGCTTTTACTTACCACCAGCAATAGGCTTCATAACAGTTTTTTAAAATGTTCACAAGAATAAGCACAAAAACGCAATCACAACACAGACAATTTTAAAAGCACTTCTCTCAGATTCAACACTACTTAATATAAATGTCTATTTTCAACTGAAATATCTTCGTACCCAACGATCCTATAATTAAATGGCAGGTAGTTTATGAAACGGTGGAGTTTATATGATCGATTGGTAATGTGTTCTTCCCAGAATTTTAAGGTCGAGTTTTTAGGGTTTTGACCACGTTTTTGGAAAAATTCGCCTGTGTGCGTCGCGTCGGCCTATCACACGATGATGAAACGTATTGTCCAAATATCTTCGAATATTTGCGCTAAAATGGGCAGGAGCTCCATCTTGCTGAAACCAAAGTCGGTACAAGTTGTTCCTCTAGAAATATCACGTATCGTTCGCCATTCAATGTCCCCTCAAAAAAATATGGCCCGATGATTCTATTCTCAACAATTCCCGCCCAAACATTCATTTTCTCCCTATACTGCGTATGGCCCTCTCTATACCATTGTGGATTTTCATTTGACCAACAACGAAAATTTTGCTTATTTACTTCCCCATTAAGGCAAAATGTGGCTTCATCAGAGAAAATCACGTTTTTTACAAAATTATTATTATTTTGGCAGATATCCATCATTACGTCACAAAACTGATTCCTTCTATCCGGATCATCGTCATATAATATAGCTCTTGAACTATTTTTATTTTATAAGGACGCCACTTTTCTTTTTTTAAGAACTTCAAAATAGCTGAATGATCCACATCAATGTTGTCTTGGTTTGAAAGACATCTAGTACTTGAATGAGGATTTTCTTTCAGCGACATTAAAATATCAATTTTAGTGTCTTCAGGGATGCCTGGTCGTCCTAAACGCGGCTTGTCTCTGACATGTTCGAAATTATTAAATTTATTTATTATTTACTTACAGTGGCCTGACTAATTAGCTGTCTCTCCGGGTATTTATTATTGAACATCTCACACACTTCTTCTTGCGTTCGAGTTTTATTTCCACAACCAGCCATAATAAGGATCTCGATTCTTTGCGTTTCTGTTAAAAACATTATGATAAAATAATACAAAATAATCAAATAATCACAAGGCGTTTGTCAAAAAAGTGAATTAGAATGACATCAAATAACATCACTATGAACGCCAGATATTGGTAACCATGCTAACGTCCAAAGAGAGTTTGTGGATAGATTGGGTCATTGTAGAGCTGTGAATGGATACCACTTCCAACATTTATTAAAATAGGCAGGCATATTCCTTTATTGTAAATAATGTTCATTAAATAAAATAATATGTTTAAAATTTAAAAAAGTGTCATTACGTTTATAAAAACAAACTTGAATTTGATACAGGCTTTTTGTGACACCCTATACGAATGAAAATAAAGTTGGGAATAATAGAAATATCTGTGAACAGGTTAACTTAAAAAAAAACGCTGAAACAATTCAATTTATATTTTTACTTTCATTGAAGATGTCTAATTTTCAATTGTCAATAATTCGTAAACAGTTGAAGATAGGTATAGGACATCATAAACAAAATCTACTTAGAATCTTGCGTAGAATCAAAAAATTAAATAATATACAGGGTATTTTATTTACAAAAAGTGACATTGACGTGATAATTCATTTATGTAACACCCTGTATATTCTAGTATTAGCTAAAAAAATGCAGAAATAAAAATAAAAATCCACGTGTCTGAGCGTTTTTTTTAAGTTAACCTGTTCAGAAATATTCCTATTATTCCAAACTTTATCACCACCCATACAATAGGCATGTTACCGATATTTTTTTTCATAATTTTTTTTTTATGATATTCAATAGAATTCAATAATCTAGATAAACCGTTAAAATTTCAGCTCTCTAAATATATCCAATCCTTGAATATTCAATGTTAAACGTCGGGCTTCAGAAAAAAGCGCTTCGTCGACTCGTGAAGTCATTTGGCATAAACACAAAAGCGTGCGGGTCGCCAAACACGAACAAATTTGAGTTTGCTTATTGCTACACAGTATTCAGTAATCCATTCATAATCCATTATAATCCATTTGAAGGAGGTGTTTGTTTCCAATGTACATGAATATTATTATTATTTAGATAATTTGTAGTTTAAAAGTTTTAAAAGTCCAACAACCGAAAAATCATGTTTAAATTAAATAGATTCAGATTGGAAATATTAGGGAAAAGTGCTTATATCAAATTCAAATATAAATGAATCTCAGTAAAAGAATCCATGGCATTTTTGTCATGTCGCATCCGGACTTTGAAAAATGAGAAAAAACTACAATCAAACACATATTGCAATTTTGATGAAAAACTTGTTAAATCTGTAATAAAACAACTACAATAACAAACAATGAATCTTGGGTGAAAATTTTTTGAAATAAAAGAATGTGAATTATTATTTTTGTTTATTTCACTACATTATATTCAAAATAATTACATCACAAACTATTTGCACTCTTAAATCTAAATATTTATACAAACTTCAATGAAATGTAGCATGTGGTTGAAGAATAGAATAGAATTCCTTTATTCTAGAAATCCGTTCTATATGTATTCTGAAGCTTGCAATCCTTTTTCATTCCTTAACTTCTTGAATTTTTTTTGGCTGGATTAGACAGATGGTGATCTAACAAGTTGATTATTATTGTCTGCAAGTTGGTCTTCGAGATGCTTAAAGCCTCTGTCGGCAATTACCTGCTCCCCTGGATTTAATTTATTTAAAAATATAGGTTCCTCGACTATCATTTGGTCAGTGCTTCTACCACCAAAACCAGAAGAAATGTAAGAAATGAGACCATCATTATGGGTACTTGCTATTACGTATTTCCTAGTGTTACAATCTTTATGCTCTGACCATGAAAGGGAGGGTAGGTTTGGTTCACTTGGTTTTTGTATTGAGATTTCAAAACAGGGAATAGCAAGTTTTTTTTGAACCTCAGATAATGATTTAAAGTGAACAAATGGACAAAGGTAACCTCCTAGTAAAAGTACTGTTTTTTGAATAATATTACATACTTTAGCAAGTTTTAAACTAAAATCGTCAGTCTGTAGGATAAATTTAGTTTAATCTTTTTTAGGTTAAAGAAATATCCAATTTATCCAATTTATGTTTTGGGCTAGCATACTTACAATAAATAATGAATGGCTAGACATACCTGAATAAAGTTTTGGATTTTCTCTATCAAGAAAAGTGTTCACTTTTGTATTTCTCCTGGAATATCTATATCAGTGGCGGCTCGTCAGGGGAGGCAGGGGAGGCAGTGCCTCCCCAACAAAAACTTACGAAATAACATTTTATTTTTTTAAAGATAACTTTATTCATTTTTGAAAATGATACTTTCATATTCTTATATTCTCAGTGTTTAAAAAATTTTGAATTAGCTACTTCTAGAAAAACACTTTCTTTATAATATAATATTTTTGTTATTGCCGCTCAGCTTTAGTACTATTAGGTGGTGTCTGCCCGCATCAGCGAATATGCGCCTAGACTATTATCAACGGAGGCAAGCTTCCGACGGTTTAATTTTTCAGCACGGATAACACATAATTGTCCACTTGTTTTAATGCAAGAACCGAGCGTCACCACGACGCGAGTTGTTTTTGTCACGTGAAAGACTGATAGCCAGGAGGCAGAAACGCCCACAAATAATATTTCGCGGGAAGCCAAGTAGTGTGTGCCGGCACAGTATACGGAACTATTTGTTTATTTGTGTGTGGAGATATTATTATTTTATTGTTTATTTATTAATTTTATCTCTATATTATTATAAAAATGGAGGTAACTGAAATTGGCGAATATTGTAGAAGCTGTAATGCTAATAATGATAAAATAAATGTTCGAAATTGCAAAGATGTCGTCGAATACTTGATAAAATATAGATTTAGTCGACTGTCTTACGACGATAAATTGTTTATAAAAGACTTAAAGTAAAATTAAGGTTATATTTTCAAGATCCGGTAAGTTTTAAGATTTCTTTATTATGTTATTAATTTATTAAACGCTAAATTTTATCGTTTTAAAAAAATATAAATCCTGTTCATGATATTATTCTCTCATACCTATTTTTAAGGAGAAACGAAACGGAAAAAAGACAGATATTATGTAGTCGTCCGACACCAAAAATTTCGGCAATATTTAACGATAAGAGACAGGGTAAGCAATATTCAAGAGCTTTTCAGGTAACTTGGTACGAAACCTATAAGTGGCTGTGCGGAAGTATTTATAAGGAAAGCTTATATTGTTGGCCTTTTATTAGGCAGCGTAAAAAACAATTGGAGTTCAGGGGGTGGGTATTCTGATTTAAAAAAATTTTCACGGGCGGTAATATCACACGAAAGTTCCAAAGAACATAATATTAAGAATTATGTGGCGCTTACGAGAGTAGAGCAAAATAGAGACACAATAGCGGATGCACTGAGAGAAGTTGACCCTGACCTTGCAAATTGAATATTTTTCTCGTGAAACCTAGTATTTCAAAGTAATTATATTGCTGGTTGAATTCCTAACTATTCATTTTAAGCCAATGACCTTGAAATCGCGAAAAAATTTCGCCTGCGGCGCTATTTTATAGCCTCCCCCCCTTATACACCCACGAGCCGCCACTGATCTATATGTTTTCTACTATCGGAATCTGAATCTGACAAGCTTAGTTCTAATAAAATAAATATTGTTGTAAAGCCGTTACTACTACAAACTGAATCAACACTATTTCCTTCCCACCGCATTTCCTTCGGAACTTTATCCTTAAAAGGATATTTCCTCTTTTTTTCCATTTTTGACATTGGCAAATCTTCACTTGTACACTGAATTTCAGCCATAAGCAACACTTGAACACCCATAATTATCCCAAAACAAATAAGATACCCATATCTTTAAACTTGTTAAAATTAGGGCAAGAAACTACTGAAAAAGTACCAAGATAAAAAGGGGAAACCAAACCACGTTCTACACTTTGTGAATGCTTATTGAACTAAGCCTTTATTAAAAACTACACCAAGAAGGAAGAAAAACATAAACCAATACGCCATCTAGCCTAATAAACATACTACATAGGTTAAACGAAAATAGGGCAACACGTTAAAAATAACCAAGTACAGATCGATTCGATTTTCGTCCCATTTTCCTGCTCGACGTCCATATTCTCAATAGAAATTTCTGAAGTTATTAATCAAGGACTGCTGTTCTTTTTTTTTGTAAAAACCGTGACGATGGTTTCGACCTATAGGTCGTAACTCGATTTTTTTGACAATCAAAAAACCTTGATACCCCTTTTGGCTTAATTGTGATATTTCCTTTCTTCATTGTCTTTATGTACAGTACATATAATTGTCTATGCCTTCCTTTATCTAAAATAGGTATAAATATCATATATTTTGTAGTCTGCTTTCACGCATATATTTAAACTTACGTTAAAATTATCCTCACAACAATGAACGTGGGATTTGTTAGAAACAAAACATTCCGACTTTTCTCGTTGCAGGATCAAAAGACACGCTTAGAACAGTTTTTCTGGGGCATTTTTGAAAGTGTTACGGCACTCAGGAACCACACACCAAGAAAAAAACGGGCTACCACAATTAAAAATTTAGTTACCATAACTAGAAAAATTAATAAAATAGGGGACAGATCGATCGTCGAGTTACCACAACTGAACTAGTTTAGTTGGGACATACACAATTTTCCTTTGTTGCAACAACTAAATTTCGTGGTTGTCACAGCCACACCATAATAAGTTGTAAGAACTAATATCCGAGTTGTGATAACTAAAGAAGTGTATTGCAGCAACTTAATTAAAAAGTTGAAACGGTCTATGACAACTAGTTGAATTGGTTGTGATAACCAAATCCTTTAGTAGTAGCAAAAAATATTCTGGCTGTGACAACTAGTTGTTAGTTAGATTAACTAAAATGTTTAATTGTAGCAATTCATTTTCTTAGTTGTATACCAACAAACGATATTAATTACGGCAACTCTTATTTTTAGTTGATTACAAGAATACATTTATTTTATATTGTGCGTCCACCATTTTCTTTTACCTCCTTCTTGCTTTATATATTTATGTTTTAGTAATTTTATTTTCGAAACATACTTTTTATTTTTTTCTAAAATATTCATAGATTTTAAACATTTTTTTACTATTTCCTGATGATGGCTGAAACTTCAAATCTCAAACTCTGATTAACAAAATTCTCTAGTAAATAAAGTATAAAGCATATAAAAATATAAATTTATCAAAAAATAATTAGGTACTTACTTAGATTTTAGAATAAAATTATATTGTTTAAAAAACAAAATATTTATACAACAAAAAAATATAAGTTGGGCAAAAAATGGTAAAAGAATAATATGGTGGATTCATAAAATAAAACAAATTCTTAGAATCAATAACTAACAAAAATACATCTTTTTCCAAATGTCACTTAGGTATTTGGCACGTCCAATAATCTTAAAATGTCAAACACAAATAAGTAAAGAATCGCACGCACAGCACAGAAAAATAGGATGGACTCGTAGAAAAAATAATATATATTAAGATTATAAAAGAAATTATTTTTTCTATGACTGGACTGGAGTGACGTCGGGCGCGAATTCCCGTTCGGTTGGCGTTCGGTGACTTTCGGTAGAATCGAAAAAGCCGAAGATCATTTAATTAGCGTTTCAGGCTGGTATAATTTTAGAAAATTAGTTGATTTTAATTATAACAATATATAGGGATAATTAACCCTTGGGTTATCTGAACTGGTTGCTGCAACCTAGATAATTTACCCCACCTAATTAGATAGCCGCAACAAGGTATCACAACATTCAAAATTAAGTAAAATCCTTTTGTTACTTAGTAATTTAGTTCTGGCAAGAAAACCGGTACGTTGTCACAGCCAGAGCGGTCCAAGAAAAATAAATTAGCTGGGAGAACTATTTCGATAACTAAAAAATCGATTATCAGAACTAAAATTTTAATTGTGGTAATTAAAAAAATTCGACTAAATTGTTTAGTTATCACTTATTTCGAATCAGCAAGAAGAAAAAAAATGTATAATTTAACTATCAAACGCCGTTTCCATAGAGGAACACAACAACGCGCGCCACACGCTTAAAGCCGTATTACAGTCGGCAAGTCTATCGGCAAGTCGCAATTCTCTTGCTTATAAGCATGCGCAGTTGAAAACAGCTGATCGGATTTGGCAATTCTATTGCTATTGCCAAAAGATCGGTCGGGATCGATTTTTGTTGCAAGTGCGTTTGCAATTCTGGTGGTTTTCTAGTGACTTTCTTGGTTAGAGGTTAGAAAGTTTATTAACATTTCGCATAAAGTTCTAGAGGTTGGTGTTGGTACTCATATTCCCCCTATAAACCTTTATCTATGCTCATATTGCAATTTTAAAAACATGGACTTGCACCACGACTTGCACGATGTATTACAGTCCTGCAATTGAATTGCAGCAATAGAGTTGCAAGGTCAAAGTATTGCTGCAATTCGTTGCCGACTGTAATACGACTTTTAGTAAATCTCGACCAAGTCACGTCACGCGAAGCTGCGCCCCGTTCTCGCGCGGTCCATCTTTGGTAAATGATTTAAGGGCTTCAAATGTCCGAATAAAAATCTAAAAATTTGGAAATTACCTTAAAAAGTATTCTACTTTCGATTTCTAAAATAAAAAAAAAATGTTGAACGGGCCTATTCACTAAACCATCATTTGACCAAGTGACATGGTTTGTTTGTTCAATAATGGCATTACTTCCCAAAACCTTGCTAGATAAACTCATTTATTTATTTTAAACATTACACGATCGGACGAGGTTTAATATTTTATGGTCAAAGGTGATTCGACTAAATTCACGAATGATTAATTTATAGTAATGGCAGTGAAACTGTCCATTTTTGAACTATTTTCGGATTAACGTTTTCACATCTACCTCCAATCTTGGGCATTTTATACCCTATCACGAAAAGGGTGAAACCGAAAATTCAATCTTTATTAGTTCTAAACTTCGATATCAAAAAATATACAGGGTGTCCGGTAAGTATATGGCATACTCTCGGCAGCATATAGGCGCGGAGGTCAAGATATAACCCTAATTCGTTATCAAAAAAAGTCTAAAGTGCTACCTAACGGAGATACGGAGCCCCAAAGGGGTACCCAGTGACTTGCCTTTTCGGCTCTAACTTTTGAACCGACATGCATAATTTGATAAAATATTAATATGTTATGTAGGCCATAAAGACTCATAAAACCATACTACAGCAAATGCTTTACATCGTCAGGGAAGTCAGAAACGGACTTGCTAACACACTCGTTGGACCACAATTTTGACAGGTGTCATTTTACACAGCTGAAAACTGATTTCTTAAATACTCTGGTCATTCCTCTTTACAAAATATACTCTTCATTCGTTTCGATAAAATTAGCCGTTGTCGAAGAAAATATTATCTTTGTATGCACGTTTAAGCATTGTCTTTCGAAATTTATTTAATAATCAAGTTTATTAACATGTTATTTAGACCTATTAATTAATCGAATAACAACATACAACATAACTAATAATTCGCACTAAAATTAGAAAATTTGTCATTATTACATCTCGTTAATGCTCACATTATCTAACACTCGGCAATTGTGTGGATGCAAAAAGAATTTATTCTGATTTCCAAATCGAAGCGTGTCGCATAAAGGAACTATTAAGAGTTGACAATTCCGAAATCACTTAAACGCAAGAATGTTAAAAACGTGAAAGATGCTGCTTATACCTGGATAGAACACCAGCTATAACATAGCTGTAAATAATTGTATGTACGATTTTTTACCATAACTAATAATGGATATTTCTAAATATTTTTGTCTTTAAATTACAGCCGCGAAATTATAAAATTATAAAACAATACCAGGAAAACTACAAAAGTATAAAGCCAAAAAGGGTAAATTTATTAACAAACAACAAACAAAATACTAATATTTAATTGATGCGCCGCTGCGCCATTGGATTCTAACACTAATCGTAATCTTCTTGGCATTGACAAAATAATACTTCTGGTGTAATCCGGAGTTAGCCCTTCCCAAATTTCTTCTATTTTATCAAATAACTCTATTTCATTCTGTGGTTTAAAATTTATTTTATACATTTCTTTTACCATCAATCCCCAAACATTTTCAATTGGATTTAAATCAGGACTTCTTGAGCACCAAGGCAGACATGTTACGTTGTTTTCTCTAAACCAGTTACCTACATTTCTTGTAGTATGCACAGGCAGTTATCCTGCTGAAATATAAAGTTATTTCCTTCAAAAACTATCGCGGCAAAAGGAAGAAAAACACTTTCCAAAATCTGAAGATATATTACTGTTTAATGTTCCACCAATATTCCAGCATACACCTGCACCGTGAACACTTATCCATGCCCACACATTAACCGAGAAACGTCCACTGGTTTGCTTTTTTTGAGTATACTTCTCATCATATCGGGAATTTGGTGGTCTATATACTCGAATCCTTCCATTATATGTAGACTGAAAAGTTTTCTCATCGGAAAAGATAACATTTTGCCAAAAAAAATCATTTTCTGGTAAATATTGCATGGCAAAACCAATTTTTTGTTCCTTATCACTATTTTTTAAAAACGGTTTGGATGCAGCTGCTCGATTTCTTAATTCGGAACATTGTCTTACTCGGCGTTGCGCAGTTCTAGATGAAGCCGGGAACCCTGTTCCGTGCATAGCGGATACTGCAGTTTCAAATGGATTGTGCCTTAAATACTCTACCAAATTTCGGTCTTCTTCATTTGATGATTTTCTATTATTTAAACCTGACCCAACAGACCATTCAAGTGTTTGATGATAGCGCCATTTTTTTACAATTCCTTAAACAGTACCTACTTCTAGGAACTCTAAAATGATCAGCTATTCTTCCATAAGACCACCCTATTTCTTCTAAACATATTATTCTTGCTTTTTCAATAATACTTAAATGAGGCATTTCTTCAATCAAATAAGATGATGACAATACTTTGACAGATATCATGATAACAATTAACACGTTACAAAGGTAATAAAGGTAAAAAAGTTGCATTTACAGTGTCACAGTTTAGTGTACGAAATTAAATGTCGTCAACTGTACCTCTCTATACATTTCATCCGCGGACGGATGTTTTCCGTTGTACTCAACATTCCAGAATTGTCTCAAATTTGAACTATGGCGTCGAATATACCTACAAGCATCTAAAATTTACCAATAAAAAGAAATTCCATAGAGTCTTGTCGGGCGACCTCGGTGGCCATAAAGTAGGCCCACCGTGACCTATCTATCGATTACTAAAAGTATTTGATAAGTATATAATATATAATTTCAAATTAACCGTTTAAGTTTTGTTCTGCCTTCAATAAAGAACGGTTCAATCAGATGATTTCCAATAATTCCCGCTCACATATTAACCATGAACTTTTGTTGGTGCTTTGTCTGTACTGTTGCATAAGGATTTTCTTCACGCCAGATATGCAAATCATGGCAATTTATTACTCCCTCTCAGGTGAAATTATGATTTTGCCTAAACCGTTGCAAAAACCAATTTGCGTTGTTGACTTTTGCGGGAAAATCAGCCGGAGACATAGCATATACCTTTTGGACGTGGATCTCATGAACAACCCACTTTGTTGCATGAACTTGGACCGACAGTTTTCATACACTATTAGAGGGATTCTCAGCAATCTCATCCAGAATTTCGTCTTCTAAGGGCTCCTTGTTCTTCTTGGTAGTGGTGGAGAACTATCAATAGTCATTACCATCGATAGTCTATTAATTACTATCGATAGTTATCGATAGTAGGTATTCGATATTTTTAAAAAATTTACTAATACTGCTAATTTAAGGCGGAATAATAAATTATAACACTGACGTGGAGATTAAAAGTTCCACAGCTGGATATCTACCTACAGTTTTGTTTTCGATATGTAGAAAACGTTTTTCGACGTTTAACGTTTTCGACAGGCGAAAACATAAGAAAGACAGAATACTGGAATAGAGAATGTGAGGGTATGTATAATTTTTCTTCTGTATTCTAAATAAGGTTATTTGTTTTAAAAATATTTAAGATAATTTACCTATAAAACCAAACCCTGTTGATTCCCAGGGTTGGGTCAGTAAAAAATTTTAGTTAATCCATCTAAGTAGAAAACAGTAAAAAAAACGTGTCAAAAAAGTCGCGCATAATGCCTGTAACTTTTAAATTACCTGGTATACGAAAAAGTGACCTTTATGAAAGTTGTTCAGTAAATTATTTCCCAGATTTCTACCTGCATGATTTTTTTCTGTCATTTCTGGTTTGGTTGCCATAGAGACCAACTTACTTTTTTTAAATGGAACACCCTGCATATGATTGCATATTTGGATTCTACTGGGAAAACTCTGAATTTTTTGTATTTCAAATTTTTATTTAAAATTGTAAAAAACTTCATAATAACAAAATAAATAGCCTAGAAAATTGAACAAGTTAACATCGGAAAAATAAAAAAGTGAAACCTTTTCAGTGGATCAGGTGTTCAAAATGACCACAATTTTCTGCTAAGCAGAGCGCCAGTCGATCCTTGAATGTTTAAAAAAAGGTCCTCTGGGATGGCCTGAATTTCAGCACTAATTCTGACTCTTAAAGATTCTAAGTCATTTGGACGGTCAACGTAGACTTTGTTCTTTAAGTGTCCCCACAAGAAGAAGTCGAGCGAAGTTAAATCCGGGGATCGCGCTGGCCAGTCAATAGCACCTCTTCTGCCTATTCAACGTCCTGGAAATTGTTCGCTTATGTATTGTCTAACATTTGCCCCATACTGCGCAGGTGCTCCATCTTGCTGGAACCATACCTGTTCGTTTATGCCATTATTTACACTCGGTTAAACCATTCTGCAAGAAGGAAATATATGATTCCTGAGGAGGTTCAAATATTTTTCGCCCTTTAAATTATCATCTATGAAAAAGGTCTCACAGTATGTCTAACAACTATGCCCGCCCAAACATTAACTTTTTCGGACCTCTGAGTATGACCTTTCTGGAACCAGTGACCAGTAAGCAGGATTAATAACGATAATTGTGTCTATTAACAATGCCATTTAAATGGAAAGTAGCTCTATCCGAGAAAATGATATTTGTTGCGAAGTTATTATCGTTATTACATCTTTCCATCATCAGCTCACAAAATTCAGCTCTTCTATCAAAATCGTCCTCGTCTAACTTGTGCACCAACTGTATCTTGTAGGGATGTGACTTCTCCGACTTAAACAAATTTTTCACTGACTGATGAGACACATTAAAATCCATTGCCATTAGCCTGGATGATTGTGTTGGACTTTCATGTACTAAGAGCATGATATCCAAAGCTTTGTCTCCCCCGGTTGATGTTTTAGGTCGACCTGATCTAGCGGCTTCCCTAACACTGCCTGTTTCTCAAAATTTCTTTACCACTCGACACACCGTTGACTGATTTATTGGAGGCCTATTTGGATATAATTCATTGAAAAGTAGACAAACCTGATCTTGCGATCTCTTCATATTTCCGTAACCGCTTATTATTAAAATTTCAACTCGCTGTTTCTCATTCAGATGAACCACAGTGTAAACAAATTAGAAATCAGACAACAGAAAATTAAACCGGAACTCAAAATTGACACCTCTTAGGTCGCTGTCATGAAAACACCTTGACTCAACTGGTGGGTATTAGGTAAGAATAATTATAATTAGGAAGTTTTTCATTTTTGAGCTGTCATTATCCCGGAAACGCTTGCAGATAGGTGAAAATTTGAAATACAAAAAATTCAGAGTTTTCCCAGTAGAATCCAAATATCCAATCATATGTAGGGTGTTCCATTTAAAAAAAGTAAATATCAGCATTATTAATCAATCAGTTATTCCGTCATCTTTAACAGTCGTTACAAATAATTTGATTCATCGCTAATTTATCTAATTTCTTGAATGACTCACGCAATGGGTTTTACGGAACAGCACAAAAAACTCATGGTTGAAGCATATTTTCGAAACGGGGTTAGAGTAAATGGTTAGTGGCAATACAATCAGCGTTTGTGCATGGACGATTTTCGCAAAAATTTTCCTAACGTCGCCTTTACTGCTGAGGATTTTATCATTATCTGAGAAAAGCCATGGCTCTGTTTAGGGAAACAGGTTCTATGCAACATACAAAAACAGAGCTGAAACACCATCTGTAGGAACAGAAGAACTTGCTGCAAAACAAACAAGCTGCATATTTTTTTATAATAAGGCACAGCACCGCAGGATAATTCCTTTAAGACGCTCTGCGAGCGGTGCGTGTGCGCAGGAAACGATTCACGTTGGTTTTGAATCCTTTAAAGATTATACTCGTTCCAGAGTGATGACGTTGTCCAGATGAAATAATTTTTTAACAGTGTCGTTCGAGGGACATTAAGCTGAACCACGTACGGGTGGGCTGCAGTGGATCGTCGTGTATTTCTACCATACACCGCTCTGGGTGGAATCAAGCGGGCAACCTCAGTTGAACACTTGCCATGAAAATATTTGTAAAATAGACTCAAGTCGCCAACCTGCCTTCGATGTTCAAGGCTTTCCAGGTTGTTTGTCAGATTATGGTCACCGATCAAGCGAATGGCTTTTCTTTGAATGGAATCTAGCAATCTCCGGGTATGTTTAGGAGCAGAGCACCAAATATGCAAACAGTACTCCAACGATTGTCGAATTTGGGCTTTATAGAGCATTAAAAGTTGTTAGAGTGTATAGAAGTTCTTAGTTCGGAAAAGTATTCCAAGCTTTTGCGAGGCTGCATTAGCAACGGCCGCAACGTGACTATGCCAGGACATATAACTATCCAAATTGACGCCCAATTAATGAATTGATGAAGTAATGTGTCAACTTTTTAGGAAAAACTGCCGCCTGGGTTTTCTTAGCGTTAAATTCCACTTGGTTACTGTCACCCCAAGACATAATTTCTTCAAGGTCTTTGCTGAGATGTGAGACCTCTTGCTGCCTATAGAGATGTGCATTGGCAGCCAGTGCCCGAGCATCCAAAGTAAAAGATGAAACAAGTGTGCTGTCATCAGCGAAGCTATATATAGGATTTTTAGTTTTTTCCAAACGATCGTTAATATAGGGCGACAATATAGAACCTTAAGGGACTCCGGCGTTGATGTTAAATGTGTCTGAAAGAAATCCGTCCATCGCCACTCGCAGAGAACGGGCTTTAAGAAAGCTCGACAGTCATGAACAAAATTGAACCGGCATTCCGTATGCTCTCATTTTAGTTAGGAGCTCCTCATACCATACTCGGTCAAAAGCCTTTTCTACTCCCCATGATGTTCTATTGCGTTGTTCCAAACGTGAGTAACATAAGCAAGAAGGGCTCCTGTTGATCTAGACTTACGGAATCCATATTGGCGGTCACTAATAATGTTGAAGCCCTAAAGGTACTTTAATAGTTTTTCGTTGATATCCTTCTCCATAACTTCACAAATCTAAACTAAAAACTAAACAATCGCGGACAATCTCGATTCTACAGGGGGAATGTTTGGTGGAGTTCGTCCCTGAAAATTAACCGTTGGATGTGAAGAGAACAGTTCCGCCAGTAAGTTTGCTCTTTCCTGTGCTTTCGTCGCAATGGTGCCATTAGAACGTGTTCGAGGTGGAATGATTGACTTAAAGTTCTGACTGACGGCCTTAGCTACCGACCAAAATGATCTAGAGCCGTTAGGACATTCAAGTTTATCTTTGATCCTCTGGTTGTGTGCTTCTTTGCTTTAGTTTATCGTTTGCTTGCATTGGTTTCGAGCGTTAACAAAGATGGTACGAATTTCGGCGGTAGGGTTTTTACGCCATTATCGGTAGAAATAATTTTTTGATTTAACAGCTCGTTCGCAATTTTTGGTAAACCAAGGCTTGCCGTTAGAAGGGCACTTTTTTGAGAAAGGGATAATAGTGGTGGGGATCCAGTTTTCGAAAGTGGAATGATGAAATCGAGTTTTTTTTTCCCAATCGATCAAGTAGGATCCCCCCGTTATTCCGACGTGATTTATCGGTATATCGGAGGGTCGGGGAGGGCGCCCTTTAAATCTCCCTGCAAACGGTTTTTCTCGGAAAACTCGGCCGGGTTTGATCGTACAAGAAAAAACATACGTAGCAAAATTGAAGAGCTTGACAGAACTCGTAAGCTCGTTCCAACTTGAACCCGATATGTCAATTGGTTTGCAAAATATCGCGATTTGAATGTGCAAAAAAAAAGTTCAATTAATTATTTCTCGAAAGGGAGTGGAGTTGGGGCCTCGATTTTTTATGAATAAAAGGGTAATATCAAGCACTTTGATGGGCCGGAGGGGAAGGGGGACAATTAGGAGGGGAGTCATGGGCGGGAAACGAGGGTTATTCAAGCGCTTGTTACGCGTGTCCTAATTGAGATAGCGCAAGCAGCCAGGAATTAATTTACGCGTTTTTTTATTACCTAAAAGATTGCATTGGCAAAAAAATTTTCAAGAGGCGTCGGGTTCCAATGCGCTTCAAGGTGGCTTGACCGTAGAGATCGGATTGCAGACTTTTGTATAGCGCTTATCGTCATTATTTACCTGCCATTATTTCTGTGGACCCGCGTCGGCTGGCGCGTCAACCCGGGAAAACAGTGATCAGCCATTTGAAAATAAATCCGAGCGCGCGCTCGCAGGCGGTCGTTAGTGTTACGTTTCTCAACTTGTTGCTCGCGCGGGTGGGCAAGATATAGACCCGGGAAAATTGCAAAATAACTAAGCAAATAGAAAATTTCCTGCCCTTTCCTTTGAGTCCGGCTAGAACCCCCTAACCCTCTCCGTTCTCTCGCTATGCAGTAAAGACTTTGCCGGCCCTTAGCTCTCTTCCTAATTGTCGAATCAGGTCCTTGTAGGGCTCAAATTAAAGCTAAAAAAAATGCCGTCCCCTGCCCCCCTTCTTCATGCCGAAAAACGCAAGTGAAAAAATTGACATTTTTTATTTTGCGCGCCAAGCGCTTATTTGCAAAAAATTGAATTTTTTGCCAATGCAATCTTTTAGGTAATAAAAAAACGCGTAAATTGAACCCTGGCTGCTTGCGCTATCTCAATTAGAACACGCGTAACAAGCGCTTGAATAACCCTCGTTTCCCGCCCATAACTCCTCTCCTAATTGTCCCCCCCTCCTCCCTCCGGCAGTGCTTGATATTATCCTTTTATTCATAAAAAATCAAGGCCCCAACTCCACTCCCATCCAAGAAATAATTTATTGATTTTTTTTGCACATTCAAATCGGGATATTTTGCAAACCAATTGACATATCGGGTTCAGGTTGGAGCGGGCTTACGAGTTCTGTCAAGCTCTTCAATTTTGCTGCGTATGTTTTTTCTTGTACGATCAAACCCGGCCGAGTTTTCCGAGAAAAACCGTTTGCAGGGAGATTTAAAGGACGCCCTCCTCCCCTTCCCCAACCCTCCGGATATACCGATAAATCATGTTAGAATAACGGGGGGATCCTACTTGATCGACCGAGAAAAAAAACTCGATTTTATCGTTCCACTTTCAAGCCGTTGATTCCGCCGGATCCCCGCCACTATAAAGGCTTCCATGCCAGTAACGATAACCTCCGATACTTTTGTTGCACAGATGGATGAGTCATCAGAGGTAAAACAAACGTTCCGCCAAGGAAAGATTCGAAAATGGTCTTTTAGGTCATCCCACTTAGCTGAGGTATAATGCCAAATCTTGCGTGGTTTAGGAGGTTTTTCGGCACAAATTGGTATAGTTTGCTCAGTGTCGAAATAACGTTGTGGTCAGACGTTCCTAACGGAGGCTTCACGGTGACAGTGTACCACTCGGGGTTTAAAGTCAAGGAAAGATCCAACAAACTAGCAAAATCACCATCTCGGTCTGGAATCCGAGTTGGGTCACCCACGAGTTGGGCGAGGCCAGAGCTGATGGCAAAGGACTCGACTTCGCGACCTTGCTCGTCGGTTATATTTGAGTATTTGAGCCTTTTGACATTATGAACGTTAAAGTCGCCAAGGACGACAACTTCGGAATTGGGATGGTGATTTTGCTAGTTTGTTGAATCTGTTCTTGACTTTAAACCCCGACTTGTACACTGTCACCGTGAAGCCTAATATTAATACTTGTACGCGTGTGTCAGTGGACCCCTTAAAATTGTAATCTAAACCAAGCCCTACGTACCTATATTTTATGTAACATACCAATGGAAGCCGGTAAAGCGCCGGTATCTAACTGTTTTTTTTTTTAATTCAAAAACCGAATACAAAAAATAAATATTTGCGGCCGCCCTCAAATGTGAATATTTTGAGAACCGTTGGGCTTAAGGTTTTCTTTTTCAGTAAGGCTTGCAATAAATGAGATAGTATAAGATACTAAAAGTAGGTTGGGAGTTCGGCAATGCCCTAAGGTTTTTACACAATGGCAAATTCTTAGTTACAATAGACAGAGTGATCTAAAATACAGTTATTTTGGTTACTTGAAAAAATAGTACGATAGTGGAAACAACAGGATATTCTGAGATACATATTTAATCGTTGATACACCTTGAACTAACCTTCACTAACCTAAACTGTCTAGCTTTCTAGCAAAACCAAACTACATAATATTCTTTCAATATATTTCAACAACAAAAAAATCTACTTACAAAATATAAAACAGCAATTTTTGTATTTTAATTAATTATTGTTTCAACATGTTAACTGAGAAGCTTCACTCTCATCCACCTCTTCACACTGGACTGTTGAAGAGGAACATTTCTGGCTACCATCTAAATCAACACATCTACAGACGCCTCTTCTGCACTGCACAGGGTCGTAATTGCCGTTTTGTAGGCACTGGGGTTTTTCTAGGGTTGTCATCACCATGCTTGCCCTAGCACATCCTGAAAATGTGTTAAATATGCATAAGAGGTAATCAACGGTGAGGTGCAACGCGAGGCAACAACATCTTGTGGAGTTGAAACGCATCACGCGGCCTAACGTAACAGGAACTCCACATAAGTTCAGAAGTCAGGAAGGAAACACCTACAAGGACAAGGACCATAGTGTCGGTTACAATTACAGGAGTCGCCGCCAAGTAGCATCGAACGTCTATTACGGTTTGGAACCAGTGATTAAAAAAATATAAAGCAATTACCTACATTTCTAGTAAAGGTTCGTTTTGTCGCTCTCGCCAGATCCATCCCCAGATGCGTTTTGCCGTTTCACGGCTCGTCAACGAGACTAAGATCTGACGATAGGGAAAAAACCAAGAAGTGCTGCACTTATCTGCATAAATCTCGACGAACAGCGGTGAGCTGACATCTCGTGGTGTTAAAAGTCACTGGATACTAGTTTGCGGCGTTCGATGCTACTTGACGGCGACTCCTGTAACTGTGATCACCACTATGGCCTTTGCAGTGGTTTACTTCCTGACCTTTGAACTTACAAATTTAATGTTGATTGGGCCGGGTGATGCGAAAATGAGATGTCGCCTCGTCTTGCAGCTCGCCGTTGGTTGTCGATATTTGTACAGGTTAGTGAACTTCGTGGTCTTTTCCCTTTCGTCAGATTCTAGCCTCACTAACGAGCCTTGATATGTCGAACTGGGAATGGAACTGGCGAAAGGGAGAAGACGAACCTTTACTAAAAGTGTAATACCTTATTATTTCTTAATCACTGAATATACGGTGTAGCCCAAATTGGACCAACATGTATGAGGACCTTGAAAACTGTAGAAGATGGAGAAAGGGCTAAATGGGAAAAGGTTTAGACGAATATATTTGCAACTTTGTTTTTGAGATATATAAACCAAAAAGTTGAATTTTCGTAAATATACTGTAGCTTTTTTATTTTCCACTATTCTGGCAATCTGTAAAAACACTTTTAAAGCACTTTTTTAAGTAGATTTTAGTTCTACAATTAAATTTTGAACACGCGTTTCAGTTATTTTATACCATCATCAGGTTTATTTTTTCTTATGGACGCCATATTGTACCTTGTAGGTACTTAAAAGGTGTGTATTGATATGTCAGCTTTATAAGGACGTATCACTTATTGGTAGATAAATAAAATTGAATTGAAAAAACAAGAAAGTTATTTTTCGTATCACGTCAAATTTGGCAACAGCACTAAACTCCCCAAATTTAATACCAATTAAAAATTTTACATTTTGTAATACTCACACAATACTGCCTGCATTGTTTCAATCAAGAATTCTACAATTATCTATGAATCAAAAAGAAAATCTAAAGTATGTTTCTTAATGCGAGAGAGCAATAAATCATTATTGAACTATAAAACCCAGTAGTCTTCGCCGTATTCCATAGGCGTAGTCCAATTTTATTTCATATAGCATTCGGAGTTGCAGAAATAGTTGAAATGTGTTCGAATATGACTGGAGGCGGACAGTCAACAATATATCGACTTGTGCACGAGGATAAACGCGGCCCCATCAGGTCGCCAAAGAGAAGTACAGGAAGAAAAGAAAGTGTAATAAATGAGGATGAAAAGACTGCCATCAGAAGAATCGTACACTCGTTTTACTTAAAAAAAGAAATACCTACCTTGGACAAAATAATGTCTGAAATGAAAAAGGATGACTTCATTCCACTCATGGGTAAGAAGAAGCTATGGAAAACGAAATCATCTGCTGGCGACGACGATATTTGAGGGCAGTTAGACAGTTACGAAGGGAAAACAGGAATATCTATTATATGGACGAAACTTGGTTAAATGAAGGTTATATACTGTTAGTAAAATATGGAAGAATAAACACATAAAAAGCGCGAGGCAAGCTTTTATGGAAGGATGGTCCACTGGAATAAAAGCACCCTCGGGAAAAGGTAAAAGTTTAGTAATTACTCACACTGGTAGCAACAATGGATTTGTCGATGGCGGCTTACTAGCAAAACGAAATATAACGGTACTTCGCCTTCCGCCATATTACTGTGAATTAAACCCCATAGATTATAATAAAGATAATATTGCAACAAGAGGACGGAAAAATATTTTTATTGATCAGCAAACAGAGTTAGCCATTCGTCGGAAAGTGCATGCATTTTTTTTTTAAATGAACTTAATTTAAAAATTTTAAAAAAATTTCTGCCGAAATTGAAAGGGATGAAAATATGCAAAAAATTTCACGAAGAGTTCTAATGCGTATACTACGAGTGTAATCGAATTTTCGATTCTTTAAACGAAATCGCAAAAGTCTTTTGGTGGAAAAGGAAGAAATCGTATTGTGGCGTAGAAAGTATCTAGAAGAAATACAACAATATCGCTGTGCAGGGAAAATAATTTACTTTACGGACGGATGGTTAAATGAAGGATATACTGTGAATTACATTTGGCAAAATCTCAACATTAAATATGCACGTAACGCCTTTATCAATGGGCTGTCCTCTGGATTGAAAGCTCCTTCAGGAAAAGGTCGTCGGTTAATTATAACCCACATCGGGAGTGATTCTGGTTTTCTTGAAGGTGGGTTAAACGTGTTTGAATCTCGTAAAACCGGTGATTATCATGAGGATATGAACTCTGGAGTGTTTGAAGATTGGTTTAAATCCATCTTACCGCGTATTGAACGTGGGTCGGTAATCGTGATGGATAATGCACCATACCACAGCCGTCGGGTGGATGCTTTGCTAACTTCTGCGTGGCGAAAAGGAAAGATTGTTGACTGGCTCGAAAAAAAAAATATTGCATTTGGCGAAAAAATGCTAAAAGTGCCGTTGCTCGATCTTGCAAGACTTCACAAAAAAAAATATACGAAATATGTAGTGGATGAAATGGCTCGTGAACGAGGTGTTACAATATTACGTTTACCGCCTTACCATTGTGAACTAAATCCAATCGAGCTTATATGGGCACAGATAAAAGGCGAGGTGGCGCTTGAAAATAAAAGTTTTAAATTAAAAGATGTTAAAGAACGGTTAAAAACGGCAATAGCGAATGTACAAGCAGCAGATTGGCATACGTGCGTATTACATGTCGAGGGCGTAAAAAAAAATGTGGGACTCAGATGTACACGCTGAAGTCATGGTAGAACCTATTATTATAAATCCTGCAGATGACAGCAGTAGCGACAGTAATGAAATGTTTTCATCGTCAGATAGTGAATAATCGCTGTAATGGTAATAGTGAATTTAAAATTGTAACGTATTGTCATTATACCTAACACTTTTTAATGTCGGCGTGGAATATAATTTGTCAAATTATTATCAATTAGTGTTCATTAGGTAACAATAGTTAGGAAATTCATAAATATTTATAATTTAAGTTTAGGTTTTGCCTTTAATACACTATTATATGTTTCTATTATTATGTAGTATAATAAAAACATTATGAAAATAACATATATACCGTTGCTTTATTATTCTTTTTGGATTTTATACCTGCGTAATTTAGTTTCTCTAATTACTTCATTAGATTACCAAATGTAAAAGCTTAATTTATTTTTCAGTTTAATTTATAATATTATATTTATTATAGTAAATGTAAATATATTATAATAATAAATAAAAAATTCATATATTTTTTGAATTATTATTGTCTAAAATGACACGTCTCTGGAATTGGCGTTCCCCTTACGTCTTGCACTCTCCCGTAAAAATAAGTCACTGCGTCACTGCCAATTGTTTTGGTACCTACCGGAGATAGCTTGCTATATACATAGCAGGTATTAAGGCAACTTTACTATTCTTCTTACTTTTTAGACAACCAACTTATCGAACCTTTTTTTATAATCACAAGTTCAATGGCCATGCAAAGATGCTTGGGGCTGTTATAAGGTTAAATATTACCGGCAATTAGAGCAAGAGTTCCTCAAGATCAACTAAATAATATGTGGTTTTAACAAGATGGTTGTCCCGCACATGATGTTTGCGAATTTCAAACTCTTTTAAGACAGGCATTTGATGATAAAGTAATTTCAAACGGCGGACCAGTTAACTGGCCTACTAGATTCCCCGATATAATTCCTCTAGATTCTTATTTATTTATGGGGTATGTAAAAAATGAAGTCTATGAGTTTGAACCCCCTGAACCTGTACAAGAATTAGAAGGGAAAAAGTCCCAAAATAGTATATTAAAGTACAAGTTTTATAACGCTCATTTTTTCGCACGCGTCCATGTTAGAAAACGAGCCGCTTGCTGCGAGTTATATAACGGACAAGTGCGCTAATAGCTTTATAAAACGTGTACTTTATACTATTTTTTTTATTTTGGCATTTTTTCAATAAATAAATCCATATTTAAGAAGAAAATAAAACATACAAATTTTCAAAATATTTAGACCTAAATTTTATGTTGGTAATACATACATTCAAATTATGTATCACAGTAGCCTTAAAATCAACAAATAATTTTATTTCCGTGTCAGCCATTTTGTCACGAAGTTATCTAATTTCTCTAACATACCTACATAATTTTAAAATATGGAGCAAGATGAGTTTAGTTTAACTCCCCCAAAGTTAAGGGAAATTGCGGTAAATTTTACAGTTCTATGTTTTATAATATAGTAAATTTGTAAGATTATTTGATATTTTTTTAATTCATCTCCATTTCATAGAATTAATGCAACCAAATATACACTACAGCAAAATAAAACATTTGTGAACATCATTACCAACCTTAGAAAAATAAAGAAAGCTGTTTCATAAAAAGTTCATTACGATACTGAAAAAGATATCAAAACAGCTTATTTATGAAAACAAATTAGAAAAATGTATTCATTGAAACGACCAACATTTCGAATAAGTATAGTAAGTTATATATTTTTTTTACGATTTCTTAAACAATAATTATTATTCATATTACTTTTTTAGTTTTCTTTTCTTTAATTTTTCGTTTTATTATTTCAAATGTTAATATGAAATTCCTAACCATAAGAAAAAATAAAATATTGTATTATAATGTGATATTTTAAACAAATTTAAAATATAATTAACTCTGCCTAGGCGTTGTTGTCATGTTTGACGTGTTGCGAAAATTAATTTTCTTGTTTTCTTCAAGTCAAATTCAATTATTTGCCAATACATCGTGGGGTGTACGGGGCGAGGGGGGTGTACGGGGTGAAGGCAATAAAGGGGAAAAGCCTGCCCAATAGTCAACCTCACCTGCTCGAGAGATAGCTTAGCTATCCGGTGCACCCTGCTAGACAACAAACGAGGCTCTGGCGACCGAGTTACAGCAGTATAACTGTTAAATCAGAATAATTGAGGAAATGTAATTATCTCTCTCCCCACTGGCCAACACGCTCGGCAAGCGCGGCCTTTTAATGCCAAACCCTTCCAAAAACCACGTTGAGTTTTAAAACAAAGAAAATACCCCAGGAGAGTAGAGTCAGCAACTCAAAATCTCGCACTGATAAAACAGTATGCCTCGTGGATTCTGGGGAAGGCGAAAATTCAACTAATTCAACTAATTTAAGCAATGCTATTGCTGCAAGAATGCAACTAAAAATCGCCACATTTAACATCCGTACTATGAGATCAGACAAACACCTTGAGATCCTGGAAAACGAACTGAAATATATCAACTGGGATATACTTGGGCTAGGCGAGACTAGACTCCAAGGAGAAGAAGTGACCATCCTTAAATCTGGACACCTACTCTATCAGAAGAACGCCGATTTGAACTCACATCTCGGCGGAGTAGCAATCATAGTAAATAGAAACCTAAAACACTTGGTCACTAAAATGGAGGCCGTCTCAGATCAGGGGCGGTCATATCAACATTTTGAGGGGGGGGGGGCATGTAGTGGCGGCTCATGCCAATTTAGAGAGGCGGTGCCAGGAAAGGCTTAGCGCCGCAGGCGAAAAATTGTTGGGTGCCACGCCCTTTTTTGTTGATGATTCTTGGTTTTCAAGTAGGAAAAATACGCAAAAAACGGCTAAGTAAATTTTAAGAAAATTATAGATAAGTACCTATATTATATTATACCTACTTACTTAATTATTTTTATTAATATTTCTGCGTTTAAAAATTTTTATAAAATTAAGGGTTTGGCACGATTGGTCAATTTATGGAGGCAGGGCTTTTATAATGTAAATCGACGCCAAGGGGGGGCCATGCCCCCCCCCCCCGTATGACCGCCCCTGTCTCAGATAGGGTCATCTTTATTACACTGAGAGTAAACAAAAGATATTTCCTGCAAGTACCTAATACAAATATACGCACTAACAAGCTCCTCTTTAGATTCAGAAGCCGAGCAACAATACGAAGATATCGAAAAGGCTCAAAGATTGGGAAATGCTAAGTTCCAAATAATCATGGGAGCCTTTAATGCCGAGATCGACCGGAAAAATGTTGGCGACCCATCAAATATTGGACCACACGGGCTAGGAAATAGAAATAACATAGGGGAAATGCTGTTGGAATACCTGCAACAGCAAAGCCTGTTTTGCCTCAACACTTTCTATAAAAAACCTCTCCAAAGAAAATGGACTTGGAGAAGTCCAGATGGTAAAATAAAGAACGAAATAGACTTCATAATCTGTAACAGACGAGACATCTTCCAGGACGTATCTGTTTTAAACCATTTTGACACAGGCAGCGATCACAGACTAGTACGAGCAAATGTAAGTATCAACACCAAAGCCGAAAGGAAAGAGATGGTCCGAAAGAGGATATGTCCAACCACGGACATTCTGGCGGCAAGGAAGGACGAATATCAAGCCATCCTGAACTCGAAATTGCGGGACTTAAGTAACCTGAAAAAAATGGGACTGGACGAAATAACGACAACAATAACGAATAATATCCAGTCAGCATCAAAGAAAATCTGCTTCAAACAAAGAACAATAAGAACCTCCAAACTAAGCCCAAATACATTAAAGTTGATACAGCAAAGAAAAGAAAACTTCAGGGAGTCAGACGAGTACAAGGAGCTGTGTAAAGCAATAACAGGGAAAGCAGAAGAGACCTAAGACGCTATAATAATAAGCTAGTACAAAGAGGTATCGAAAACAACTCAAACATGAAGGTGCTAAGATCAAACACGTCTAGGGGAAGGAAGAAACTTTTTAAAATCAAAAATAAAACCGGCGAAGTTATCACAGACAAAAAAGGCATAACAGAGGCCATCCAAAGTTTCTATAAGGACTTATATACATCAAATTTGCCCAGACAAGGAACCAACAGGCAGAAAATTCAAAACGTTGGATCCGAAGACATACCAGAAATAACCCAAAGTGAAATCAGAAAAGCCCTGAATCAAATGAAAAATAGAAAATCACCAGCAGAAGACCATATCACCGCCGAAATGCTAAAAATGGGAGGAACAACACCTGACCAAAGCCCTCTGAGTACTCACGAACAAATGCATTAACGAGGAGAAAATACCTCAACACTGGCAGAATGCTGAAGTAATACTAATCTTCAAAAAAGGTGACAATACCGACATCGCAAACTACCGACCAATAAGCCTCCTTTCACACGTTTTAGAAAAAATTTCAGTACCATGGATAATCTCCAAACAATCCGTGGCCTAATAGAAAAATGTACCGAATATAACGTACCTCTACATCTGGCATTCGTCGATTACGAGAAGGCTCTCGACTCAGTCGAAACCTGGGCTATTCTAAATGCTATGGATGATGCAAGAATAGACACCAGATACTCTAACCTCATAAAACAAATCTATGAGAACGCTACACTAAAAGTTTCCATTGATGAAGATTTAACAACAGATAAGATCAAAATAGAGAAAGGAGTTAGACAGGGTGATACCATATCTCCTAAGCTGTTTACATTGGCAATGAAAAAAGGTTTTAAGAACCTACCCTGAGAAAACAAAGGTATCAACATAGACGGAACCCGTTTGAACCATCTCCGTTTTGCAGATGATGTTGTTGTTATTAATAGTGACTAGACGAACTAAAGACTATGCTGAAAGAACTAAAAAAAATATCAATGCAAATTGGACTTAAGATGAATCAAAACAAGACCAAAGTAATGACCGGGGAAGACACGGACATAATTGTGGATGGTCAGTAAATCGAACACGTGGAGGAATACATCTACCTAGGCCACACCATCAAACTGCGAAAGCAAAGCCAAGATTTAGAAATAACTCGAAGAACAAGACTAACTTGGGCAGCATTCGGTAGACTTGGCTACATTCTAAAATCTCAAAACATTCCAATCAATCTCAAAAGAAAAGTCTATGAGGCCTGTATTCTGCCGGTCGCAACATATGGACTGGAAACTGTATCTCTAAAACGCAATGTAGAAAAGCTCAGAACAACTCAGAGAGCCACGGAGCGTGCTATGCTGGGAATCAGTCTGAGGGATCGCATAAGGAATGACGAGATTCGGAGAAGAACAGGGGTTACGGACATTTTGAAAAGAGCGGCGGAACTTAAATGGCGATGGGCGGGCCATGTCGCCAGGCAGGACTCGTCCAGATGGACAAACAAAATAATGCAGTGGCAACCGAGACCCACAAGGAGAAACGCAGGAAGACCACCAAAGCGATGGCGAGATGACATTCAAAGAATAGCAGGAAGAAATTGGATACAAACAGCCCTGGACAGATAGAAGATACTTGAAGAGGCCTACATGCCGGAGTGGATGGATATAGGCTAAGAAAGAAGAAAGGATACATCGTTGTAAAGCTGACATCACTAGCTACCTCTTAAGTACAAAATACAATATGGCGCCCATAAGAAAAAATTAACATAATGGTGGTATAAAATAACGAAAACATCGCGTCGTGTTCAAGATCCAATTGCAGAACTGAAATTTACTTAAAAAGTTTCTTTAATAATGTTTCTACAGATTGCCAAAACAGTAAAAAATAAAGAAAGTTACAGCATATTTTCGAAAATGCAACTTTTTGTTTTCCTTTAAATATCTCAAAAACAAAAAAAAATAGAATCGCGTACTAAGCAGCTTTCTATAGTTTTCAAGATCCCCATACATTGTTGGCCCAATTTGGGCCAAACTGTATGGGATATTTAAAAAGTAAGATAATAGGGGTGAATAAGGCAAATCATAGTTCCAAGAAATATATGAAAAATGCCCTAAACAGCTTAGTTTTTAAAAAAGAGAATATTTTGTTTATAACAGTCCTGTATGTATTAAGTACGTAATTAATATCTTAATTATCTTTAATTATGATATGGAAAATTATACTTACTACAATCCATACTTTCGATGAGTATTTTCAACGCAGTATCTGATTTATCAAGGGCTAGCAAAGTCTCTCCTTCCTTGTCAACGCAGTATTTGCTAAAAAAAATATATTATAAAAGGAATTTTACTCTTAAAAAGGTAATAATCTAATCTGTTGTTAAACCTTTACAATATTGATTTTCTTAACTCGGGTTATGGGATTTTGAGTCAAGAATGTAGAACAGCCTTTTGTAACAGAATTTCATAATCAAGCTTTCGTACACCATTACTTCTTGGCAGCTCCTGAATGATACAAAGACATTTCTTCGACTGCATCGCCCAATTTGAAGGAAACTTGTAAATAACATTGCACAATCCAAAAGACATAAATCTGGCCAGAAGCCATTATAGAGAACGAATATAATATGTATGTCACTCTTCCAGATATTTTTGAATGGTGTAGAACTTTTAGGGCATATTGATGCACATCTTTTGCAGAGAAATTTCAGTGCAT
This sequence comes from Polydrusus tereticollis, assembly GCA_963920685.1. NCBI lineage: Eukaryota > Metazoa > Arthropoda > Insecta > Coleoptera > Curculionidae > Polydrusus > Polydrusus tereticollis. The sequence continues at coordinate 92,643,900 of OY987326.1, read as the reverse complement.
AGTTTTTTTAGAATTTGTTGATGTAAATATTGCTTTTGAGCGTGTTCGGTAGCTATGAGAATAATAATTAATTATTGAACAATTAATTGGAACTTTTATAATGAAAAAAGAAAGTGTTTTGTTTGAAATGACTGCATGGCTGGAACCCCTATACAGGTGTCCGGAAATGATGAGCAAAAAACTTGGGAGGTAATTCGGCTCGAAAAAATAATAGTACAAGTTCATACAACATTTTTTCGAAAACTCAAAAATAATGGAATTACAGGGCGTCAAAATTTGTTTTTTAAAATCATTTTGCGTTATAACTTTTTTGCTGGCTAAATGATCCTCATCAAATATGGCACACTTATTACTACTATCCTTATGTATTATTGCTCCAAATTTGACATAAATCTTTAAATGCCAAAGGGTCTTATTGGTCCCTACCATTAAGATAATGCCCCTTAACTTTGTTGTTTAAAGATTTTTATAAATCTTAATTGCTCACCATTGAGGGCCATTGAAAAATCTTCAAAAAATATCCTCTTCTTTTATCACGATAAAACGAAATGTTTTTGAGAAAATTGCCTTTAAACATTTTCATGCTAGAACTAATCCACTTTTCATTTTTATTATTATCAAAGCATGCCTTGGAAATAAATGCAAGCATTTTCTTTGGAAACGAATTTGCATGAAACCAGTGAATGTCATTGTTGTTCTTTCTAGTCATGAAGTAGTAGAATTAATTAACTAAAATAATCTGTCACATTAATATTTATTTGCAATAATCGTAAGTTTACAACTTAAATTGTTTTAAAATATCATACTAAAATTAATAACATAATATTATCTTTATAACAAATTTTTGAAGTGATGCCCCCCTACCTCATTACATAAGTTAATTCTTCTCAGAAAGTTCCAACGAACTCTAGCGAATATTGCTTCCGTTTGTCTAATTACCTCACAGTTATCTATTATTCTTTGCCGCAGTTCTTTAACGGTATTCACTGGAGCCCTGTATACAAGAGATTTGAGATAGCCCCAAAGAAAGAAATCCATTGGATTTAAATCAGTCGATCTGGGAGCCCACGGTATAAATCCACCGCGTCCTATCCATCTCTCAGGAAAAGATTCATTCAGAAATTCTCTTACCAATATACTATAATGTGGCGGCGCGCCGTCTTGAAGCAGCCAGATTGTTTGTTTTACTTATGGGGGTAGATCTTCCAATAATACGGGCAGCCAATTTCTTAAAATATCCAGGTAAATCTCACCATTAAGCCTTTGTGGAAAAAAATATTGCCCAATTAAGTGGTCTCCTAAAATACCGGCCCACACATTAACCGAGAACTTGTTTTGAAAACCGCGTTCTATCACCAAGTGAGGATTCTCATTAGACCAATAATGTTCATTATGAAGATTAATAGGGCCGTCATGTCCAAATCCAGCTTCATCCGTAAAAAGAATAGATTGTATAAAATTTCGATTTTCGTTATGGAGATTTCTAATGTTATTACACAAATTCGCACGAGAAACAGGATCTTCAGGAAATAGAGCTTGCACCTTTTGGGAATCGTAGGGATTAAGGAGTTGCTCTTGCAAAACTTTGGAATAATTTCCTGAGTTGCAATTAAACTTGTACTTATTTTGCGGTTATTCTCAATTGAATTTAAAACACGAGCTTCTGCTTCCATAGTTCGAGTACTTTGCGGACGGCCTACATAATAAAGTTTAGTTTTAAATTATCCATATTCTCCAAGCCGTTGATGAATAGTACTGAACAACATATTATTCATCTTATTTATGATTAACTTAATAAGTTTATGAAATAATGAATCAAAATTATTATCTGTCACAATAACAAATTTCATGCTAATTCGTTTCCAAGGAAATGCTTTGATAATAATAAGAATGAGAAGTGGATTGGTAATCATTTCTAGCATGAAAATGTTTAAAGGCAATTTTCTCAAAAACATTTCGTTTTATCGTGATAAAAGAAGAGGATATTTTTTGAAGATTTTTCAATGGCCTTCAGTGGTTAGCAATATTTATGTCAAATTTGAAGCAAATAATACATAAAGATAGTAATAATAAGTGTGCCATATTTGATGAGGATCATCCAGCTAGCAAAAAAGTTATAAAGGAAAAATCATTTTAAAAAACAAATTTTGACACCTTGTAATTCCAATACTTTTGAGATTTTGAAAAAATGTTATATGAACTTATTATTTTTTCGAGCCGAATTACCCCCCAAGTTTTTTGCTCATCATTTCCGGACACCCTGTATAGACTTTTAATTTTGTGCGAAGTACTTACTGGGTTTTGTTTTCTTGTACCGCCGCATAAGTACCATCTAAATCACATTGTGGAAAACTATATCCGAAAATAAGTTTGTAACCCGATTCATTTTTCTTAGCCTCGACCTCTTTGTGTACTTTCATGTACTCTCCCTCACACGTTCTGTAATATTGTCCTGACGTTTTAAGCGTATCTAAAATTATTAGGAACGAGAAAGAGATTAAGGGCACTCAAAGGCCATCCAATTTTTCAGAAGCGTGCGGTTTACGCAACTAAAGCATTGCGTCCCATGCATAAAATATAAAATAACGACTGTAAAATACTAAAAAATAATTTATGTTGCACCATCAGTGCACATCTTAGTATGATCTTCATATGTCAATATGTCAGAAACAGTTAAAGATAGGTTACATTTTTAATGTATCTATACTAAAATTCACTTACAGATTCCAACAATGTAAACAAATGCATGCAAAGAGCACGTAAACACGATGTACTAGGACCGTCCTCGCTTAGAGAACATTACTTATAGAGAGTTTTCTTAAATAGGAGCCCGCCAAAATATGTTAACGACAATTCCATCCACCGCACCAGCCAGCGCCTGCAGTGCACCGCAGGCGCTGTTGTTGTTATTCCCAATAGGCACAGTCAGTATTTAGTTTTATTTATTTTATTTTGGTCCAGGTATATATAAGTGTCAAATTAACCTGTGTTTTATTGCCTATAAAATCAGTTTTTGCGAATAATGAAACGCATGTTAATTTGATGCCTGTGTGTTCTTGATCGCTATAAAATTATATACTTTACATAATTTAAATCGCCGGCCTTAAGGAATTTAGTTCTTATTCCATCCACCGCTGGCGATTATTTAACCAAAGTATTGTGGGTTGTCACTATTGTGTATGCTTTGTGCGTCTTCGAACAGTCGCTTAACTAATTTGCCAGTACAATAGATTGCCAAGTTCAAAGTTTTATTGACAGGCAGGAAATTAATTTTCAGGCGGTAATCGGTGGGGTTTTTGGTCGTGTTGAAACAAATCTGTTAATATCGTTGGGATCTGTAAACTAATTTTAGTATAGAGTTTATTAAGAAATTCAAAAATGCCACAACCCACCATTAGAAATTTAAAAAAGTTGAGATATTTAGGGGAAAAAACTTGGCAACATCACCAATACCAACATTTTATTAATTTACGTTTAATAGCTTTTAAGATATAAAAAGGTAGTATTCCTTGGAGAATGCTCAAAAAAACGTGGTAAACCCTACAACTTTTTTGTGCCCCTTGTAATTTGGTACTATCGAATACGAGCATATATATTAGACTGTTTAGTGTGTAGTAATTAGTAGCAGTGCCATAATGCCCTCCATAAAGCTAAAATCCTGGTTACGCCACCGCAACAAGGTGACTTTTCCTATTGAGACATCAACTTGCTTCTAGATCTCATTACAGTGAATTATTATTAGACTACAACTGTGACCAAGGAAGGCTTAAAAATATATGTACTTACAACATGGCACCGTTTCATTACTGATCTTCTCCAATTCCACCAAATCATTACCAGGATATGTGGGAGCGCCATCACTCGAGTCAACGCACAAACATTTTTCGTTGATGCACTGCAAACGGTCATAGTCGCCCTCGGCGGTGCATCGGAAATGTTCGTGGGGATGTAAGTCCCGACCCATAATATCGGTGGCGTCGTAGTATGTTCTGGAACAACCTGTATGTTGAAAGCAGATTAGGGAAGAGTGGAAAGTGGGACAGGTTGATACGCAGGGCAGGTTAGAAACTCCATTAAATATCGAATATATTTTATATATACTGATGACGCACTGGGTTAATTCCCTATTGGTTACATTAATTTTTACTGCGTGGCTAATAGGGTTGCTCACTGGCTTGTTAATTTTCTGCTACCTTTGATTAAAACAATTGGTTACTTAAACACTTGTGTTTTTATTCCTTAGTGCAGGTTATGGTAGCATGTTACAAGGATTCACGACAAATACACTGGTCGATACTTAACGCTCACATTACTTACTGCTTTTTTACATTGGTTCCCTAACTATCACTTGAAAATACAACATAAAAACGCACCGGTATCGTAGGGAGTTCAATTTAGTACGTCAGATAAGGCAGAATCGCTAGCTGCCTAGTTTTACTTAAAAAGAAACCATTAATTGCCCAAAAAGACCTTAAAATCGTGGAGAGTGCGTAAGAGCACCTGCTTCACAAGGTCATCTTGGAATCTCTTCCTCTGTTCACCCTTGCGCCGTGCTTTTTGTCTCTCTCGCGGCGCGCGATGCGACCCAACCTATTATTCGCCCAATAGGGACCTCGCGTCCCAACAATATTGACGCTTTGCAAGTAGGTACCGTACGGACGCGCTTTTGACTAGCTACGTGATTAAATGCAAATAACTGCGTGAACAAATAATAACCCTTATGTAATTTACAAACAAAAATAGCAGAGATTGAAATCGTACCAACACAGTATTTACCAACCTATTCTCTTTGACGTGTTTATACACGTTTTCCCAACATATACCATTAATACTATTGTGTTGTGCCTACATTGCTCAAAATAAGACAAACATTTTTTATAAACATGGGTTATTTGGGCGCCTTTGAAGATTACGTTAAAAAAGTGATTTTTATTTAGTAAAGAATAAGAGGGATTGGTTTTTCATGATAAGTTGTCACTAACTAAAAATTTACCACCAATTCGAAAACCTTTTATAATTAACGGTTGATATATCAGTATCAACAATTAAAACTAAAATACCCCAATAGCACTTAATATTTTATAAATATTCATATCTTTTTAAATATTTGTTAGTGAAATAAAATATTTAGGAAATATTTCCAAAAAATATTTGTTGCAAATATTTAAGTAATATTAAACAAATATTTTAAAATTAAGTTATATTGCGTTAGTCATGTGCTCTTTACCTATAATAGTTATTTATGGTACTAGTGTGATATGTTGAAAATAAGTCACGCGAGAAAGATTTATACCACGAGGCCGTCAGGCCGAGTGGTATAAATTCTCAAGTGACTTAGGAAACATAACACACGAGTGACATACAATTTTTTATCCAACAAGTGGAAGAAATCGTTTTTTTATGAGATAATAATTAATAAGTTTCGTGATCAAATCAAAGCAACTTGCGCCTCAGTACCCTATAAATGTCAGAATGACTTGACAGTGACTTTTTTACATTTTGGTCAAAGTTGGTTGATTGTTTGGTTGCCACGGGCATGATACAAGCTGGATTTATAAACTCTCGCCGGCGTCGGCGCTGGCGTCGGCGCCAGCGTTCGTCGTAGACAAGCATAGTGGGCATTTATAAACTTGGCGTTCGCGTTCGCAGTGTTGAGAAACAAAAACATAATCTGACACTTCTGACATATTAGTTCAGGTGGTATTTTCTCTAGCCAGTTATTACAACAAAAAGAAAGAGTTAAATAAATGGATTTAGCAAGGAAGAAGAAGTTACTTGGTGTCTTAGCGGTAGTAAAATTAAAATGACGATTGGCCATTGACAGATTAAGAAAGAATTTCTTTAATTTTGTACTTAGTGCAAGTTTATTGAATAAAATCCGTAGAGCGCTTTCGGCAGTTACGCCATCATCAGTACTACCTACAAAGCAAGAAAGGAAAAAAGAAATCAACAATTGTGAATTCGTTACTTACTTTGTCAAAATATAACCAACCACAAAACACAACATACAAGTAAATGTATAAAACTTAAAACATTAAAAATTTTGGGGCCTAAAGGCCGATGTAAATTACATGATGATTTTAAAAATTTTAAAAGCGTCCATTTTACTAAAGGGAACTAACCTTGATGATGCAAAAAACATGTACCACGCCTGCTATTGTGTGCAGGGAGTACCATTGACGTATTGTTGGTATTATTTCCTGGCGGTAAAATTTGAAATTTAAATTTGAACATTTTGTATGATATATTGAAGAAAACAATATAGGCATCATCGTTACAAGTGATGCAAAGATGGTGGTATAACTTACAGGCGTTAAATTTTAAATTTAATAATATGTATGAAAATCTTTTTTGTATGTGAGGTTGAATTCATCAAAAACGTCAGATGTTAAGGAAAAGAGACAAAGATAGATAATTCAAAGAACTCGCAAATGTTATATAAGGATAAGGTTCTAAGACAAAACGAAAGGTTTTGTGTTAGTAATACAGTTACAGAGAGAGATAGAAGTCAAAATAGACGACAGAATGGTGGGGGCATAACAAAACAATTAAATGCAACAATTTGCAGAATGCAGCTGGACATGATATACGGACTTCTATCCAAAGGAATTCGGGACAGAATCCCCCGTGAGAGCGTCAACACCTTTGCCACCCTGCTGACGCGCACCCGACTTGTTGAGGTTCCTGAAGATACCACAGAGGAGACCAAAGCAAGAAAACTAAAAACTCGTTGCCAGTTTTGTCGGAATATAGGACACGACGTCTCCGTGTGTAGGAAAAAGCAAGCCAGCCAAGCAAACAAGGAAAATCTCCCAGCGCCACTGACGAGCGCCAACTCCCAAGGAAACAGCATCAGATGCTTCGGATGCCAACGCCCCGGAGTCTTTAGACGCAATTGCCCCACCTGCAACGCTAAACCAACAGACCGCACCACGGCAGCTTTCTCTTTCATCACCTTAGCCGACCGAGCACGACCAGCGGTGAACATCAGCATCAATGGGTCAACTGGTTCCGCCTTCTTGGATACAGGAGCACGCGCTTGCCTTGCCGGAGCCTCCTTACGCCAAATGCTGGAGAAGCAAGGGTACCCCTTCCAGGAGCGACCTATGGACGTCACCATGGCTGATGGGAACACCCGGTCACAAACGGTACATATGGTCACGGTACCTGTATCACTCCAAGGACGTACGATCCAGACGTCATTTTGCTCCATCCCGGACGCCCCCTATGCCCAGACCCTACTAGGCATAGACTTCATTACGGCCGCCGGCCTTGTGCTGAATTTTGGGAAAAAGCATTGGTATTTCGAGGACAACCCACATACTCCCCATCTCTTTACTCCCAAGGAGGATTCTGCGATGAACCACACTCTTGGCCGCATGGAAACAGACCAGGACGGACTAGTGGAAACTATCCTCAAGGAGTACGCCACCCCAGCAATGCTATCACCACTACTGCCTTCTCCAAAACCCCCAGTAAGCCCACCAGGACAACAACCACATGCCTGTGACGATGCCCTAATGGAAAGCGACAAACACTCGGACCTAGCCAACCACTATGGCCCGGACCTGAGCGTCACTACATTAGAACCCCAATCCTCAGCTCATGCATGTAACCCGTACTCCCGCCAGGGATATATGTTCCAGGACGCTATGGAGACTATCGACGCCATGTGGGACGATCTTCCTGCACCCGATCCAAGCATCACCTTTGCTGCCTTAGATCTAAGAGAGGATGAAGCCTATAAGTTCGAGCTACCACAGCGCCAGATGCTAAATCAGCTCCTGCACCAGCACGAATCTCTATTCGACCTACAAGGACCCCCGACTCCGTTTGCTGAGCACCAAATCGACACTGGAACCCAAGCTCCGATTAGCGTGCCGCCATACCAGCTTACACCACAACGACGGGAAGCCTTATGACTAGAAGTACAGGGCCTGCTACGAGCCAATATTATCGAGGAATGCGACAGTGCATGGGCCGCCCCCACCGTACTAGTTCCCAAATCCGGAGGAGGCATTCGCCTATGCATCGACTACCGCCGACTGAACGCTGTGACACGCCCCGACCAGTACCCCCTGCCACGTTTGGATGACCTGCTGCACTCCATCGGACCAGTCAACTGCTTGTCAACCATGGATCTACGGGCGCCGGCTATCACCAAATCAGGATTAAAGAAGAAGACAAGGACAAGACATGCTTTGTGACGCCGTTTGGTACCTATCGCTACAATCGCATGGCGTTTGGACTCCGCAACGCCCCTGCTACATTTCAGCGACTGATGGACCGATTCCGCCGCCGCCTACCAGACCTACGGCTCCTAGCATACCTAGACGACCTGATCCTTCTCTCTTGCAGCCTTGAAGAGCACCTAGAGGCCCTCCGTCGTGTGTTCCTAATGCTAAACGAGTTTAGACTGCGCCTCAACCGCGACAAGTGCCACTTTGGGTGTACCAGTATCCGCTACCTAGGACATGTGATATCCAACGATGGTCTCCACACCGATCCAGCTAAGGTCAGTGCCATCCATGACCTACCAGCACCGGCAAATTCAAAACAGACCGTCACGTTTCTACAAACCTGTAGTTGGTACAGGAAATTTATACCACAGTTCTCAAAGATAGCTGAACCCCTTAGTAAGCTTACACGCAAGAAAGCCACCTGGACATGGGACAAAGAACAACAGCAAGCCTTCCAAAAACTTAAAGACGCGCTGACAGCCGCCCCCGTTCTACGCCAAGCTGAGCATGAACAACCCTTTATTCTCCGAACCGATGCCAGTGCCTACGCCCTTGGAGCAGCTTTACTCCAGGGGGAGGGTCATGATGAGAGGCCCATTGAGTACGCCAGTCGCCTCCTCACCGCCCCCGAAGGAAACTACTCCACCACCAAGAGAGAAGCACTTGCCATTGTATGGGCCGTCAACCGCTTTAGAGGATACTTGGAGGAGACTTCTGTTATTGTCATTACCGATCACCAACCACTCAAATGGCTGATGACTCTCCGATCGCCCGCCGGCCGCCTAGCAAGATGGGCCTTGCAACTGCAACCATACAACCTACAAATCAGCTATGTTCCTGGGAAAGCCAACGTCGTAGCCGATACAATATCACGACCTCCAGTGCCTGACAGCGAAGACTCGTCACCCGATATTCGCTTAATCAGTATCGACCTTCCTAGCACGAGTGCCGTCACCCTGCGCACCTCTCAGTTGGAAGACCCCGAACTCATAAAGATCCTAGTCTGCTTTGATCAAGACTCCTTGGAAGACACTGCTCCATGGACCTCCCGAGGATACCTTTGCTTACACGGAGTACTGTATCGCTACAATCCAGATAGTGGGTCAGATGAAGCACAACTAGTAGTTCCTAGCCAGGACCGCCAGAAGATACTACAGGAATGCCATAATTCTCCAGTTGCCGGACACTACGGGACAGACAGGACCCTCAACAAAATCCTCCAAAGGTTTTATTGGCCCGGTATTCGACGCGCGGTAACAGAATATGTTAGAACATGCCCCGAATGCCAAAAATACAAACCAACCAACCTAGTGCCCGCCGGACTAATACAGACGCCAGCTATGCGTCACCGTTTCGAAATAATTGCAATGGACCTATTCGGCCCCTTACCCGAAAGTTCCGATCAGAAGAAATGGGTTCTCGCCATTGAAGACACCGCCTCTCGCTGGATAGAAGTGTTCGCCTTATCTCTAGCCACCGCGGAAGAATGTGCTTGGAACATGGTCAACGAAGTTTGCCTCCGATTTGGATTACCTCGCCGCATTATTAGCGACAATGGACCCCAATTCGTCAGCGCAGTCATGCAATGCGTCACCCATTATCTGGGAAACGACCAATGCCTCACCCCCGTTTACCACCCTGCTGCTAATCCGATAGAACGACGAAACCGAGATCTAAAAACTCAACTAGCCATACAAGTCGGACAAGATCACACCACCTGGCCTGAGAAGTTACCCGCTATTCGTTTCGCAATGAATACCGCCCGTTGCCAGTCCACAGGATACTCGCCAGCCTACTTGGTATTCGGACAGGAGCTGCGCTCATCTGTAGAAGTCACCCATGATCTTCGCGCCATCGTTCAGCAGGAAACCTTCATACCCACTGTGACGCCTCGCCTGTTACGAATCGCCGACACTTTGCACCTAGCACGAGAAACGCATGAAAAGGAGCAAGATCGCCGCAAGATTCACGCAGACTCCCGAAGACGCCCCTCCCCAGACCTCCAACCCGGAGACTACGTCTACGTCACCTCCCACACGCTGAGCAACAAGGCCCAGCACCGTTCCACCAAGTTGGCCCCCCGACGTGATGGACCCTACGTGATCACCCAGCACCCAGGACCTACCAGTTACAAGATTGCCCACCCAGAGCAGCCAGATGAAGAATTTGGGCCCTACCACGTATCCGCCCTGACGCCCTACAGACCTCCATCCGACCTGGACGTACCCAAGACCCCACCAGTGCCTGCGGTACCCCTTCGAAAGCGAGGACGACCCCGGAAGACCCCAACAGTGCCTGCAGTACCCCTTCTGAAGCCAGGAAGACCCCAGAAGACCCAGCCAACAGATCCAAGGACGAGGACGTCACCTAGGCTCTGAGGGGGAGATTGTAACACAACACCCCCTGTAGTATCTAAACTCGCCGTACTACCCCTCTCAGTGCCGCCACCGTCGCCACGGCCCACTCGAGCCCGTACCAGCCAGCACCCCCACCCTCTAACGTCACGGACCCAGCCGCCGGAGCGATCAAAAAGGCAGCCCCGAGCCCTGAGACGGCAGTTCCTCACGAGCTCCTCTTCTCTGCTTCTGCCTTGGCATCCTTGCGTGGATCCTTGCTCTTACGGAGAAGTAACGCTCTGCGAACCAACCCGGCTACTTTGGCACCCTTGTGTGGGTCCTGATAGCCAGCACTGCTACTTAGGCATCCTTGCGTGGATCCTAATAGCCAACTACACCGGCATCCTTGCGTGGATCCGGCTCGACGCTTTCACTGTGTTACCGACATATAGTACACCGGCATCCTTGTGTGGATCCGGCCTGACTTACACCATTTACTGTAATTGTATATATTGTGCATTTAATAAAGACTTTACCATCATAGGTGTATCTTCGACCCACAATCCAACCTTACAATATTAATTTATTTCTGACCGGTATATTATTAGCTTATAACGTCTTAGTTACGCGGGAATTATAAGGGTCATAACTCCCTTTGGATATTAAGAAAAATTTGACATAAAATCAAACGATCGACATCTAATGTCAATTTGATTGTCATCTATTGAAACATATGTTCCACTTTAAAAATGAACAAAATGTTACTAAAATCGGTCAGAAATAAAATTATCTATGTATCACTGGAATTATAAGGGTCTAAATAATAAAACTTTGCCCTCGGTAATTAAGACCATTATAATTCCCTAGATACATAAATAACTATAATATTATTGATAGTAATTACACATTTATTGATCAATTGCTGTGATTTCCGTCGTTTCTTAAAGAACTTCAATTTTTTATCAAAACGAAATATTTAGGAAATATTTGTAAAAACATATTTATCGCAAATATTTAAGTAATCTTGAATAAATATTTATTATTTATTTTTTAAGCTGTGATATAACATAAACGAGGCGACCAAATATAATGAATATAATATACACTTGTAATCAGGAGGAAAATATCTTTCATTTTAGCGAACAATATACCTACAATTCCATTTAAAAAACACAATATGCATCTTTATCTTAACTTTACGGGGCCTTTCTGTTTTTATAATAACTGTAAAAAATAATACAGGAAAAATCCTCTAACTTGTGCATTTAAAGTTTTTTTCTAGGTATGAAAATAAAACGTCTGTAGGGTGCAAAATATACAAAAGAAACCTTGTAAGTACCTATTTTAAATAAATATTTATTTCTTATATAAAATAAATATTTATTTCTTATATAAAATAAATATTTTAAATATATATAAAATAAATATTTAAAAATCTGTCACGCAAATATTTAATGAGTATTTTTTAAAAATATTTATTTAATATTTTGTGCTATCAGGGTAACTACATCGACAATGTCAATTCTAATTACAACCAATGTACAAAATGTCCCCCTTTGCTGTAACTTAATTTTTCAGTGATCTTCTGATTCTTTATCAAGAAATAACCCGTTGCTCCGATTCTTGTACATTGTTCTCTGGTGTAGCATACCTACTATAAAGTTTTCATCTCCAGACAATAATCTAACAAATTGAAATCTAGTTATCGGGCTGGTCAACTTTTGGGACCACCATAACCAATCCATTTCTTGGGGAAGACTTCCTTACCGTGATTAACTAACTGAAATACTATTCTTTCTAGTGGGTGTTAGTTATTGACAATGACACACTCATTTAGGGTATAGTTACGGAAGTAGCCTGGTATGCTAGAGATTTTTTCTCGAAATAAGTTGACTTTGAAATATTGTATTAAGAGTAGCTACCTTTTTTCGTAATAAAAGTGCCCCTAAAAAATAATGTTTCTTATGGTGATAAGTGGTAATCGCCCAAAACTCATCCCTCTTCCTCAAAGGAGTTAAAACAGGTTAAATAAACACCAATTAATTTAAAGTTATCTTCAAAGCAAAGGCGCATAAAATCTCTATTTTCTGTTATTATAAATTTCTTGTCTTAGTTGAAGTCAAACAATCTACCCGTTAAGTTAAGTAGATATTACTATCTTTGAACACCCAGTGCTAAATGTGTTCACGCAGTGGCGGATCCACGGAGGGGGGGGGGAAGAATTAGGGAAATTCCCCCCCTCCTAGAACCTCACAATTTATAGATTTTGGTAGGTTGACTGAATTTTTTTCGCAATGGAATTACTCTTAAAAGTAAAAGTCAATTCTATTCCCCCCCCCCCTCCTCCCCCAAAAGAGGTCTCTGGATCCGCCACTGGTTCACGGATAAACATCTGTAAAAACTTCCAATTTAAGATTTTCAAAAAAATTATTCTTTATCATTTTTTTGCTTATTATATTATACTACTTTTGCAAATATATTATTATATGTAAGTTTTTCTTTAAATGTAGTTATAACAATAATGATAGTATGTATGATGGTAGTCTATTTCAACCCCTTCCACTAATTTTATAAAAGGGAAAAAATATGCAGAAAGTGTGTTTCCATAATAGTCATACTTTCGCAGAATTTCATTATTCTATCGCTTTTCGTTTTTAAGATAAAAATAAAAAAATATTTTACGGCCATATTTGCACTGCGATATCTTCCTAATGGTTGACTTTTAACCCAACGTTTATATATTAAACTACCCTTTATTTTAAAGAAGGAATCGCCCTCTTAAGTTTTTGCATTTGTTTTAAAATACCCTTTATAAGAACTTTAAAGTGTATCAATGTGAATCTTATTAATATAACAAAGAAACGAAATTATGAAGAATAAAGTTTTTTCGATAATATGAAACTAAAAAAGCACTGCAAAATTCGTTTCTTGCTTTATCAGCAGAGTTTTTTTTTACCTGCCCCACTCTACCCAACATTATTTTTCATTTGAGACTTACCGCAGGGCATGTAGTTGGGAATGGTGTTGTAATTGGCTTCTCCAAAAATTCGACTGCCATTAGAATGAATACAGTGACACCTGGTAAGATACAATATACTTATTATTATCTTAGTATATTTACTATGCAGACCTCAAGCAGCTGCTTTTGAAACCAAAAATTGTACCGAAATTAGCTATTTTCGGGACAGATGTAGAAATAAAAATGTTTCCGCAAACTTAAAAATTGTAACGAATTTCAAAATAACGAAGTATGAAAATTTTTGAAGATTGTTTTAGTATTGTAATAGTTGATAAATGAAATCAAATTTTTATTAACGCATACAACATTTACAACATCCAATTAAGAACCAATCAAAATATAATAGTAGCCATATCAAAATGTACAAATTAGTAATTCTTTAACAACACGCAACGATAAGGCAAGATAGCATAAAAGTTCAAAATATAGAACATGACCAATAACAACGACACCAATTATTTTATTTGAAAGTACACACAGTCAAGATCACAGATGTAAATAGAGGGACATTCCAAGACCCCATTCTATGATACTAAAACTATTATAATACTAATTGAACATAAAGCATGTTTCAATTTGGCACTAAAATGGTTAATTGAATCACGGAGAAAGCCAATATCACTCTTATTTGTTACAGAATTCGCCAAACTACACATTTTCGAAATTGGAGCTTGGAGCATTAACCCTATAAGTTCTTTAAAAATTTTCATTGAAAAGTAATCTAGTTCTGGAGTTGGTCGGAGAAATATGAAAGCCAATCATTGCAAGTAGATCCGGTGCATCTAACACATTATTAATTATTTTATACAAATTTGTGCCATCAAAGTATCTTCTCCTTATAATATGACATATAAATATGTATATATGTGAGAACTTTGTCCTCTAGCCACTTGCTGAGACCTTATACAATAAGGATTAACCAAATTATGCTAAAACAGCTATTCTCTGGGCTACATGCCCCAACGAGCGCTGAATTACATAGCAAAATTTGGCGTATTTTAACTAAATCAGTTAGTACTAAAATACAAGCTCAGATTGCAGAAACTAACGGGAAAGAAAAGAATGAATCTTTATTTCCAATGATAGGATGTTACGCTGCTGCTACCTGTAGACCGGTTTCGAACTCTTTGGTTCTCGTCAGTACAGGGCAAGCATGGCAAGCGAGCACACCTACCATTGGAAAATCGAAACACCCTATAGCCACAATATTGTTCTACCTAGGCAGTACAATACAGGTGGCGCCATCCTCCAGAAGTTTCTAGCAATCTGATCTGAAAAATACCGTATGGTATATCTTCTCCTGTTTCCTAAGGAAGTTAAATTTAATAGTGATTGAGTTTCACAACAATCAATATCCTGATATGGAATGTTCAATTTAAGACCAATTCTTTCGAGGAAATTATATTGGACGCGTTCTAACTTGTCTTTATCAACCTCATGGTATGGTTGCCAAATGCAGGAGGCATATTCCAAAATTAATCTCACTAGTGCACAATAAACCTCCTTTAAGACAAAAATATTCACAAGGTTCGAAAGAGAAACCCCAGTAAACGCATTGCTCTATTGCAAAATATTATCAATGTGCTTAGAAAAAGTTTGTACCTCGAGTCGCGATACCTTTAAATTGTAATTAAAAGAATGTGGATTTTCTATTCGACTGAAAGTTATTAAATTGATAGATTCAGCCGATACTAGGTGGAAATCCATAACTATAGATTTATGAAGTACAGTAAAACACACTTGAACTGTAAATTTCCACTATATTTAACTATGAAATTTATAACATGTTTCGCTAACACTGTAGCTTCATCAGATGACACAGGTATAATGATTGTTAAAAATAATTGATGTACAATAAGGTTCAGATAATTACAAATAACAATAAAACTAGAAATAGAGGGAAGGGTTATATTTTGGGGAAAACCAATAAGTGGTGGTTGTAATTATAATAAAGTAGGTAATGTGTTTATTAAGCCCTAAAGGTGTAGATAGTGGTCAACAGAATAAATTTAATAAAGGTGAACTATTTAAATCTAATTGATCATTTAATAACAGGTCCGTATTTTTAAGTTTGTTTATTTCCATAGACTCTAACAGATTAAGTTTAAAACCTTTATTTTCGGTATGTAGAATTTTGAAAGAAGGGTCAAAATTATGTTGGCTATCAAGTAAATGATTAGCATAGTTCGAATCACTTTTATTTTTGGCAAAACTATTATAATGTTCTTGTACTCTTTTCTTAAAATATCTACCTGTTTGGCCAATGTAAGTTTTCGGACAATCCATACATTTCAACTTATAGACTCCAGATTTTTTATTAATGTCGCTTTTAGTTTTATTATTTTTAATGAACCTGCCTAAAGAGTTATTTGTTTTGTAAGATACATTTATATCCAGTTTATTGAGAAAGTTACCAATTATTTTGCTAGGTTGTCCAATGAAAGAAACAGTTTTAAATTTGTCTGATGACGTTTTCACTCTTGGAAATACTAAGTCAATGGTCTTTTTATACGTCTTCTTTTTTAAGATGTTATTAATTAAATTAGCTTTATAACCATTGTTTACGGCTATTTGTTTAATATAGTTTAATTCTTTTTGAAAATTTATCTTGTTAAGAGGGAGAGTTACTAATCTATGGATCATACTGTGAAAGGCAGCTAATTTGTGTTGAGTAGGATGGCAAGAAGAGTTAGGTATGACGGTGTCAGTATGAGAAGGTTTATGAAAGACCGAGAAACTGTGTTGATCATTTTCTCTTTTAATATTTAAATCAAGAAAATTAATAGATTTATCCAATTCTTGTTCGATTGTGAATTTTATATTTTTGTGTAAACTATTAATATACTCTAAAAATATATTTAATTGTCTATCAGTTCCAAGAAAACAGGCCAAGACGTCGTCAACGTACCTGTGCCAGTAAAGAAAATGTTTGAAAAGAGGGTGTTTGCTGATCTTTTCTTCTAAAAAATCCATGAATATTTCAGCCAATAAAGGGCTAAGAGGGTTGCCCATTATTAGGCCATTTTTACTAGTGTATATTTGATCATTAAACTCAAAATAATTTTGTTCGAGACATACAGATAGTGAATCTAAGATTTCTTGTTTTTTAACAACATTAATATTTTTTAAGTCTAATAGTTGATTAACCAAAGTGATTGTTTCATCTATAGGTATGCTTGGGAATAAATTTGTCACATCAAACGAAATTAACTTGGCATTATTAGGTAAATTGAAAAAGGCTTCAAATATAATATTCACGATAATATTTCTACCAAAAACTTAGAAATATTAGGTGTCGAAACAGAAATTGCACTTAAAGATATTCCTTCAAACATTCCACTTAAACACGAAGCCTCTACCATAATAAAGAAAGAATTTTTAAACCAAACCTTTCCAAGTCAAGAAATTCAAACAGCTATAGATATTAAAAATAAATCTAGTAATATAGTTTTTACTAAAGCAGACAAGGGAAACACAGTAGTAGCAATTAACAAAACTAGTTATATTCAAAAAACTATTGAATTTTTAAATCCTAGTAATTATCAAATTTTAAAACGCGATCCTACTGCTGTTTTCCAAAAATCTATAAAAACAGTGTTACTTAATTGTAAAAGTTTGTTTTCTGACATAGATTCTAGTAGATTAACAATCATGAACCCTCAACCTCCCAAAATGTATTCGCTAATTAAACTTCATAAAGAGGGATACCCTATTAGACCTGTAGTCTCATTTTTCACAGCACCGTCTTACAAACTTTCCAAAAAATTAATTGACATAATCAAAAGTAACACGCATTTTACAGCTAAATTCGCAATAAAAAATTCTTTGGAGTTAGTAAATAAAATCAAAAATATTCATTTACCTAATAATGCCAAGTTAATTTCGTTTGATGTGACAAATTTATTCCCAAGCATACCTATAGATGAAACAATCACTTTGGTTAATCAACTATTAGACTTAAAAAATATTAATGTTGTTAAAAAACAAGAAATCTTAGATTCACTATCTGTATGTCTCGAACAAAATTATTTTGAGTTTAATGATCAAATATACACTAGTAAAAATGGCCTAATAATGGGCAACCCTCTTAGCCCTTTATTGGCTGAAATATTCATGGATTTTTTAGAAGAAAAGATCAGCAAACACCCTCTTTTCAAACATTTTCTTTACTGGCACAGGTACGTTGACGACGTCTTGGCCTGTTTTCTTGGAACTGATAGACAATTAAATATATTTTTAGAGTATATTAATAGTTTACACAAAAATATAAAATTCACAATCGAACAAGAATTGGATAAATCTATTAATTTTCTTGATTTAAATATTAAAAGAGAAAATGATCAACACAGTTTCTCGGTCTTTCATAAACCTTCTCATACTGACACCGTCATACCTAACTCTTCTTGCCATCCTACTCAACACAAATTAGCTGCCTTTCACAGTATGATCCATAGATTAGTAACTCTCCCTCTTAACAAGATAAATTTTCAAAAAGAATTAAACTATATTAAACAAATAGCCGTAAACAATGGTTATAAAGCTAATTTAATTAATAACATCTTAAAAAAGAAGACGTATAAAAAGACCATTGACTTAGTATTTCCAAGAGTGAAAACGTCATCAGACAAATTTAAAACTGTTTCTTTCATTGGACAACCTAGCAAAATAATTGGTAACTTTCTCAATAAACTGGATATAAATGTATCTTACAAAACAAATAACTCTTTAGGCAGGTTCATTAAAAATAATAAAACTAAAAGCGACATTAATAAAAAATCTGGAGTCTATAAGTTGAAATGTATGGATTGTCCGAAAACTTACATTGGCCAAACAGGTAGATATTTTAAGAAAAGAGTACAAGAACATTATAATAGTTTTGCCAAAAATAAAAGTGATTCGAACTATGCTAATCATTTACTTGATAGCCAACATAATTTTGACCCTTCTTTCAAAATTCTACATACCGAAAATAAAGGTTTTAAACTTAATCTGTTAGAGTCTATGGAAATAAACAAACTTAAAAATACGGACCTGTTATTAAATGATCAATTAGATTTAAATAGTTCACCTTTATTAAATTTATTCTGTTGACCACTATCTACACCTTTAGGGCTTAATAAACACATTACCTACTTTATTATAATTACAACCACCACTTATTGGTTTTCCCCAAAATATAACCCTTCCCTCTATTTCTAGTTTTATTGTTATTTGTAATTATCTGAACCTTATTGTACATCAATTATTTTTAACAATCATTATACCTGTGTCATCTGATGAAGCTACAGTGTTAGCGAAACATGTTATAAATTTCATAGTTAAATATAGTGGAAATTTACAGTTCAAGTGTGTTTTACTGTACTTCATAAATCTATGAAAGTTATTACTTTAAATTTATTAATATTAAGAATTAATTTAGTACGTTTGCACCATAACAATAACCTATTTAAATCATCTTGCAATAACTGACAATCACTCAGTGATTTTATAACCCGAAACAACTTTACATGATCAGTAAATAGCAGAAATGATGAGACCGAAAAAACATCGATAATATCATTACTAAAACAATCAAAAAGAAATGCAGAGAGATGCCCACCTTGTGGGACTCCAGATGTGATTAGAACTTCTCAGGAAACAGTATTTTTCTTTTAATTGTTTGTGTTCGACCTCTAAGATTATACTATCAAGCGAGCACAACAAGCTACCAAAAATTCCCAAAGCTGAGAGTTTCTGAATAAGCAAATCATGTCCAACCTTGTGAAAGGCCTTGAAAAAATCAGTATAAATGCATCAATCTGTAACCTATTCTCCAACGCCTCCAACAAAGCCTGTTCATAAAACAAAAGGTTGGTAACAGTGGATCTTCCCCGTGTTGTTCATTGATTATAATATGCTTAAAAAATTAGATCACTTTATCGGCCACATGCTTCAAAGACTTTCGAGATCAATGACACTCTTGCTATGGGAAGATAGTTCTCAATATCTGATTTATTACTATCTTTAAAAATTGGTGTAACATAGGATTTCTTCCAACTGTCTGAAAAGGTTCCATTAGATAAAGACAAGTTAAAAATACCACACAAAATCTGAGCAAGTACAAATTCATAAGACGTACTGTAATAAAATTACAGGTATTCCATCTGGACCTAGGCACAGATGTTGTTTCAAATCGTTTATCTTGTTAAAATCATCAATACCAGACACCTGCACTTTACCAAGGCCTACAGACTTATCACAAGATGTGTTTCATTATTTGAATTCTGGCATTGAGCATACACCGAGGCCAAACTCTGATATTTGTACGGGATCAGTCGATTTATTATTCAGGTAAGTCATAGATTGCGGGCACTGACGATATCGTCAGTGATTGCGGGTACTCTGAAATCCCTAACAAAAGATTTAGAGTAGGTAACACAATTGTTAAAAATTTTAATTTTTTGCTAAATTAAAATCTATTATTATTTGTAGGTTTTTGCGATAGCAGATTAAATTTTTTCTTTTTAAGATTACATAATATTTAAAGTTTCGCGAGAAAAGAAGCAAGGTACGCAACACCAAAAACGAACATACAAAATTTATATCTCAAAACAGAGTAGTTTTTAATGTAGATAGGTTTATAAATAGGCACTTTTTTATATTTGCACTTAAGGCAAATGGCATACTATACCTATTATACCACAGACGAGAACAAAAGGGAAAAATATCGTAAATCAAAAATTGTATGTTCAGGTAGACCCGATGAATTTGTATTTAAGACCGAGACTCTGCGCTTATACAAGTTAAAAATGGTGGCCTGCTTACTCAAAATGCTGCTGAACATCATTCATTTTATAAGTGGTGTTTTTTTTTAGCCACAGAACCGTTCATTTGAGCCCATATTTATTCTATAGGGTTTAATTCGCAATGGTATGGAGGAAGTCGAAGTACTGTACCTAATATACCGCTTTTTTGCCATTTCGTCAACAGCATATTTTACAAAGCGGTGTTTGTGTGTCTTCACAATTATTAGTAGCTTTTTTTTTATCATATCGTCTTAAAATGGTTTTTTTGTATTGATAAAAGCCACAGAATTATTTTTCTTTTTTTCCAAGCAGTTGCAGGCAACTCTCCACATCTTAAATGGTATGGAACATTCTCCAAAACAACGACGAAGCCCGTTGGAGTAAGCTTAATCATTTCCTCGAATACGTCAGCCAATCCCGGTAGAATTTAGAAAGCTTATCTCTTTTTATTTTAGGAACATCTTCTATTATTGCAAGTAAAATTTCATCTTAAAGTGGGAATTTCTTTTTTAAAATATAATGAATGTATGTACTTTCCTTCCCATAATATTTGTTTGTCTTCGTCTAAAGGCTTTCTATATGCCTTCCTGATGTTGGCTTTGATTGATTAACAGTTCCACTCCTCCCCTCACGTATGAGATTTTAGATGGTCGACTTTCCAATTCCGGTAATCTTTGAACATACACACATGTACAATCGACGCTGTTAGCAATATTTTGGTGTTTAGGTGCATTAAATACGTTAAGTACAATTAATTTTTCATTGATAGATAACGCACATTTGTACGCACGTTTAACTGAAATGAATCCCGAAAGACTATCCATTTTGAACAATACTAAAAAACCGACATAGTAGTGTAATAATATGCTGCAAGCACTGATTTTTATACAGGTTCTTACTTTGCTTAAGGTGCAAGGTAAGCTCAGGGACCGGCGCGGCGCTAGGATTTCGGGCCCCGTGTAAACGTTCTCAAGCCCCTGCCTCCTCAAATATTTTACTCTACAATTTGGTTTTCAGTTTTTAAATCAGTGAAATAACGCCTTTTTTGGAAAAATATTTTAATGCTCGCGGTTTTAAACACGGTAGTCAATATATACGTTAAACAAAAGTGAAGGCGTAAATCAAATTGAGAACGAAATATCGCTTGATCCTCATTTATTTCCCTCTCCCAATTTTAAACAGAGATATAATTATATTCATAGGCGTAATTCGGGGGTGGCAGTTGCAGTTGCCACCCCAGAATTGTCAAGCCCAGTATTTTGCCATCCCAGAATTTTTAAGTAAATGTCTCAATAATTTACAAATACCTAAAAGTGAAAAATACAAGTCTACAAGTAAATTTTTTTAACTTTATCGATTCTCCATTAATCAATTAATCATGGTTAGTTTAGCATTTTGTAAATTATAAACTTAGATAGAAATTGAAGTAGTAGACTTTACGCAATGAAATAAGCAACATTAAATGCGTGAGTTTTTCACAAAGTTGTTAAATCACTGCATAGAAATCGCGGACAAGTGCGGGTTTAAAGTCGCTGAGCTGCCACGAAAGGGAAAAATTCCCTAAAAATTGAGAGAGGGAGTAAAGCTCCATTTGAATCTGTAGAGTAACACTACAAAGTTTTAATCCTCTGGTCAGTTATTGATATCCTAAACGAGGACATAGAGGCCAGGCTTCAAAAAAACAACCTAGATGTACTTAACCACTTAAGCAAAGTTCTAGGTCGAACTGATGTAGACACAGCCAGTGTACACTATGTGTGTAAATATTACAATTTAGACAATAAACTTCTTCTGTCTGAACTGAGATGTTTTTACAAAATGGGAGATTCAAGAAACAAAACTATTCAAGAAAGAGCTGTCGTTATTATACATAAATATTTTTTTAACTTTTTCATTTGGTTTTCTTCGTGCTTACGGCAGTTAAAAACATACACCAGAAATACGATTGGCCAGGAGAGGTTGTCTTCGTTAGCTCCTTTGACTATTGAAAGGAGTGTTGAAGTAAACATTTCCAAAGTTATTGATGACTTTAATTCAATTCATGAGATGTTTTTACAAAATGGGAGATTCAAGAAACAAAACTATTCAAGAAAGAGCTCTCGTTATTATACATAAATCTTTTTTTAACTTTTTCATTTGGTTTTCTTCGTGCTTACGGCAGTTAAAAACATACACCAGAAATACGATTGGCCAGGAGAGGTTGTCCTCGTTAGCTCCTTTGACTATTGAAAGGAGTGTTGAAGTAAACATTTCCAAAGTTATTGATGACTTTAATTCAATTCATGAGATGTTTTTACAAAATGGGAGATTCAAGAAACAAAACTATTCAAAAAAGAGCTGTCGTTATTAAACATAAATATTTTTTTAACTTTTTCATTTGGTTTTCTTCGTGCTTACGGCAGTTAAAAACATACACCAGAAATACGATTGGCCAGGAGAGGTTGTCCTCGTTAGCTCCTTTGACTATTGAAAGGAGTGTTGAAGTAAACATTTCCAAAGTTATTGATGACTTTAATTCAAGCCCAAAAATAACTTGTGTATGATGACATTAAGTAAAAGTAAAAGATTTTTTTGTATCATGTTTGCTTGATTTTTCCTTTTATCATAAACAAATGGGCTGAGCACACATAAATTAAAATTAGGCACACTTTGGAGGTGTGTGTGAACGATAATTACTTTACTTGTGGTTTAGTTAATAATTGAAGTCATTCAAAATTATTGTTTTAGGGTAAAATGTTAGCAGTTAAAGTATTGTAAAAATAGTGTGAAAAAACTTCAAAAACTAACAAATTTAAAGCCAGTTTTTAAAAATTTTCCGGGAAAAGACCCCCGGATCCCTCTTTCACCTGAAGGTATTTCATACCCCCCGCCCCCCGGTAGGTCTTGCTACCCCAGTTAAAAAGCTGAAATGACGCCTGTGATTATATTTATTTTTGTACCAATCCTGAAATAATATCAAAAAATCGTCCCGATTCACCCCGAATGACGGTATAAGTATCTTTTTAACTTGTGAAACTTGTAACACTGTATATAGCGATATTTTCTTACGTTTGGCCAGGAATACATTTGTAAGAAGCATAGAGTCCGTCGTCGTCACAGGTGGTTTGTAATTCCATGCTTCCTAAAAATCCCTCCCCTCTTCTGAGATCATAATCTTGTTGAGCCATTGCGCAAGACGTTGACACTAAAACAACAGTTAAAAACGGTAGATATGTAATATGCACAGTGACGGAAATAAAATTTCGTACATCGAGGTTAACATTTAATGCCATTTTTGAATACTTTGGTAAACTTGCCTTTTTACAATTATCTCACCTCTATACCTTGCGTTTCTTATTTCAGTAATGATAGAAAAAAGGCTATACAGGGTGTATTTTAATTGAGTACCGATACTTAAGGTTGTGAATCCTTGGGTGATTTTAAGGTGAAAAGTTCATATAAGCATGGGTCCGCAAGCCCTTCATTTTTGAGATACAGGGTGTTACAATTTTTAAGTTTAGCAAAAAATATGTACGCCACTGCCTTTTTTCTCTTTGATATCATGGTTATTTAGACAGTTCAATATCTAGTGCAAAGTACCTTTTGATAATTTTTTCACTTCGGCTACGTTTAGGAGATAAATGCAATTTTATCAAACTCTGATATGGACATAGTGATATGCAAATAAATGTAATTTCTTTTTTAAATCGAAAAACGTTGGTCACACGAGGAAAGTCTAGGGACCATTTTTACTAAATGGTAAAGTGCAGTTTTAAAAGTAATATTTATTTTGAAGAAAAACAGGGGCGTATCATTTTTTTCGTTAAAATTATCAAAATATACGTTAACGCGGACGCTACTGGTAGAAGTAAACAAAATCTTTTTTATGAAATAAATATGTTTTTATGCCTACTTAGTGTCTACTAAAATTCAAAATGATATCTAAAGCGGTCTTAAAAATATTAAGGAAAAATCGTTTTTTTTTTTAATTTATAACACCCTGTATCTCAAAAATGAAGGGCTTGCGGACCCATGCTTATATGAACTTTTCAACCTAAAATCACCCAAGGATTCACAACCTTAAGTATCGGCACTCAATTAAAAAACACCCTGTATATAAAGATAGTTGAGCAAGTTGGGAAACCAAGAAGCACAATACAAAGCCTCAGAACTAAATGCGAAAATACAGAATCATTGGAAAGAAGGGCTGGAAGTGGCAGAAGAAACATTTCAAACGAAAATCAAGATAATAATATACAATACATGACTTCAAAATTAAATGTAAAACAGATTATTCATATAATAATAATAAAAAAAACATTGGTTTAATATTTAAAAGCGGTACTATTTTTTCCACTAATAAGTTTAAACGTTTGTTTGTTTGCTTGTGTGCCACTACAGCCGTCTGAAATGGATTGTTTCGCAAAAAATCTATTAGATCATTATCTTGATTTTCGTTTGAAATTTTTCTTCTGCCCACATGTGTCAGGAAGAGAATAAAAGTTTCGGTACGATAACGACGGAAGTTGAAGGGGGGAAATTATAGATTTAATGGTCAGAAAACGGAAAATTCTGGCCCCCAAATCATAGCTGTTCATCTAGACAAATAGTACACGATTCTTGAAGTTTTTCCGATTTATACGGAAAATTTTGCTCTCTCGTTGTGTATTTCAAAGAGATGTCATGTATATTATATATATATGTGTATATACATAGTACATATTATTATGTGATGTATATATGATGGACAACAATATATAGCGATTATTCAGTTGCAACACTGGGCGAGAGAGAAAGCAGAAAGGTATCTATAGTTGATGCAAAACAAAAACCGTTGCACGTCATACCCTTCCAGTGACGTCTGTTATCGACAGTGTTGCCAGCTTGTAACCAAAGTGTCCGAGTGAGGGAATTACACAGTTTTTTTTCATAGAAAGAAGATAAATATACAAAAATTTCTCATAGTTTATATATTTGTTTACTGCATAATACCTTTTACCATTAACGTTAGTAGATCTAATACTTCTTTTATTTTCATTTTGCCAAGATCGACCAATGGTACCATTCTAAAAAATCCATGTTTCATCCAAGAAAACAAATTGGTGCAAGAATGCTTCTCTTTCTTTAATATATTCTTTCAAAAATACCAGTCGTTTGAAAGCTACATGGGAAAGTTCCATAGGCCCTTGCCTCAGTTCATCTTTTTACCATCCGAAGCCCATTTTCTTGAAAAGGCTTTTTAAAGAGGTAAGACAACCATCAAACAGTTTTCTGTCTTTTAATTCCTAACTTAGAGTTGTCAAAGTTACATGATGTTCTAAAAAAGTTATAGCTTATGAATAACCGATGTAAAATATTATAACTTTTTAATAATACAACTTACTTGTTTCGTACATTCCATAAATAGTGTCACGGCTAGAACTTACATCCAATCTTCACACATTTACAACTCTCTTTGAATTAGAACGTTTGTTTTAAGGTGATTCTAATAAGTTAATTTCCTTAACTGTTGTTGAAATGGCGCTTACAGTGGAGATATTCAAATTTAGGTTAGTTCAGACTTCAGGTTTAGTTCAGTCAGATCCAAATAACCCTATAAAGCTACAGGAAGCCGTCGTTGACTTTCCTTCTAAACATGTGTGATGTTCGTGAAGATTTTGATTTCTTGTAAAAACTTGAGAAGTACTGAGAAAATACAGAAAATCGTAAGAAAAAGTCCTGTTTGTTATTATCCAGAAACTTCCTCTTTATCTGTTGCATATACATATAGAGAGAGAGCGAAATTTTCCGTATAAATCGAAAAATTTTCAAGAATCGTGTACCGTTTGTCTAGATAAACAGCTATGATTTCGGGGTCAGAATTTTCCGTTTTCTTACCATCAAACCTATCATTTCCCCCCTTCAACTTCCGTCGTTATCGTACCGAAACATTTATTCCCTTCCTGACACCTGTGTGCCACTTCCAGCCCTTCTTTCCAATGATCCTGTATTTTCCCAGGGCCCAGGCTCTGTATAGTGCTTCTTGGGTTCCCAAATTGCTCAGCTATTCTTCGTAGAGAAACACCGTCTTCGAATAAAGCAATTAATCTCGCCTTCTTGAGTTGATTCATGTTCACAAAATTTGTTAAAATGAAATAATATAATTTTCAAATCTGATGACACCGATAACAATTTGTCAAAAAGTGCATTTCTAGGTGATCTAGGTATACAAAAGCCGACATCACATCAGGAAAAAATAAGTGTGCGAAATTTTATTTCCGTCACTGTACATACCTACTGATTATCATAGTTTTGCCATTTCTAAATATGCAGTGAAACATGGAAAATAATAGAAGAGCCTATGTAAATATCAACCCAAAATTATTAATGCCAAAGTATTGTTGTATCATCATCGAACATGGTGAATTTACCATTTATAAAAGTTGCAAAGTCATTCATATGGATGGACAACAAAGGAGCAAGAACTGAACCTTGAGGTTCTCCACAATCATTTTGTTATTTTTTTATTTCTTACCATTTAAGAATAATACTTGAGATCTTCAGATATTGCTATGATTTAAACCACTTTACACCTCCAAAGCCATAAAGCTCCATTAAATATAAGTCGAGGTTAACACAATTAAATTAGAAATAGCACAAAATATTGCTGCTGCTGCTACCAGATCTCCTTCATTAAGCTTTTATTAAAGATGTTCAAGAAATGAAAAGATAGCGCCATTAGTATTTTTAACAATTTTTTCAATAATTTTAGAAAGTGTGTGGAAGCAAAGAAATTGGTCAAAAATTAAATGGAAATTCATAATTACCTTCTTTATAAATCGGAATAACAATAGCTGATTTAAGACGTTGTGGGAATATTCCGATTTCAAAGGAAATATTTATTACTTTTAAAGCAGGAACAGAGATAGTTGTGAAACATTTTTAATAGATAAATTATCCCATTTAGCAGAACTTTTATTTTTTATTTCCAAAATGACTAATTTCCTTTCTTGTACCGGGTGTCCCACTAAGAATGGCTGTCGGCCGTATCTCAGAAAGTGTTAGTCGTATGGGTTGCGGAAAAAAATATATTAGGTAAAGTGGTCATGAGAAATTGCTGGAAATTATTTTCAAGTTTCTCAGACTGACGCTAGAGGGCGCAACAGTAACGGTAAATATGAATCACGAAGTTTCCTCTCAAAATTCGCCTAGTTAAGGTATCCAACATTTTTGTATATTTCGAAGATTTATTAATAAAATTCACCTATAGAACGTGGTCGTCACTTTTCAAATAAAGTGGTGGGGGAAGGTTGAACATTATTTGTAATAAATGCTGATAACTCCGGTCTGGCTTAACATAATTTAGGAAACTTAGTTTTGTTAAAAAAGGCTTTTCTCACCCTATATATCATCTTATGAACTACGGCAATATGTGTTTTACACTAGGCGCTAGGGGGCGCTGTCTTACAACTTCACAAACATTGCGCGTTTTTTCCATAATTGTAAATATAATAGTATATTCAATTTTATCTGATTACAAGGATGATTAAAAGTCTAAGATGTCAGCGAAAACCGCAAGTTAATATCTATTTTCAATCCGGAGATATCAACAACAATAATCATAATTACATTATGATTTTATTTTCAAGTTGCCATTGTAAAGGTTTTTTTAAGAGTCAAATAGGCCTTGGAAAAACAAAATATGAATTGAAACTGTGCACGCGTGTCACCTTTCATTATTACGTCAAAATTTCTGTCGTGCCAACAGTGTTGTGTCGTATTTGATTTTCAAAATGCCTCTGTTACTTGAAGAAGCGGTTGACATCATTGCGGTGTATTTTGAATGTTTGGGAAATGCAACAATTGCTGAACGGGTTTCTGCAGTACGATATCCTCAAAGGCGCCGATACGACAGTAGAATGTTTAATCGTTTAATTAGCCGTTTTCGTACTACTGGATGTATTCGTCGCCCTGTATATCGCAGACGCCGCCGAAGTCGAACCGAGGAAAACATTTATTTATTTATTTATTTATTTATTTATTTATTAATGTTAAAATCGTATAGATGTACACAAGTCAAAGTAATCAGCAGTTAAACTGCACTAAAGAAAGACTTAAAAAAAGAAAAAATTACTTAAAATACAGTCAATACAATAAAATTTTATATAACTGTCAATACACTAAAGTACACCTTAAATACAGTCATTAAACAACAGACCACATTTAAAGATTTTAACTCACATAGACACTCTCCATAGATACAAAAGTTAAAAATATATAAACACTTAAATTTGTTAAAACTTATAAGCTATTTTAGAAAGTAGAATTTAAAAATTACATTTAAAATATTCATCAACACTGTAGAAGGCTTTCGAGACAAGCAGTGCTTTGACCTCATTTTTAAATTTGTCGATTGGTAGCTGTTTAATTAAAGACGGTAGCCTGTTAAACATTTTAACAGCCGAAAACTCAGGACGACTTTGGCATTTATTCAATCTACAAAATATAGGCACCAGTGCCCCTTTACCCCTTGTATTATGATCATGAATATCCTGATGGGTAGTATATGAAGCCTCCTTTTTTCTGACATGCAGCAGGCATTCCATTATGTAGTTCGATGGGAAGGTAAGTATTTTTAATTCTATGAAAGCCTGTCTGCAGTCTTGTCTCCATCCGAGACCAGCAATCAGCCTAACAGCCCTTCTCTGAAGGCCGAAGATTCTACCAGCCTGTGCAGCGCCACCCCACGCAAGTAAAGCGTAAGTCATGATTGAGTGAAATGTAGCAAAATATACCATTTTTAGTGTGACCTCAGACACACACCCATTAAGACTGCGTATTACAAATACACTGCTGCTGAGTCTCTTTGCAACATTTGCTATATGATGATCCCATTTTAATTTAGGATCTAAATCAACGCCCAGAAAATGAGCACACTGAGGGTTGTCATTGATATTGTCAATGTCTCTCAAAGTAAATACAACTCTATGCGTCTTCTCTCTATTAAGAAGAAGACCATTTGCGTCAAACCACTCGGCAGCTCTCGACTGTGCCCCCAATATTGTAAATGTTCTGGCATATGTGTAATTTAATCCACAAATTAGTATTATATTAATTGTTAGAGACTTGTGCATAGGATTTTATTAGAAGAAAGGTAAGTAATTATATCTACAGTGTGTACACGGATAGAGTTCGGAAGAGGAAAAACTTTTTTATTTGTGGGTTTAGAAGAAAAAGTTAATCTTTATAGAAACATCTGCTTGTGTTGAAACTACAATTTCGAATACCAAATTTACGATTAGTATACAGGGTACATCAAAAATAACATTTTTAATGATTTTGATCTCGATTTTTTTTTTGAAATTATATGAAAATATTTTCAAAACCGTGATTTATTACACCAATTGTGCAAAAAAAGTCTAATAAACATTTTTCTCAAAGTGGTTAATTTCATCATTTAAACGAAATCCAAAAAACTAAAAATGTTGTTTGCGACTAACCATGTTTTAAAACGTTTTTTTTTGTAGACTTGGAAGAAAAAGTCACTCTTTATGAAAACGTCTGCTTGTGTTGAAACTACAATTTCGAGTACCAACTTTACGATTACTATACAGGGTTAGCCAGACACAACATTTTTAGTTTTTTTGGATTTCGTTTAATATAAATTTACGTAAACTATTGTTGCTTTCCTACTTAGAATATAATTTCATATCTGGCCGAATAACGATTTTGTTGTAAGAAAACTATTTCTTATTTGTATTTTTATTATTACATGTCATAGGTATTTCTTCATTTTATTTAATTATAAATTATAAAATATTAAAATAAATAACGTTCTATTCGAACGTGGTACCACCGAGTTCAGCGCATAATTCAACTCGATATCTGAATTCCCGATAACAATTCCTAATTTGCTATATTGGGATATTTGCAATGACTTCTCTTATTTTTTCTTTCAAGAGATCTAGGTTTTTATTGAAATTGGTTTTATACACATGTTGCTTCAGATATCCCCACAAATGAAAGTCCATAATTGTGAGATGGGGACTCCTAGGTGGCCACTCATTTGGACCATACCTTCCAAACCATTTGTTCCCAAACTGATGATTTAGCCAATCACGAACAAATATCGTGGAATGAGCGGGACAGCCGTCTTGTTGGAAATGTAATTTTATTCGATCAGCTAAAGGTACCTATATCTTGCAAATGATCATAAGAAAAAGTGTTCAGAGGATGCAAATAAGTGTGTTGATTTAAATTGTTTTCTATAAAATATGGTCCAATTTGAGAAGATCTTTTTCTTAAAGACAGTTTGGGAAAATTTCTAACTGAATCCATTGTCATTACAGTTACAGCATCATCTTCATCATACTTTTTTTTCTCCCTTTTTTTATTTAAGACACTACCAGTTCTCATGAATTTTATTACAATTTTTTTTTAAACCCTTGCCCGTGAGAGAAACAGCAGGCCATATTTCATGGAATTCTCGAAGAACTGCCATATAGCTTTTTTTATATCCTAAACCATAACTTCGCACAATATCAATTCTTTGTTCTAACGTTAGCATTTTCTAATTTCACTATTATGCAGATTTATGAGAAAATTATGACACAAATATCAACAATTTGAAAGATGCAAAGTAACTAAAACATTTCATTTATTTAGAACAGGCTACTTGATATTTTATTATTTTAATAGTAGCTTTGAAATTAACCACTTTGAGAAAAATGTTTATTAGACTTTTTGCACAATTGGTGTAATAAATCACGGTTTTGAAAATATTTTCATATAATTTGAAAAAAAAAATCGAAATCAAAATAATTAAAAATGTTATTTTTGATGTACCCTGTATACTAATCGTAAATTTGGTATTCAAAATTGGAGTTTAACACAAGCTAACGTTTTTATGAAGAATAACTTTTTCTTCTAAACCCACAAATAAAAAAGTTTTTCCTCTTCCGAACTCTATCCGTGGACACACTGTATATGTTATAACTCTTAAATAGTTTAGGATAATGCCAATATTTCTCTTAATAGTTTTCAAGTCAATGTAATAAGTATTTTGTTTTTTTTAGGCTATATCCCTACCATATTGTGCTCCACCAGGCTTTGACCCTGCAAGATTATGATAGAAGATTGGATCATTGCTATTGGTTGCTCAATATGATATTGGAAGATAGAAATCTCCTCTCCAGAATTTTGTGGACTGATGAAGCTACTTTCCATAGTAATGGAGGAGTAAACCGCCATAATATGCATTATTAGTCGCGGGATAATCCCCATTGGATGCGGGAGGTGCAGCATCAAGCAAGATGGAGTGTCAATGTCTGGTGCGGCATTTTGGGTGGCAGAATAATTGGACCGTTTGTAATGAGTCGCTTACTGGGCAAAGATATTTACATTTTTTAAATTACGAACTCCCAATTCTTCTCGAAGATGTGCCCTTGGATATTCGCAGAACTATGGTTTTCCAACACGATGGATGTCCTGCACATTTTGCGGCAAACGTTCGTCAATTTCTTGACGACACATTTCCTGCAAGGTGGATAGGAAGAGGGAGTATATTTCCGTGGCCTGCCAGGTAATATTATAGGATATATTGTGATACTGTTAATGAAAGTGGTAATTTCTATTTTAGATCATCTGACTTAACATGCCTAGCCTTTTATCTATGGGGGAGATTGAAGGATCTTGTTTTCGTTACCAGACCCACCACAAGGGAAAACATGATAGAAAGGATAATGGACAGCAGCCGCCGTATCCCTATGGCAGAAGTGGAAACTGAAGTATTATCAACCAGGGAGAGATTGGAGTCGTGTACTTATACAGAACGATGGGCGACAATTTGAACATTTAGGGCGCCACTGAGAATTATTGTCGTAACGATATATTTGCTTGAAACATACGTACCATTATATTTTGTTTTTCCAAGGCCTATTTGACTCTTAAAAAAACCTTTACAATGGCAACTTGAAAATAAAATCATAATGTTCCGTAATTATGATTATTGTTGTTGATATCTCCGGATTGAAAATATATATTAACTTGCAGTTTTCGCTGACTTCTTATGACTTTTAATCATCCTTGTAATCAGGTAAAATTGAATATACTATTATATTTACAATTATGGAAAAAACGCGCAATGTTTGTGAAGTTGTAAGACAGCGCCCCCTAGCGCCTAGTGTAAAACACATATTGCCGTAGTTCATAAGATGATATATAGAGCGAGAAAAGCCCTTTTTAACAAAACTAAGTTTACTAAATTATCTTAAGCCAGACCGGAGTTATCAGCATTTATTACAAATAATGTTCAACCTTCCCCCACCACTTTATTTGAAAAGTGACGAACACGTTCTATAGGTGAATTTTATTAATAAATCTTCGAAATGTACAAAAATGTTATTTTCGGGATACCTTAACTAGGCGACTTTTGAGGAAACTTTGTGATTCATATTTACCGTTACTGTTGCGCCCTCTAGCGTCAGTCTGAGAAACTTGAAAATAATTTCCAACAATTTCTCATGACCACTTTACCTCATACATTTTTTTTCCGCAAGCCATACGACTAACACTTTCTGAGATACGGCCGACAGCCATTCTTAGTGGGACACCCGGTACATCGGTTATTGGACTAAAGAAAAACGCACCCCTAATTTTTACATCCATCATGCATGAAATTGGATCAATGCATGAACGAATATTTTTAGAAAGTAAAAATGGTTAAGTTCTTAAGTTTGTCAGAAGATTAAATTATTAAAAATTTTCCCACACTCTTTACGTGGATTTAATGACTATTATTATACGATTATAAAAATAATCTTTTTTGGCTTTTTTAATTAACTTTTCTTATATGTTTTTAGAATTGTTAAAATATGAAATGAATTATGGAAAAAAAGAATATTATATTGAAGTGAGCGTAAATTCTTAGAACTTATTTTAATACCCTTTGATAACCAACATTTTATATTGCTTTTTTTTTAATAATTCTAATGAGACAAGCTTTGGTAAATATGTCGTTGTATATTCTTTTCGTCTATAATAGAATCGCAATTAAAACCAATTTCGTAACAGCATCGTGTAGTGTCACTTTCAGAAGAAAGCATTTATCTCCCGATGCTAAAGGAATAATTAAAAATGTGTACCAATCTTTGCTGAAATGAGACTTTAATTCAAATGAAGATTTAGCCGAGACGTCTTCTTAAACAGTACTTCTTTATCTTTGGTAAAGGATATAGTACTGAAATCTATATCATTCCCAGAAAGAAGCGAAGTGACTGTGGCACATTTACATTTAGAAGTATTGACGAGAACGATTTGAATTTATTAAGAAGGAAAATTTATTAAATGTATGAAGAACAATCTGTACCTACCCTGGTTTTCCTAAAGAAGAAGCTTACCAACGACGAAATAAACATTTCCTTTAGTATTTCAAGCCTAAGAAAAATTTTGCTGAAAATTGGTTTTAAATATCACACGATTGGTAATGGAATCTCAACGTTTACGGAAATGGCGTCATAAAACCTATGCATAAAACGGCTACCGTCAAACGGGGTAAAGTGAATCATATGGCATATGAGGTTAAGTGAATCGCTCGGTGAATTTCGGGAATTTTCGCGATTCTTTCGATCAACAGGACTGAATGTGAATATCGGTGATAATCGGGTAGTGCACGCGTTGCTCACTATTTCACGTAAGTGGTCGACACGTTAAATATGTTTCCATGTTTTACCCGTTATTTTATGAAGTGCTAAAACGTTTGAATGCAGGCAACACTGGGAATAATTTTCGGACTTTCGACTTCCAAAAACAGTTTCTCTAATTCGTTAGGAATAATATGCCACATTCAAACATAGTCCTGTTACATAAGTTTAGCCCTAACCCCATTTTTACAAAAAAACAACAAATTAAGGGGTAAATGAATCATATTAAAAATAATGAAAATCAGCATTATCAGTGTTATTGATCTTAAAATGTCGTCATAGGACCACTTTGGCAATTAATTAAAAGTTTTGTATTATGAAGCATTAGTCTTTTATTGTTTATCAATTAATTTAAGTTTTTTTTAATTTTTAGAATGCCTCGTAGTTATAAAAAAAAGCTAGGAATTACGGGAAAGTGTAATTACGACAAAAGTTACGTAGAGCGCGCAGTTATCGCTGTACATAGGGGTGCTATGTCAATTCGGCAACCTGCCCAATCATTTGGTGTTCCCTATTCTACAGTTCAGAGAAGAGTCCGTGGAACTCATCAATTAAAGTACGGCCGCCAACCAGCATTAACCAATAACGAAGAACAAAGAATTAATGAATCCTTACAGATATGCGCTCACTGGGGATTTCCATTAATAGCTACAGATGTACGCGAAACAGTTCGGCAATACTTGGACAAAATGGGAAAGGTAGAAAGAAAATTTAAAAATAATCTTCCCGGAATCGACTGGCTCACATCTTTCATGAGGCGGCATCCACAGCTAACAATCAAATTAGCTGAAAATACGAAACGTGTTCGGGCTGGTCTAAAATATGAAAATATAGAAGAATATTTTAATATTTTTTGTAAGGCAGACCCTTTAAGACGTTGCACCCGCCAATTTAGTCAACTATGACGGAACGAATTTTACAGATGATTGTGGAGCAGTCAAAGTAGTTACAAAGCGGGGGTCTAAACACACGTATCGGACTGTAGACACATCAAAAACCAGCACCACTGTAATGTTCTCTATCGCGGCCGATGGGACCATGCTTGCACCGTACATTGTATACAAGGCAAAGCATATGTATGATGTATGAACAGAAGGTGGCCCAGAAGGAACAAGGTATAACAGAAGTTCTAGTGGCTGGTTCGATGCAGAGCTGTTTGAAGATTGGTTCCTTACAATTGCGTTGCCGTACCGGACAATCTAAACAGTCACCTAAGCATTACTGTTGTTGAAGCTTGTGAAAATAATGATATAAAATTTGTCTTGTTACCTCCCAACGCTACCCATATACTACAACCGCTGGATGTTGCATACTTCAGACCAATGAAAGCATGCTGGAGGATTGTCCTGAATTACTGGAAAATAAAAAATTGTGGCGTGCTGCCGAAAACATATTTTCCGAGGCTACTGGACAAAACAATTACGAAAGTAGGCCTTAGATCGAAAGAAAATGCTATGGCTGGTTTTCGCGCTACCGGCTTAAGCCCATTCGATCCTAATAAAGTGCTTCAAAAAATACCGAGAAAGATCGACAATGATGAAAACAAGGAAGGTAATGCTTGGAGCCAAGCTATAATTAATTATTTAGAGACGCTGAAGACGTCAGCCGGTGGTTCCCAACAAAAGCGAGGGAAAAAGTCAACATTTCACCCGGGAAAAGCATAGCTGTTGCCGACTTAATGATCAAGGAGCTAACCGACCAGGAACCAATGCGCATAGAAGAATCTTTAAGTGATAACGACACCGACGCAGCAATTTACAATGACGAATACGACCTTCCAACCATATCGACACCGATAGGAAATGCAAATAGAAACGATAGCGATAGCTCGATTGATATTGAAGCAACTCATCAGGAAGAAACATTGAAAGGCAAGACCTATGAGGATCTTTAGACAGGTGATTATATAATCGCAAAATTTTGCATTTTTCCTGGAGTTATCCAAACGTTGTTAAAAAACTTTTCGTGTGGTTCACTTTACCCAGGACAATCCTAAAGTGACAAAGATGTATCATTTACATATGTGATTCATTTTACCCCAACCTATGGGGTAAAGTGAATCACACCACGACCAAAAAAAATTGGGAACCTATTTTTGACGCAAACGTAACAAGTGCAGATTATGGTGAATAAATCATAGATAAATCTTCACTTATTTTTTTGAAATTTATATCTCGCCCGTTAGGGTAATATTAACGAAAAACTGAATTTTTTTATTCACTTTACACCGTTTGACGGTATTAAACAATATAGAGCAGAAAATCGACCTATTATCTACTTTGACGAAACATAGTTCGATACACATGACACTGCAAGAAAAGAATGGAATTATTTTTCAAATAATGTCAAACCAAGGCTCCTACAAATAAAGCCAGAAAAAATAACAACAGAATTTGTTGGGAAAACGATTGCTTAAATGCAATAAAAATAATGAAATCAAATTCAACCAATGTTTTTAGAATCAATACTACTCTTTGTCTAGATAAAATAAATGCTTTTCAAATATTCCATTAGCAACACAATTCCTCAACGGTCAGAGAAACAGCGAAACAAAATGCATTTAATGTTTTCAGAACAAATAATATTGTCGCCCAGACAAGCTACCAAATTTGCAAATATTATACTAAAACAGCGGCCTGTCGCTACGGTTAATTTGGCAAGAAATTGTTCTCAACACAATTCAGTGGTAAAAAGTCTATTTTTGAAGATTGTAAAAACGTATTATGTGCTTTGTCGCTGGGAGATAAAGCTCACCGCAGTACACAAAGCGGGAAAATTAATAGAGAAAACATGGCGGAACAGTAAATAGCCAATTAGAACACAACGCGCGAAATATGTGGCCTTCTGATTGGCCGGTCTGACGGCGGCATGATGTTTTAGCGACGGGAGCACACTAACGCTGCTTTCACACTATCAGGTTTGCCGGTCAGGTTTTAAACCCGAAGAAAACCGGAGAAGTAATAGTACATTGGTTTAAATGTGGTGTTTCACATTATCAGGTTCAGGCTCGGTGACCGGATGCAACCGGATGGGTCGACTGAAGCATCCGGCTGCCTGACGCCGGAAAAGTGGTAGTGGGGTATGCACAGCAACGTGCGCTTTTACACCTGTCCGGTTTAGTAAAGGGTCTTGGTTTAGTATTTGCTGCAACGTTATTGTGGAAGGGGCGACAGTAAATTTATAAAGAATGACCAGCGATATAGACATCCTATGGGTCCTTTTACGATTACATCGCTTTTTACGCTTTCTGTAAAATAACCACAAAGTTATAATATCATTACGATCCATCACTGATGACATCGACAAGTGGACTAAATTTATAAAACCGGACCGTCTGAAAACCTGATTGCGTTCGGATAATAAATTTTTACTTTAGGTTTCTGTCAGGTTTAAAACCTGACCGGCGAACCAGATAGTGTGAAAGCAGCGTTACGTTCTCGCGAGAACCACTGCGGATTAAACTAGTGAAAGGTCAACACGTGCGTCAAAATTATTTTGGGTCATCGTCCGTTGGACATAACAAAATAGCATAGGCTGAAATAAAAGCACCAAGTAATTGTAGTAATGTTATAAAAAGTTATTAATGTTATAAGTTAGTAGTTAATCATATATTAAAGTGTTATTGTGTAAACAAGTGCCGAATTGAATAAATAAACGCCAAGTTAAATGGGATCTAACTGTTTAATTCACCTAACCAATATATAAAACGAACCAGTGAAATAACCTAACTCGAGAAATATACAAAGCCTCACCGTTTTAATGGTGGGAGTTAAAAATAAAACTTGATTCCCACAGAAATAATAAAGAATACGTGTATGATAAACTTGAAACAGAAAATGGTCATACAGCGTTTTCCCCCCTACTATTGTGTATTTAATCCGATCAAACTAATATGGCACCAAGTGAAGTCAAATATTTGAAGGAATAATACTTCCTACACACTAAATACATCTGTAGTAGAATTAGTAAGAAACGTAGTAAGTAACATTTCTGCAAACAGTTGGAAAAACTGTATACAACATGTAATTAAGGTGGAAAATTCTTATATGTGTATGCAGGGACGCGCCATCCATATGGGCAAGGTCGTGCGGCGCACGAAGGCGCCAAGGCCCTAAAGACGCCAGGCCTTCAACACATGAGTGCTTTATTTGCTATTAAGTATCTACCGCAATTGTGAAAAATAATTACAAATAAGGTAAGTAAGTGATTAAATATATTAATTAACAGGGATGCAAATAATCTTTTTAATAACTTTTGTTTATGAAACAAATAAGGCTTAGTGTTTGATATTTTTTATTTATTTTATTTAGATGGCCAGAGAAGAAAAATAGAAATTGTCTGGTTACCAAAACTTGCGTAACGAGCAAAAACGGGAGGAAGACTTGGAGAAAACCAATTTTAAAATTAGTAACTTTTTCGAAAGACCACACAAGACACTACCTACTTCTGATAACAGTGATTTTCTATATTCAACAAAATCAAACTTGCCACCAAAATTAGAAAAGCAAGCTAATGAGGATGAAGATCCAAAAGAATTAGATCCTGATACGTTTCAGTCAGTGTCGGTACTATCATGTTCGGGTAAGCAGGACGAATTATCCGAAGAAGCGCCCCCTTCTAACGATCCAGGTCTTTGGCCGAGTTTATTGTCTCCAATTTAGGTACAAGAACTTGTCAAAAAAGGTCCAATGCATTGTCAAAATAAAACAATGTATCCTAAAGACAGAAGTGGACGTAAGTTTTCCGATATATATTTTACTCGAATTTTGTTAAATGGTGAAAAGGTTCAGCGTCATTGGTTGCTATATTCTATTGAAAAAAATGCAGTTTTCTGCTTCTGCTGCAAAATATTCAATGACCCCAACCCTAACAATCCATTGACTTTTAAAAACACTAACTTAAGTAACCAAGACGGTTTCAATGATTGGCATCATTTAAGCGAACATTTGAAAATCCACGAGAAAAGTAAATCTCATTTTCAAAATTTACGTGTCTGATCAGATTTACTAGATCGAACCGTTGATTCGGAAATGCAAAATTTATTAAAAAATTAAACTAAAGATTGGCGCAGTGTCGTTGAAAGAATAATTTATACTATTGAATTTTTGCTTGAACAAAACTTGGCTTTTCGTGGTCCTAGTAACAAATTATTTGAAAGAAATATTGGACATTTTTTAAAATGTATAGAAATTATAGCAAAATTTGATCTTAATATATTATATTATATATATTAATATATCTCAAAAAAATATTCCACTTTACCTTGGAGATAAAATTCAAAACGAAACCATTAAATTAATAGGTGACAATATAAGAAATAATATTTTAAAAGAAGTAAAAAAAGCAAAGTATTTTTCTATATTACTTGATTGTACTCCTGATTTGAGCCGCCAGGAGCAGATTTCTGTTTGCTTAGGATACGTTAATTTAAAAAACAATACATTTAGTGTCGAAGAACGGTTTTTAACATTTCGTCCTATAAGTGATACTAATAGGTGAAGGTTTAACCAACTCTTTACTAAAAACTTTGGAGAATTATGGTTTAGACATTTATAATATGCGCGGTCAAGGTTATGATAATGGTTCAAATCTGAAGGGTAAACATCAAGGTGTACAAAAAAAAAATTTTAGATATTAATCCAGGAGCAATGTTTGTACCTTGTTGTAACCACAGTTTGAACCTTGTCCTAAACGAAGCTGTAAAATCCAATAGTTCCAGTATAAATTTTTTTTTCAACTGTTCAAGAATTATATAATTTTTTTTCTGCCTTAACCAATCGGTGGTCTGTTTTAAAAAGTAACATTTCAAGTCTGATATTAAAGCCCTTGTCAGATACTAGATGGTCTAACAGAATTGGTGCAATAACCACCCCTCTAACATTTCAGTTGGACGAGATTTACGATGCTCTTTATGAAATATTATCCGGAAATAAATTTTGACAATACTACAATTACCTCCCTAGGTAAAAAAATTAAAAATTATGAGTTTGTGTGTATGGTAGTCTTGTGGTACAAGATTCTAAGTAAAGTGGATGTTTTTTTTTACTAAGATTCTGCGATTAAAAACATTTAATATTTCCCAGGCTTGCGAAAGTTTAATTAACCTCAATGTATTTTGTAAAACAATATCGATCTGACAAAGGCTTAAGTGACTTATTAGTAGATGCCAAAGAACTAGCTTCTTGCTTAAAAGTTGATGCAAAATTTATATCCGCAGAAGTTTTAAGGTCACGAAAGATTAAAAAACAATTCTCTTACGAAGGTGGCGACCAGCCGATTGAAAATCAAGAAATGAAATTTAAAGTAAATTGCTTTTTCAGAATGCTACGCATTACTCTTTCATCCGTACATGAAAGATTTAAACTATTATCGTGTCATTCTGATGTTTTTAATTTTTTGTGGAATGTTGACAATTTCGGCAAATATTCTGACCAATAATAATTTAATGTTTGTAAAAAACTGGAAGAAACCTTAACTGACAAAGATCGAAACGAGAAAGATATAAACGGAACAGAACTTTTACACAAATTACAATTTCTGCAAAATGGCGACAAAAATGCGACGTCTGTAGTAGAAACACTTAATTACATTACAACACACTCATTTCCAAACATTACGATTGCATTGCGCATAATATTAACCATTCCACTTTCTGTACCTACAGCCGAGAGGTCATTCTCTAAATTAAAGTTGATTAAAAATTATTTACGATCTAGAATGAGCCTAGAGCGGTTAGAAAATCTTGCTATCATTTCTATAGAGTCTGACTTTTTAAAGCAACTTGAAATGGAAAATCTTGTTAATGAATTTGCAAAAAGTAAAGCTAGAAAAGTCCGATTTTTGTAAGACCTCTCCATCATTATGTATTATCTGTTTCAAAACAATCGCTATTTTATTTCTTTATTTTTTTTTATTATTTTGAATTCAATCAATCAATCAAAAACATGCTTTATTGTCATAGAACACAAAATTTCTTATTGACAAAGTGTATTATATTCTAGATCCTACCTAAAATAGAGTTGAGAACAGAAGGGGACAAACACATCCATAAAAATCACAAGTAGTAATAAAGTCAACAAACTTAAAAATATAATAAATGCAAGTATTACAAACAGTTCACCAATGCAAATAAAACATTGGGAAATACACAACACAAAAAAGAAAAAAAAAAAAAAACAAATAACAAAACAGTTAAAATCTGTCATCAAAAAGCTCTTCCACAGAGTAATAAGCCTTAGATAAAAAATGTTTTTTGACTTTTCTTTTAAAAGTATTAAAGTTATTAGTGTTTTTAATTGGGACCGGCAGATGGTTATACATTTTTTTTGCATTGTAAATTAAGGATTTTTTTATTTGACTTGTAGATGGAATTGGTAGTGGAATGTTACGGCCCTGCCTAGTATCATAAATAATATTATAGTCTGCATTTCTATACTTTTTGAACACAATACACACACTTTCCAGAATATATATAGAGGGAAGAGTTAACAACTTTTGATTAAGAAATAGCGGCCGGCAAGAATCTCTTCTATTCATACCATACATAAACCTGATTGCCCTTTTTTGCATTAAAAATATGGTAGAAAACAAATATAGGCTACAACTTCCCCAAAAAGGAATGCCATATCTCAAATGACTTTCGATCAGTGCAAAGTACGCCATTCTAACCGCACCCGGCTCCAATTCCCTTGATGTTTTGTAATTTTGATACTGTTTTTGTTTTGTTACTGTTGTTTCGTATTCTAATAATATTTTTTCTGTACTTTCTGTTTGTCACAAATAAATATAGACATTAGTACTAAAAAGTATAGAGTTTTCTTCAAAAATTTCAACGATCAACTATGAGAGAAGGGTGGTAATTTTAGCTCAATATTATAATATTGGTTAAAGGCGCCTATCATTATTTCGCACGACGGCGCCGAAAATACTTGGAGCGTCCCTGTGTGAATGAGTACGAATATTCAACCCTTAATAATAAGTTTAGATGAAGATGAAATGATAGTGACACAGAACTAAATTTAGAGTAAAGTAGAATTAACTTGCCAAAATTAATTATTGTAAAACTTTTCTCTGTACACACATTGCACTGATGTATTTAAATCTTAAACTGAATTCTAATCTTGTATTAGTGTGTAGTCGTAACATTGTAAATTTTAATCATAATAACTTGTAAAAATCTTCTGGATACTGGGTGATGCATGGCTTAGTTGAACATAGGAAATCCCATGTAAATTTTGAGGTGGCTTAACATTGGCTCCCCTGTACATTTTAGAGAAAAATTGAATTATAATTCTTTGAAGAGGCCAATATAATAAACCCAGGTGCAAAGTTTGAATTAATTTTAAGAAGCCAATCCTAACTTATTCAATTAAATGTGGTGGCAAGATTACGAAATTTTCACAGTTTAGGCAATACAGCAAACACCAGCAAATAATTTCTATGACGCTATTGTCAAAAATTGACGTGAAGCGTTTCACCAATCCATCAATCACACATCCAAAATAAAAGACACCATTATGTTTTTCTTACTAAGCCTTTAATTTCACATAACATACCAAAGACTACAGATGATTTTCACAAAAACATTAATTAATTAAATGTTCGAACAACCCTCCATTAGCAGCTAAACAATATCCTACCCGGTCATACAATTAATTTCTAACATTACTGAGTTGATATTGAGAAATTCTGTCACATTCTAACGAAATAGAGTTTTTTAGCTTGTCTAGATTTTCAAATTTTACATCTTTATAAATAAAATTTTTTAAGTGACCCCACAGAAAGAAATCGTTTGGCGAAAGGTCAGGAGACCTGGCTGGCCGAAGGATTAGATGCCGAGGGCCAATAATCATGAGTATAAGAGAATTATAGGCAGAACAACCATCCATTTGACACCAGATCTCCTGATTTTCGCGTACAACTTTTTCTAGTGCGGGTTCAATTCGATTTTGTAGTAAGTCTAAATAGGTTACTGCTGTAAGGTTTCCTTCCATAAAAAATGGCCCAGTAATGTGACGTCCTACAATTCCCGCTCAAAAATTTATTTTTTGTGGATATTGCTTCCGAGTATGAACAAGACGCTGTTCATTTTCTTGGCTCCAATACCGGCAATTTTAAACATTTGGCTCGTTGTTGAGAGTGAATGTACTTTCATTGGTAAAACAAATATTTCTCAAAAAGTCCCTATTATTATTTGCTTTTTCCATTACCTCAAAACAGAATACTATTCTCCGTTCTTCAGCACCTTGCCTTAGCTCTTGATGTTTTTCATACTTGTTAGGAAAATATTTATGTCTTTTTAAAGTGCGCAGGCACTGTGGTTTCATGTTTTCCTACGGCTTGCCCAAGAATCCCCGTACTAATCATTTTATTTTCCTCTACGTGCAGTAAAATATCAAGATCTCTATTATCCCTTTCTTCAGCTCTATTGACATTCTGAGTTGAGCATTTACAGTTATCTATTACAGTGCCTTTGGCTTTAAATTTACTAATGATAAGTTTAATTAATGAAATGGAAGAGATATGCTTATCAGGGAATTGAACTGAAAACATTTCAGACACTGCTTTTAAACTGTTTCCTGTATAATACCACTTAATCATAGTTACTGTTTCCTTAATGGAATAACTAATATTTAGCTTTAATTAAA
This sequence comes from Polydrusus tereticollis, assembly GCA_963920685.1. Lineage (NCBI taxonomy): Eukaryota > Metazoa > Arthropoda > Insecta > Coleoptera > Curculionidae > Polydrusus > Polydrusus tereticollis. The sequence continues at coordinate 92,600,215 of OY987326.1, read as the reverse complement.
GCTCCTTCAATCAATATACTTTGCGTTTTGTCAATCTCAAATAATAATTTGCTGGTGTTTGCTGTATTACCTAAACTATAAAAATTTTGTAATTTTGCCATCACATTTAATTGAATAAGTTAGGATTGGCTTATTAAAATTTATTCAAACTTAGCACATGGGTTTATTATATCGGCTTCTTCAAAAAAACTATAATGCAATTTTTCTCTAAAATGTACATGGGAGCCAATATTTAGCCACCTCAAAATTTACATGAGTTTTCCATCATGACCCGGTATGTTTTTGTTTTTATTTTTACTTATATTTCAAGGACCTAATTTATACTTGCTTTGTTAATAGGAATTCAGTTTTCTTGAACAATAAAGCATATATTGATTGATTGATTGATTGATTGATAAATCGCACATACACAACGGTCTAATTGGGCGGCAGTGTTTCCAGCTCCAAACCGGAGGTGGACCCGCTTTGCTTCCGGACCAATTTAAAGTAAATCGCACAGAATATATAAATATCTATATTATTCTGTCTAAATAGTCTCTACTCTTTATTTCTTCTGTGAACTTACTTTTTTCGCATGTTCCATCTGGCCCATCATCTCCCAAGGGTACACATGTTAAGCCGGGACCACAAATTGAGGTGTGTTTTCCATTTGAAGGATCTCCAATACTGCAAGCTTCTCCTTCAGCTGAAGATTAAAAATCATAAGGTTATTTTTACAAATGTGCGACAAAGTTAAAAATCTTATTTTGGCGGGAAGTGCCGCGTCGGAACGTCAAGGACAACCTTAAGACTCGCCGGATTTTTTTCTACATTTAGTGGTAGGTATTACTTAACTTAAGAGCGGATTTAGTGCCGTCTCTAGGCAAGCAGAGCCCGGGGCCCTGGGTTTTTGAGGGCCCTGCGCAACGAAATTTAGAAACAAATAAACATCGATGTGTAAAGGTGCCCACAGACTAGCATTCATGTGTGTCATACATGTTTGCCATATACAGTGTGTGTCAGCCAAATGGAATAAATTCGATAATAAATACGATAATAAATACATGGGGGCGTGTCCGAAAAAACGCTCGGACACGTCGATTGAAATTTCTAGTTGCGCATTTTTTTCAATAAAAACTTCTTATACAGGGTGTGTCATGTAACAGTGGCCAATACTAACTTTCTTATTTTAAATGCAACACCTCGTATACTATTTAATTTTTGGATTCTTCAGAAAATTATAGACATATTTCATGTACAATATCCTATACCTATCTTCAACTGTTTCGGAAATATTAAGTGTTTTCAGATTTATTGCAAAAATTAACAACAAACTAAAAAACTAATAAGTAATACTGTTTATTTCTTGATAATGTAAAAAACAAAAAAAAACCTTTAATGTAGGAGATATTGAAAATTAATGTTAAAATGTTTTTACTGATATTAAATAAAGAAAAGGTATAAGTAGTTTTGTTTACTTTTGTTTAAAACGCCTGAGCTTAGCAAATTATTGTCTGTCTGCATGACAGTAGTTGTCAATGTTATAGTCGTTTGAATTTCGTCAACTGCATATCAGAAAAATGGTTTATTTAACAGAAATGCGCAAAGTAACAATTCTACAGATGATTGGTTATGGAGATAAAACACGGACACAAATGGAAATTGCTGGCTTATTTCATGAAAAATTTACAAATTTGCCGCCTATAACTCAAGGGACAATTAGTAAAATAGAAAAGCAGTTTCGCCAGCTTGGACATGTAAAGCAGATAAAAAAAAGTAGCTGCCAATGCAATAAGCAGTGATACCAAATTAGATATTATGCTTGAGATTCAGGAAAACCCACAAACTTCTAGTCGAAAAACTTCCCCAATGTTCGATGTTTGCCATTCATCGATTATTCGAACATTACAAGAAAATAAAATGTATCCCTATAAAATGATATCTACTCATGAGCTCATGGAAGACGATTTTGATAGGAGAACGTATTTTTATGAACAAGTGATGGCAATGTTAGATAACAATGTGATCCAATTAGAACATGTTTGGTTTTCCGATGAGTGCACCTTTACACTTCACGGTCATGCTAATCGTCAGAATTGCCGCTATTGGTCTAAGGAGGATCCTCACTGGATGAGAGAAGAGCATACGCAATATCCTGAAAAGGTTAATGTTTGGGCAAGAATTGTTGGAGATCATATCATAGGTCCCTTTTTCATTAATAGCAATTTAAATGGCGATAATTATTTATCACTGCTACAAAATAGTCTTGCCAACTTTGACAAACTTATATCCTAATCCAGCAAACCCACAACTTCCAGCGAATATGATATGGTTTCAGCAAGATGGAGCACCGCCCCATTACCAAATCAATGTCCGGCAGTACCTCCTCAACCGAGTATTTCCAAATCGGTGGATAGGGAGGCGTGGATCGATGGAATGGCCAGCACGATCCCCTGATCTGACGCCATTAGACTTCTTCTTAAGAAGTTATGTCAAAAATATTGTATACAGAACTAAACCCCTCGACTAGCTGACTTAAGAAGAAGAATAACGCTTGCGATTAGATCGGTCACGCCTGAGATGTTTAGTAACGTTAGAAGAAATTTCCATTTAAGATTAGGATGTTGCCAAGACGTTCGCGGCGAGCATTTTCAACATCTCCTACATTAATGTTTTTTTTTTTGTTTTTTACTTTATCAAGAAATAAACAGTATTACTTATTAGTTTTTTAGTATGTTGTTAATTTTTGCAATAAATCTGATAACACTTATACGCCCACATGTATTTATTATCGAATTTATTCCATTTGGCTGATACACACTGTGTGTGTAATTGTGTAATGTACATGTGCTGCGACAACCGCATACCCACAAACTTACACACTAGCTTGTCAAAAGTCAAAAGGTTAGTTACGAAGTGCACGATGAGTAGTGATGACGATTACATTCTATTAGCTATGGCGTACGCCGCTTTAAGTAAAAAAGCTATTATCGTTAGTGTCCCTCAATAATTAAAAAAGAGGATACGATTTTGAGGACTGCTATATCATCGCATGAGCGACTGACGGCCACACTTCGCTATTTAGCCATTGAAAATCATAATACCATAAATGTGTCTCGTATATTTCATCCCCTCCTGCCCCTGATTGTTTGGAATCTTTTATTTTCTTCATTTCTCTTCGCTATTTATTTTAGAGAATGGCAGATGTAGCTTTCGAGTGACACCTTTTGGCAATCAAATGCACCACCTAGCCCGTCCGACAAGAATCAGCCATTTACACATTTTGATGGATCTTTGCATCGACTCAATGGTAAAGTTTTCGTCATCATCATCAATTTCTCCGGGGTATAAATGTCGTTAATACAAAAATACTACGAACGTCCTACTTCCCTCACCACATTTTGGAAATTGAGTTTCTTAGATTGGGATGTTTTGCTGTCTAAAAAGTTTTCAAATTGTTTTTCTTTCTCTTCATCTTTGGTAAGCTCTTTAAAATCGATTTAATCTAAATCAAAAACAATTTCGTCCTCCTGCCTACAGAGCGAAGTAGTGGGTTCGTCTACAGGAATCGCCCTTGTAACCCCGGACGTCATAGTGTTACTCACAAATTACAGTCGCCATTAAATAAATTGTTTTATTTTTCAAGAAACTGAGGCTGGGGTTGGCATGCCTCCCCTATCGTTAGAATATCGAACGAGGAATAAGAATTTTAGGCTTGAAGATAGGCAATCAAACATAAACCATGTATCGAACAACGATCGAAGTTTAAACTCGGGGTTGGCAATTTCATACATGTCGGGCGACTCCTAAAATGTTGATTTTAATTAACACGGTACAGAGCCAAGGGGAGTAATAGGTCATTTTCAGAAAAATGATGTCAAAATAATGCATGGCCTACGGGTAGTGAAACCACAGATCTATGTAGCTATATAGATCTGTAGTGAAACCAGAATTAAACTGTTTTGTTAGCCAATCATTTTATTTTCAAATAAACAAGAAAATAATCAAAATCCGTATAGTGTATAGAAATAATTTAACAGGTTTGAAAAACTCCATTTTTTTCAGGGGAGTTAATTTATAGGTAGCGAGTAGTTGAGAGGAAAAATATACTTATTTAAAAAAGCACGAGCTTATTGGTTGTAACCATGCAGAGAATAAAATTAGACCTTCAAACATTTTTAGTTGAGCAGAGTTTATTTGGAAATGGGGATGTGACTGAAGTGGCGGGCATTCATGTCACAAAAAAAAAGCTTTAAGGAGACAATATTAACATTACGGATTCCCACATTCTCATGACTTCAATTCTCCCCATAGAACTACATCAAAAAATTGGCCAGGACAAAAAGATCATTTGGGGTAATCCTAGAACATCTTCAAACAGGTTTTGCAGGCCAATTAGATTTTGTTTTATAAAAGAATCTCCTGAAATAACCGTTGTAGAATTTAGACGGATGGAGACTGAAATTTCATACTTACAGCCATTTTTGTTAAATCATAATGAACAAGAACTCTCCGCACATCATATATACTTTTAAAGACTATGGTTGACGGAAAAGTATGTAACGCAGTACTTAAAAATTCTTCATCACAAGTATGTTATGTATGTGGCGATTCACCTCGATCGTGATATGTACGATCTGGAAAAATTGCAACACAGCCAGTTAACAAATATTCTTTTGCCTTTTGACTTTTTACATTACACGCATAATACGTATAATACATAGGTATTTCCTACAGGCTGCATGGAATGTAAAACTTGGCAAGTGAGAGGAACTGAAAACAAAGCTAAACTAAAGAAAAAAAATATATTCAAGATATGCTCTTAGATCTGAATAATTGGGTTTAATTGTCGATATTCCCAACCAAGGTGGTAAAAACCCCAATGACGGGAACACCGCTAGAATATTTTTTTTTAATTCAGAAAAAGCGGCTGAAATCACAGGAATTGACATACGTCTAATAAAAAGATTTGTAAACATTTCAACAGCTCTTTCGTGTGGCTTTCGGTTGGATAATAAAGCATTTAATGAATATTGCATGGATAGAGCAAAACTGTTTATTGAATTATATGGTTGGTTTTATATTCATAAAATTCTCATTCACATTGCGGCAAATTTTTTGATTGCGATAGGACAACTATCAGAAGATGTACGCGAAGCGAGACAAAAAGATTGGAAGAGATTTCGACACGACCACTCTAGGAAATGTGATAGATAAAATTAAGACAAACACAGACATTTTACATAATTTATTGATTTCTTCAGACCCTGTCGGCATCGTCATAACTGCGTGGGCAACCTATACAAGGTAGCAAGGTGTTCGATAGCTTCACGCTCGATAAAACCCTTCACTGGCGACCCGACTTAAAAAATACCCTCAACAAAGTCAGGCTACTCTACAGCCAACTATACCCCCTTCGCAACCGGCACAGCTCCTCCCAAAAACAAACTTCTACTCATTCAAGCCATCATCCGCCCCACACTAACCTATATTTCAGCAACAGGGGGTTACGCAGCCCAATCCAGTCAGAACCGTCTCCAATCTCTCAAAAATCGTTACATCCGAACTGCCATGGACATCCCATGGTTTAGCCGTAACGTAGATTTCCATCGCGATATCAAACACCCCCCTATCACAATACCTCCAAGAAAGAGGCACCAAAATTCTTACCTCCGCCTCCAATCACTCAAACCCCCTCATCAGACAAGCACAAATGGCCCAGACACTAACTCCTATAGGTGTAGTCACAACACCCCACTACCCTGGACACCGATAATTCTTTCAAGGTGGGCTCACCTCTTCGTAGATGTATACGCACCTTCACTAAGCGTAAAATTAAACTCTTGACAACCCCTACAGGCACAAGGAAAGCTTAAAGAAACCCCCGTTTACGGTACCACTATTTAATTACGGTACAAAACAGGACTTTTTGGTTTGATTTAAGATTTTTTCGATTCTAGACATAAAATCATAGACAAAACGTTAATATATTAAAGTTGAAAAAATAGTCCATACTTTCAGTGGAGTCAATGTAATATGAAATAAAACAATGCAGTCTTCCTCCACAGTTTAATTGTTAACATAAAAGTTATTAGGTTCCCGACATGTTTCGAGCACTTAAGTACTCATCTTCAGGGGATACTGAAAGGATAATATAAATTTGAGAATGAAAAGAATAAGATAAAGAAGGACTTACCCAACATCGAGTTTAACATCGAAATAATGAGTTGTCTCAAATAAATGAGTACAACAGAAAGGCTGGAGACTTGGTGCATTAAATGGTTAAATATATGGAATGAGAAGTAAAGTTAAGATTGAGTTTTGTAATTTAGATAAGTGTAACATATTTAAGTATGATAATAGAAGATTATGACATCTGAAGGTAATTAAAGGAAAGTTTGTTTAAAAAATAAAGAATCATGAGCTTGTATGGTTAAGTTTAGATGAGTAACACATATGTTAAGTTAAATAAAGAAAGAATGTGAACTCTGGAGGAGAGAAGTTTTTTAATTTTTCAAATCATAGGTTTTATTTTAAAAGAAAAAAATTTTTTATAAGAATTTAGTATAAGCTAATGAAAGATTTTTAAATCAGAGGGGTGTGTATTAATTTTAGCTTATATGATAATACGGGGCCTTGCCCCATATTTTAGAAGAATGATACAACATGATCATTTTATTTTATGTTGAATAAGTTAGTTGTTAAGTTTAGAAAGGTTTTGTTTAAAAATAAAAAAAAAAAAAAAAAATTTAATTTCAAAAATTTTAAAAGTTTAAAAAGATTCAATACAACCTTTGTGCGAACACAAGCGCGGTACTTCCGTAAAACGTGGGAAATGAAAAGAGGTTAAAGTTTAACAACCAAGTAATGCAATCCGGTACTACCATAAGAGATGTCAAAATTAAGATTGATTTTTTAAAATAGGAAAAGAAGATTCGAACTAGCTCGATGTTAGGTTTACAAAATCCATACAAGATCTAACAATCTATGCTTGGATTTTTAATTATTTTGTTAATCTCAAGTATCTCAAGGAGATCTAATTTATTGCCCTTGGGACAGAAATGCAGGAATTTTGTATCTGTGTCTGGATTAAAATTGTGTTTATTTTTAGATACATATGTCTAGAAAAATTGGATTTAATTTTGGAAGGGGATAAGTTAAGATTAGAAGCTCTTACTATCTCTTTACAATGCTCAGTTATACGGGTTTTGAACTTTCCCCCTGTTTGGCCAACATAGGAAGTAGAACAACCCTCGGTCTGATAAACACCTGACCTGTCAGACGGAGGTATGTGGTCTTTGGAATTACAAATAAGAGAGCCTAATGAGTGTTTAGTTTTAAAACTCATGTTAACATTGAAAGATTGGAAAATGTTTTTTAATTTATATGAGATGGGACCCCAAAAGCAAAGAGAATAGAATTTCTTATTTGTTTGTTCTTTATGTATAAGTTGTTTATTAATGTATTTATTTAGATGTTTGTTATAAATTTTATTAATTAGTCTTATGGGGTATCCATTAGCAGTGCCAATCTGGTTTATTATGTGTAATTCGGAATTGAAGTTAGTTTGATTGAGTGGTATTGAAAAAAGACGTGAAAATAAAGAGTGAAAAGATGCAAACTTCTGAGTGTGAGGATGGTTGGAGGTATATGGAATTATAGAATCAGTGTTAGTAGGTTTGCGATATATGCTGAATTCAATCTGGTTGTTAGATCGGGTAAGTCTCAAATCTAAGAACGGAAGTGAATTATTTAGTTCCAGTTCTGTGGTAAACGTAATAGAAGGATGTAATGAATTGAGGAAATTAGTAAAATCAGTAAGATCCTGTTGAGTACCATCAAAAACAGCAAAGATATCATCAACATATCTCTTAAAGAATAAAATATGTGAGAAGAGAGGGTTTGATTTTATTTTGGTTTCTAGGTTAGACATGAAAAGGTCAGCTAAGAGGGGAGAGAGAGCTGATCCCATGGCCAAGCCTGAGTTTTGTATAAAGAATTTATCATTAAAAAGGAAGAAGTTTTGTTCTAATACAAGATTGACTAAGTGTAAATGTTGTTTATGTGTTCATCAGGTAGAATGGTAGAATCTGAGAGTAATGTTCTGACAAGTGGGATACATTCATTTGAAGGGATACTGGGAAACAAATTTGTCACATCAAAGGATACGAAAAAGGCAGAGTCAGGTAGATGCAGATTTTGTAGTTCACTTGCTAGTTGTGTGGAATTACTGACTGAAAAGTAGCTGTGAAAGTTTGTCAAGGAAAGGATAATGTGATTAAGCCAGTTACTCAGTTTATAGCATGGTGAATCGCAGTATGAAACAACAGGTTTGATAGGGATGTCTGGTTTATGAATTTTTGGTAGACCATATAGACGGGGTGTGGTTGGGTTTATTGGGGTTAATTTAAATTTATTGGTGTTGAAAAATGAAAGTGTTTCATATATACGTTCTTTTTAGGGTGTTTCTAAATTTGATCATAAATTTCTCAGTGGGATTGGTATGGATTAAAGTGAAGTCTAAAGTGGATAAAAACAATTCAACTTTGTCCACATACTGCGACCTGTCAAGGACAACGAGACAATTCCCCTTATCTGACTTCGAAACTACTAAATTTATTCAGCTTGATCTTTTCTCTAACCGACTTGAGGGTTTTTGTGTATGGATTATGGTGTGACCGAGGGCCGTTCTTGTGATAAAGGTTAATACATGTTGCAGACTGGGACCTCACAGCCTCCCTTAGAGTCACATCATTATGGAAAGAGATGTTATTTTCGCATTCGACGGCTATTACCTCAAGATCCTCAGTCTTTGGATATATGGGAAAATTAAATTTAAGTCCCAAGTCAAGCAACTGAAGCTCATCATGATTAAACTCCGTATTACTGAGGTTCAGTGTGCGGTCATGAAACTCAAAATCATTTAAATTAGTGTTATTCGTATCTGAAATGTTTAGTTCATTTTTAAAAAGTGAGTTATCATTATTTAGAATAATATTTTCTTTGTTAAAGGTGTTTCCATGTTGTTTACCTACCTATATTTACAAGACAATAATCGCAGCAGTTGCAAATATCCGGAGACAACATGTGTATCCCTGCATTTGTGGCATTGGTTTTGCATTTAGCCGGTAAAGCTGTGCATACTGGTTTCTGAAAAAAAACATTAAACAACAATATAATCCAACATATTTACGTCAGAATAATGGAAATATTATGAAAAACATTTTAGACGATATCTGACATTTGATTTGATACAGGGTCCTGCGTGCGTCAGGTTAGCGCCCTTTATAATTCTCTAAAATTTAACTTGGTTTGGTAATTTAGAAGCAATAAATTAAAAACTAAAAAAAAAAGTTTACCGCCTGGACAAAAATAATGTAAACCCATTTTTTAGCCACCGCATTGTGTGCAATGATTTATGGCAATAGTATGTAGTTATTTATTTTATACAGGGGTGTAAAACCTTTGAGAAAACGAGTAAAACGAGAAGCTATCAAATTATAAAAGACTTTTGAAGACTTTTGAAGTCATAATATTGTGTTCTTCGTTCCTTTTTGTAGTTTACTCTTCCTGTTCCAAGTCCAAATCTACTAAAAGTTAACGCTTCTAGATGCCGCCCTTGGGAAAATCGAGCCGTATAATTTTTACTTGGTACAAAAAAAAATTATCGATTAACCTAAATGATCGTATAGGATCATGTTCGTTCTTTAAATCAGTCGGGGTTTGTATTTTGTATTTTCTATTTGTAAACAAGTAAGCTTCTCAGCGGGAATTTGGTAAATGATCGCAGTGCTATGGTGGATTTATGCAAATCACCTAACAATTAATGAAAATTAAGGTCTTGCCCCCTTTAAATTAACTGTGAAGCTATCTTCTGAAATCAACCCCCAAATTATGTCCCGCTGAACAGCAACCTATTAAGAAATAGAAGTAAAAGTCGCAGACTAACTTAAGAGACAATCATGATCCTATATAAGGTCTTGCCCTGCAAAAATCCACCTTTACTTATGCGTGTTTTAGACCTATTCGATTTTTTTAATACCGAAAAATAAATCAACTAGTTTTTATACGCAGTTTAAACCGGCAAACTAGCAAAGAAAATCACTTCTTACAATTCCTATCTTAAAAATATTCTTCTTCTAAAATGACGCAGATTCAACAACATGTTTATTTATCTTTTATTATAAGCCGAAAGATAGAATATACGTTTCGAAAATTACGACATGCAAACAGATTATCCCACCTGTCTACAAATTTATTCTCTCATCACTTCTAATGGAAGAAGGTCGATTTCCTCCTTCCGGTTCACGGCAAAATTTCCAATTCTCTTAGAACTACTCATCAAAGATAGTAGATTTCTTTTTCTTGTCTCTTTCGCGATCCGATTCCAAAAACATTATCCGTTCGGGTCCCGATCGATAGACCCTCCTCCAAAACTCTTTTTTTTTCCAATTCATAAACAAAAATTCGGCACCCATTCCACCACGGCCCTTTTTTTCTAACGTTAAAAATCGACCACGATCGAGCCGAATGTATAATTTGACTTTTTGCAATTATCTGACTCATTCTCGATCCGAATCACACTTTTTTTCCATCGGACCCTGGCTCCGTCACTTTTTACATTTCGAGTGGGGGTTCTCAAGGACTTTCCGACCGACTTTATTTAGATTTTCAAACTCTTTCCAATGACATGCTATCGAAGTTTTTTTCGCGCCAAAACTCGCACACCCCGCCACCACACTTACATTTCGATAAATAACTTCGAAACTCTCAATATTAGCATAATTTTGTCTTTATAATGAATCTGGCTATATGAGATCTGAGACTTTTGTTCAGCTCCTGCAACACTTTAAACAACACACACAGTGTTCAGTTGAGAATAAGGTCCTTTTGTTACTAGATTGGCATTCTAGCCATAAGTCCGTTTAAGCCATAGAATATTGTAGAGAAAATGGAATTATAATGCTGGCTTTCCCCCCGCATTGCACACATGAGTTGCAGCCATTAGATGTTGCAGTGTTTTCTCCTTTGATGGCCTATTTCAATTAAGAAGTTATTCTGTGGTTGAAATCGAATCCCGGAAAAGTGGTTACCCTTTATAACATTTATAGCTTATTTGGGAAAGCTTATAGAAGAGCAGCCACTCTCAATAATAGATTAAGTGGATTTGAAAATACGGGAATTTTCCCTTTGAATCCGAATATATTCCCAGATTGGAAATACAAACCATCCAGCACAACAGATCGCCCTCTATTGGCCGATAATATCGATGTTGTCGTTCAGCGTAAACAAAAAACGCCTTCTACATTGCCAAACACATCCCGTGCAGAAGGTAGAAAAAGAAAAGTTAGTAGGGAATTATCATCTGATCAAGAAGGGGAATGGAAGGCAAGCGGACGATCTTCAGATGAAGTCAGTCTCTTTTCGGATAATGGGAAGGATTTACCTGCAGAACATTTTCCTTCAATCCCTAATATTATCGCTAAAGACCCAAAAGATTCCAAAATCCCATCTTGGGTAACTTCATTCGACACCTCGCCACCACCTGTGGCACCTCCCCAAATTAGAAGTTCAAGACCTTCTGAAGGGGCAACTGTTTTTACTTCCACGCCAAACTACCTTCTGGTAAAAGAAAAATCAGAGCCATCTAAACCACAATCCCAGGCAGCTAAAAAGGCTGTAACGAAAAAGATTTTTTCAAAAAATAAAGGAAAAACAGAAGGAAGTGTCCAGGGAGCTAACACTGCTTGCATGTTTTGTGAAGAATTGTTCAGTGAATCTCGGTCGAAAGAGGTCAGGATTCAATGCAATTTATGCCAAAAATGGTGTCATTTACTGTGCACATCTGTTACTGGGAAGTAGAAAGTGTACATTTGCGATTTTTGCAACAACATTTAACGTTGGTTTTTAAAGTGGGGCTCATTTTACCCACTTACGGAGTCCATTTTGCCCCAAGTGTGAGGTAAAATGGCCCCTTTGCAGGTTTTTTTAAAAATAATATTTTTTTTTGTTATTGTTTTCTTGCAGAAAATTTCTGTTATAAAATTTGTCTCAATATAACCTTTATGTTGTTGCAATAAACTGTACTCAATTATTTTGGTGTTTGATCATTTTTGGCCCACTTTCCTGTTAAAGGAACCATTTTGCCCCACTCTCCCCTAAATGCCCAGATTTTTTTTCTGTGCAAGAAATTGGTGTTTTCAGTTTGAAAGGTCTATTTATTAAAGTGGTGAGACATTTAAAAGACAAAATCGAAGGATGATGGCAATTTACGAACCCCCGTATTTCCGGAACAGTTGAAATTAAATATCAACAACTACCTACATGTTTTTGAGATCGGATCGCGGAATGCGACCGCAGCCTAGTGGTTAGTGTGTCCGACTACTAAGCCGAAGGTCCCCGGTTCGATCCCGGGACCATGCATCGATCTTTATTTATTCGGTCGTCACCTCGTGGAAGGCAATGGCAAACCACCACGTAGTAACTTGCCTAGTACAACCTCTCAAATAGTGCCGTTCGGAACCGGCGATAAACTGTAGGTCCCATATACCTGTGAAAAATCTGAAAAAAGGCACACATCACAGGTATATGCGAGAGGTCGCCTACGCTCGAATGAGCATGGCACATAAAGAAGAAGAAGATCGTGGAATGCAATTCAATCGTGTGCTTATGAATGAGGGTTGTCATTAAAAAAAATTCAAAATGGCGTCGTATCTGTATCTGTAAATAAGACCATACTTCATGCCGATCATCATGAAGAGAATCGAGGCAAAACGGTAACACCCGCTTTATTTTGGACAACTAAGGCCCAAATTACAAATGTGCTGTTAGTGATAACAGCCACAAAACTTCTATTAAATCAATAGTATCCTTAGAAGTTATCTTATAGTTAGCGTTAATAGAACAGTCATAATTTGGGCCTAACGCCAAAATGTATTTAACTGAAAAATATGCTTGTTTTTCCATAGCCGTCTAGCTTTTTTCTTTATAAAACTTTATTATAAATAGCGACGTTTTTATGGTTTTTGGTAGGTAAATCTGTAAATAAATATTTCAAAAACGGTTTAAAATTTTAAATGAATTGTTATTACAAAAAATACTTATTTTAAGCGATACATATGCGAGATGTTGCACGTGGCGACATCTCGTGGCAATCGAGCTATCCACCCAACCGGACCACCAAGGACTTAGAGAAGACCAAACGCTGGAATGGAACCCGCATAAGCAGGTATCTAATGTCAGGTGGCACCGAAAGTCAATTGTCGGTTTCTGCGAACCGATAACGCGATGTAAAAGAAAGAAGTTTATCCCTTTTCTTTTCGTCAGACACGACCCTTCGACGCTACAGACTCTGACAAAAAGGAAAGGGACCTTACAGTGCATTTCAATACATAATGTAACGATATATATGCGAGATGTTGCACGTGGCGACATATCTTTTTTGGGTAGATAGCTCGATTGCCACGATTGGAGGATTTGGTATAACGAAAAGAAAAGGGGCAAACTTCATTCTTTTACATCGCGTTTTCGGTTCGCAGAAACCGACAGTTGCTTTTCGTCAGACTCTATAGCCTTGCCTATGAGCCGTAATACGGCAAAACGCGTCTAAGGATTGGGTCTGACGAAAAGAAAAGGGACAAACTTCTTTCTTTTACTTATTTTGAAATTCTACATCAAATAGTGAAATAATTTGAAAAACTTGAGAAAAATTAATAGTACCATATTTTGAACAGTCTAAATGGATAATAATCTATAACAAAAATAACTTTTTGTTATCACACTTTTTTGAGAAACCCCAGTATATGCGAAAATATTTTCTGGAAATATCGACATAGTATAAGTCAGCATTAGGCAAATTATAAACCAGCAACGGGGCTCTGTTAAAAAAGACCAACAGCCATGTGGCATTACACTAGATGAGTTCAACACATATTTTTCAGGCATTGCTCAAAACTTAATCCATCAAATTCCTATAATATCTCATGTGAATCCTGTGGAGCCTCTTGGTGATATCCCACTTCCAAACGGTTCCTCCCTTTTGGTGAGTAACATTAATTGAGGTATATATTTGGTCTGAATGTTAGTAGTAAATCCGGCGGCATTAAAGTCGCCGCAGAGCAGGTAGCTAACCTAAATCCCACAATTAAACTCGCCTCGGCTTAAAATTTTGACCATTACCGGGACCCATAAACTTGCCTCCGCCTAAAATTTTGATCATTACCTGGACCCAAATACTAATTAATACTTAATTGGTAAAAATTGTTTTTTTTTTGGAATATTTAGGGATGTTACTTCTAAAGTGGTTTAGGGCTGATTATTTTGGTATAACTTCATCTAACTTTTTTGAATTACAACATTTTCTGTTAAAACTTTGACGAGTGCTTACTGAGAAAAAATTATTTTAATCATGGAACCAGTCATTTCATACAGTCAGCGTGGACAAAATCTTTTAGTTGTGGAGTCTGCTAATTTTTAAGTTAAAAAGTGGAGAAACTTCTTGGCGATGTGCACATCGAACCTGCAAGGCCAAAGTATATACAGTGGGAAGAGACTACGTGATTACTCGCAAAGTGTTAGACCATTCGCACGAAGTCGATGTTAAAAAAACACACCGACAACTGATCACAGCGGGTGTCAAGAGAAAAGCTACAGATGATATTCACGGTAAGCCTTCAAAAATTATTCACCTCCAATTAAATGAAAACAAGAGCTGTTTGGAGACTTTTTCCATTAAAGACCAAACCTACGTTCGGACTAATTTATACAATCAAAGAAGAAAAATTTTACCACCTCTACCCAAAAACATGGAAGAAATCTTCGACGCTGCTGAAAATCTTTCCATTAAGACAATTAAAGAAGAGGATTTTTTATTTATTAGTGATAGGTCTAATAAAATTATTGTTTTTTCTTGCTACAGTAACATTAGAATATTATGTCATAGTGAAAAAATCTATGCAGATGGAACATTTTCTCACTGCGCAAAATATTTTTATCAATTATTTACATTACACATACTAATGAATGGTCATTATATAGGTACCTTTAGTTTTTTGTTTACTGCCTGACAAACGGCAAGAGACATATAAATGTTTATTTCAAATTTTATGTCATAAATGTCAATCGCTTCAACTAATATTAAGGCCTAAAATTATTGTAATAGACTTTGAACTAGCTATACATAATAATAATGCCTGTCGTTCGACTTGGAGTAAAACAAAAATAATAGGTTGTAAATTTAACTTAACTCAGGCATGGTATAGGATTCAAAAGTGCGGACTGGTAGGTGAATATAAAGACAAAGATAGCGAAATTGGTCATTGGTTACATTACATTTTTGGTTTATGCTTTTTAAATCCGAATGAAGTTGGAGATTGTTATTGTTTTGATTTAAATTCGATTTAGACACAAGACAAAAGAGTTGAAAGGTTTTCAGACTATTTAGTTGGCAATTTCATTTCTGAGGATGCCAGGTTTCCTCCGGAATTATGGGCCCAGTTATCTGAAAGTATCGAGAGAAGCACCAATGCTTGTGAAGCATTTCATTCTAAATTTAACAGTAGTTTTTATAATACCCACTCCTCAATATGTACTTTTACTGATGTACTGCTAACATTCCAGACTGATACCTATATTAAACTTCAAAGTCTAAATGAGCCCGTTCGAATACGGGATCAGTCTATAAGAAGGCAAACACTGATTGCAAGTAAAATAGCAGAATATCAAAATGGTCTCTTATCTAGATTAACTTTTATCAAATGTTTGTCTTTTTTGAATAGTGCTCATTAGGACAGATCCATTATATCTTTTATTTTGACATTTTCGCCAAAATTTAAATTAAAAAAATTAATTAAAAGTCCAGTATTGTGTCGACATTGCAAACGTTGTTTATATTTAAGTTAAGTTTTTTTAGTTATGACTAAATGTATATGTATCTATGTACATGTAATGTAATGTTGTGGATAATAAAGCCTGTTTGAATTTTTTAAAGTGACCAATGTGTTTTTTTTTATTTCTCTAAAAATAGTTCCAATTTAAAAAAAGAGTCTTCTTAAATAAAGTAATCCATAAAATCAGGTAATATGATCAATAAAATCTTGCGGCGGGTTTAATTGTGGGATTTTGTTAGGGACGAAGGGTTGGAGGCGACTTTAATAGTTGACCTTTCAATGGGTAATTTATATTCAAAGCACCTTTCTTATCTGTAGGCGAATTTAATAACGACCAGTAAATCTATGGGCCCCCCCTGCACCTGTTTTTTCGTGCCACACAGTTACAAATTTGTAGTAAGAGTAGATTACTAAGATAGTATTAGGAGAGATGAAGTTATTAAGTACTGCGCCGCCGCCGCCGGCTTCCAAACCCACGCGCCGCCGGCGCGCCTGTCTTGAACGATATCCGGGCTCCTTCAAAGGCCCCCTCAAAATTTCCGAGACCGGGGGGAATCACCCCCGACCCCCCTCCCTCTCGCCGGGCCTGCCCTTAGCAAAACTAATTAATATCTGTTTTAAGGAGAATGCTTTTCCCGCTTCACTGGAAAATGCCCAGGTGCCAGGTGTCGTCTATTTTTAAAAAAGGCGGCACTGCCCTACTAGAAAACTATAGGCCAATATCTCTTCTACCAATTATATTTAAGATAAAAGAAAAATGTATGTCATCCAGAATTGTTCACTACTTTGGAAATACTTGACTGACGTTTCGTTTGAGTTCCGTAACGGCAAGGGCACAACACTGAGTATTATCAAAGAAAATAATGTATTATGGACCTCGTGGGGCATAATACATTATTATTACATACATTCATACATACATTAATACATTCTATGCAAGAAAACATATAAAAAAGCAATCGGAATGGTTTATCCAATTATTAAAGATAAATCAAAAAATTACAAATTAATCTCGTATATTGGTGAGGCTAGTGATAAAATAGGTACTTTTTTAAATAACTTAGATTTCAATGTAGCGTACAAAACAAACAATTCTTTGGGTAAATTAATAAAAAATAATAAAACAAAATCGGAAAAAAATAAAAAATCAGGAGTCTACAAACTCATTTGCAAAAATTGTCCTAATTCATACATAGGACAAACAGGTAGAAATTTTGGTAAAAGAATAAAAGAACACCAGTGCAGCTTTATTAAGGGAAAAACCGATTCAAATTATGCCAACCATTTAATAGAATATAATCACCAATTTAATAAAAATTTCAAAGTATTACATACAGAAAAGAAAGGTTTAAAATTAAATTTGCTTGAGTCTTTAGAAATAAACAAACTTAAAAATTCCCAACAATTACTTAATGATCAGATAGACCTTAATAACTCACCCTTATTGAATATGTTTTAAATATTTATACCCACAATAAACCTCATCATTATTTGTTATAATAACACATTTTCAAATTAAGACCGTAATCTGTATATTGTATATATTTAGGAAAACCCATTAATGTAAGATGGTGTTAAGATTGTACAGATAAAAAGGTCCACAAGCCTCTTTTGATTTGCATTCGTTTGATAAAGCTACAATGTAGCGAAACATGTCACGTTAATATATAATCATATTAATAAATACTGGAGAAAAGTATGTAAATAGTATTTTACATTATTTCCTAAAAACATCCTATTGTAATTAAACTAAATCAAATATATCTTTGTGTTGTACTTACCTTACAACTAGTCGAAAGACAACGAATTTCTTCGTCGCCAGTGGTAAAATAAGATATTGCCAACAACTGGATTAATATTATTGAACTTTTTATCATTTTCTTTCAGGTGAGTCAAGTTGCACCGAGAGTTGCACAATAAATAGGTATATTTCTTGTTTATTTAATTATTGTATTTATAAAAAACAAAATGAGTTTATCGTAAAATGCTTATTCATTATGTATAGGTATCTAAAATAGGGATTAC
This sequence comes from Polydrusus tereticollis, assembly GCA_963920685.1. NCBI lineage: Eukaryota > Metazoa > Arthropoda > Insecta > Coleoptera > Curculionidae > Polydrusus > Polydrusus tereticollis. The sequence continues at coordinate 92,582,324 of OY987326.1, read as the reverse complement.
CATGGCAGGCTTATCAAAATCAATCGCAAATTTTTAGTTGCTTGATAAGATAGCCAAACAATGGATAAGAATAATTTTTGATATGGTACCTCGAAATCATAACAGCGGATTAATATTTTTTGTCATTAATCGTTTTAAATAATAAGGAAGCTGATATACGATTAAATTTGTTAGAATAAAAGCTTTTTAAGCATCGTACTTATTGACATTATTATGTATTCCTTTTAATTAATTAGTAGGAACTTTTTCGGCAACCTGAAATGTTTGTGTTTATAGAGATGAAATACAGGGTGGCCGTTTAGTGTGGCAAAGTAGAATAGCTCCGTTTGTATTTATAATACACAAAAAATGTTAATATAAAAGTTGAATGAATCGACATCAAAACCATCCTATTCACGCCGGACAGGCCGGATGAGATCGGATATTTCGTAGGATGAAGGTGCCGTTTCACACTCCCCACTCGGTAGACCGCACGATTAAAAACAGTACGGTCGATGACCGGTTCAAGATGGCCTCAGATACGCCGACGAACCGTAAAATAGTAAAATAAAAACAAATAAAAAAGTTGAAGGACAGTAAGTGAGTTATAACGTAAAATTATTTTTGACTCTATAGGGTGACTCAACAAAGAGGAACAAGAATTTTTTATTAATAGAACACCCTGTGTACTTTTGCACTATTCACTTCACAAGTTATTTAAAAATATTCTTTTTTGGAAGAAAAAAATTGGCACCTTAAAATTTGAAATATAATTGAATTAACTCAAGACAATCGAAACATTCTCGAGGGTATCAGAGATAAAACCTAATTCAAGACTTAAGACCCTCAGAATATTCCATATTTTGTGCAGGGTGTGCTCTACAAGCGTGTCAACTTCTCACATTTTAAAATTAATTTATTCTTTTTTTTCAAATGGAACACCCTAATAAGTATTTTAATATTTTATCTTGTAGAGTTTTTTGCCCTCTAGAACTTTTGTTAAAAGGTTCATTAGTTATTTTTGCTCATTTTGGCGTAATATTTTTTTTTTTTTAATAAAAAGTCTGAGAAATTTTTTTTTTATTTTATTTAATAGTTCGCCGTGACAGACAAAAGCAAATAAAAGCAAAAGTAATAGTAAAATTTTATTAAGATGTCATTGCCATTTTATTTCTTACTTTTTATAAAGTTAAATTTATATTGTGACAAAAATGAATTATTCAAATGTAGAAATAATCGATATGATTTATGCTTTGTGTGCTAGTGACAAAAACGCTTTATTAGCTACAAGAATTTATAAAGAACGATACCCAGAGGGAAGATATCCTGAAAAAAAGTAATTCGAAAAGCTAATCGAGATATTTTAAACTACAGGAAGTGTAGCTTATAAAAAAATGACCAAAGAAGACGGGTATGCACCGAAGAAAATGAATTCAGCGTTCTCTTCAGTATTATTAAGAATCCTCATATTGGTCAGCATCCTCTTGCACAACAACTGGACATTGGACGAACGGCGGTTCAAAAAATAATCAACTCAAACAAATTATACCCTTACCACGTCTAGTTGCTGCAACAGCTTAATGATGAGGACTTGGTAGGCGACTTGAATTTTGTGCGTGCGCGCAAAATAAAATAAGGGAGCAGCATAATTTTGCGCATTTAGTTTTTTCTTGCGACAAAGCTACGTTCCATAAAAATGACAACGTCAATAGACATAATTTTCATTACTATGCCACTACAACTCATTTTGTTAGATTTCACTCACAAAACAGATGGTCCCTAAACGTTTGGGGAGGAATTGAAGGAGACTACGTAGTTAGTCCACATATTTTCTAGGGAATTCTAACGGGACAGATCCATTTGGACTTTCTCCAAAATGATTTACCACAGCTTATTGCCCATATATACATTCTCTATATTTAGGGATTTGTTAAAGACCAGGTGTACAAAATGTCTCCGACCACTAAAGAAGACATGAAAATTCGCATAAGAAATTGTTTCCAAGCGATTACTCCCGAAATATGTCGCAATTTAAGCGAATAATTTGAGATCGTGTCCAGAAGTGTATAGAGGGTAATGGAGGATACTTTGAACATTTGATTAGATAGTTTATGTATAAAAATAACTAATGACTTTTCCTAATTGCTGGATTAGACGCACTGGTCCCCGATTGATCTCGCGGTCCCGACTTGAATTCTCTAAAGTCTATTTACATTTGAAATACGCCCGATGTAAACACTGAACATCGCGTGAGTCACCTCATGACTGGTAATTCTCGCAACGCTATTGGAGTTTAAAATTTTTTTTACAGAGTTGTATTCAGTTATCTGTCTGCTTGACAGTATTGCACCGTTTTGATTTTTGTAAGTGTGTGTTAGAGTAAACTTTTGTGGTATTCTTGGTTTTTGTTGAAGAAACGTTAGTTTTATTGCACAACGTAGGCATATTTGATAAAACTGAAGTATGTCCTCCACGGATACAGCGGATGAAGGTGAAAATAGGCCGTTAACACCTCCTAAAAAACGACCCAAATAGGGACATTTGGACATACGGACAAAAGAAATGATTCTCAATGTTTATAAACATGAAATGCTAGAGAATCCTGTGATGGTTATTCATGAAATTGAAAGTAGAGTGGCAAATAGAACAGGGGTGTGTTGTAAAACAGTGTTTAACGTCGTCAAAGAGTATATAAAAAAAATGAAACCTTCTCTGAACCAAAGAGAAAACTGTCCTACAAGCAAATCGTGGATTCTGTCGAAGATTTCGATAAAGCTGCAATAAGACGAAAGGTACATCAATTCTATTTTAGGAATAAGCTTCCCACAATTGATAAAGTGTTAAAAGAGGTTAATGATGATCCAGATTTACCGACTTTTAAAAGAACAACTTTCTGGAAACTATTAAAAAAACTTAATTTTAAACATCAAACTAGGGGTAGAAATAGTATGTTGCTGGATAAAGAGGAAATTGTCCTGTGGCGAAGGGATTACCTAAAGAAAATAAAACAGTACAGGAATGTAGGTCGAAAAATATATTATATGGATGAAACCTGGATTAACGCTGGCCATACGAAAGCGAGAGTTTGGGTAGATACTACTATCTCTTCATCCAGACAAGCCTTTATGGATGGACTTTCTACCGGGTTAAAAAACCCGTCTGGTAAGTTTTTTGATAGATTTTAGTACAATAAATGATAGATATTTTGTAGTATAGTATGTAGATAAATAATTATAAAAAAAAAAAAAACAAATAGTACATTGTTTGTTAACCATGTAATGGAGGCTATTACTCACGAAACGAAGTTTGTTTTATAATATTTACATTGAATTCTGGGAAAATAAAAAGTTTATAAATTTTAGGGAAAGGAAAAAGACTTATAATATGCCATATTGGTAGCGAAGACGGATTTGTGCAAGATGCACTATGGGCTTTTGAATCCAAGAAGTCTGGTGATTACCACGACGAAATGACCGGACAGTCGTTTGAAAACTGGTTTTCAAACATTTTGCCTAAGCTAGAAGATAATTGTGTCATAGTATTGGATAACGCACCCTACCATTCGAGAAAACTCGAGAAAATACCCAACACGGCGTCGAAAAAATTAGAAATTCAAAACTGGTTATTGTCAAAGAATATAGAATTCGACGAGCAAATGCTTAAAATAGAACTTCTGGCCCTTGTTAAACAGCATAAAAAGCAGTATGATAAACTTAAAATAGACGAAATGGCAAAACAACATAATAAAATAGTATTGCGCCTTCCGCCATACCACTGTGAGCTGAACCCTATAGAATTAATTTGGGCAGATATGAAGCATTACGTGGCCGATAAAAATCAAACATTTAAATTTGCCGACATAAAAATTCTTTTTAACGAGGCGGTATTACTGATTTCTCCTGAGAAATGGCAACATTGTATTGAACATGTTCGTCAAAAGAGGTTCAAATTTAACCACTTGTAATAAGAGTTGATGATAGTAGCAGCTCAAGCATTTCAGAATTAGAGTCAGAATAATACGTTCTAGTAAGTCATTAGCTAGGTATAGGCCCAAAATTCTGTATAATACATATTTTAAGATTTATATTAATTTTAAAATATTACAAATTTATTTTATTCACGGGGTTTACGACCATAATACGGTCCTGTTTTATTCAGGTGCTTTTGTTGACAATATCCGTATTTGAGATGTGAATAGACTTTAGACTATTATTTATGGGGTCACCTAAAGTCTCTTATATACAAGACACTAAGTTGCGATGCGATACGAAATAATGCAGGCATTTTCGAACTTGTAAGAGAATTAATGGTGAGACGATTGCAATCGTGCGTTTTTATCAGAAAGTGACCATTTTCAACATTTGCTTTGATTAACTGTTTAAACTGTATTTTTTTTATATCATTATTAAAAAAAAAAAATATTTTCAATTAAAATGTTTTAATTATTAACTTTGAAATAAGTACATAGGTTTTATATTTTCTCTCGAATACGAAGCAAGATACGAAAATAATTCAGGGAGCAAATAAGTTGTATTATTAGTTGTAAATCCGAGAGAAAATATCAAAATTAGGAAAAAGTCAGTGGCGTACATTTTTTTGATCTGGATAGGTAGGTACTACTGTTAATAATGTTTAGAACCTTTCGTTTACGTGTAATAACAGCCATATTTTCATGATGAATACATTTTCAAGTGTCTTTTGATTTTACATTGGGTATCAATACCCAAAAAGGCCTATATTTGCAAAACTGAGTATAGCTAATTTTTTTGTATTCGGGAACTCGGTGAACTTCTTATGAAGATTTTTTAGAGAGCCTTCTTTGTCTTTTTGTTGTTTTTTGTGATTGTATCTTAATCGCTTAATTAATCACTCTCTAAAAATATTTGAATTGTCTTCTGCAGCATGCTCTTTTTTATTTTTTTGTTACTTAACGGCCTTTTTGGTCTACATAATACAATACAAGTGGGTAGAATATTAAGAAACTTGTGCTTCCTCATTAGATTTCAAGAGATTGCTTTTAAGACATTTCTCTTAACTCTTTTCACCAGGACTTTTTCAGGACTTTTCACCATGTAGATTTTCTTTTATTCATTTTCATGAGACACTTCGAGAACAACTGCTACATCTTTCACACGTGCAAAAGGTACATGCCATGTCTCTCGCTGATTATCCTGCAAGAGTCAACTTTGCAAATTGGGCAAAATCATAATTTTACTAGTATTGCTTTGTTCGCGGACGAAGCCGGTTTCACCCGGGACCGAGTAATAAATTGCCATAATTTGCATATCTGGCCTGAAGAAAATCCCCATGCAATAGTACAGATAAGGCTCATGGTTAATATATGGGCGGGGATTATTGGGAAACATCATTTTATGACCACCGAGGTCACCCGACATGACTCCATTGAATTTCTTTTTATGGGGAAATTTAAGGAGGGTTGTATATTCGACGACAGTTCACACCAGGGGATATCTGATGGAAAGATGAATACACCATTTCAACGAAATTTGAGACAAACCAGGGGAGATCTGATGAAAAGATGAATACACCATTTCAACGAAATTCGAGACAAACCAAGGGGAAGGCTTCCGGGCTGCACCCCCCCGAGCGAGTGTAGCTCGGGTCGGCTAACTACCTGTTTACAAGAAATGTTAACTCATCACTACCTAAGATAGGTAAAATTACACAAAAATTGAAACGAGCCGCGGCCGTTTTTGTGATTTTCTGTTATGGTTTTTATTTTTCTTACTTGAAACCCAAGCACCATCATTTAAAAAAGGGCGTGCCACCCAAAAAATTTTCGCCTGCAGCGCTATTTTTTTTCAACCCTCCCCCCCCCCCCCCCCCCCCGAACTTATTTTCTGGTTGCGCCACTGGGTACAAGGTACAGGGCGCCCATTTCCGAAACGTCAACCCTTTCAATGGTTCCCTTATGCCGTACATTTAGAAATGTATCCAAATAAATTATTTTTGCATCCACACAATTGCTGAGTGCTTGTCCATATAAGTTAGATGCATGCGAGCATTAATAAGCTGTAATAATGACAAATTTTATTATTTTAATGCGAATTATTAGTTATGTTGTTATTCGATTAGTTACTGTGTTTAAATAACTGATGTTAATAGACTTGATTATAAAATAAATTTCGAAAATTAGCGAAAAAAAAATGCTTACTAAAGAGAGTTTTACGTCGTGAACTGTACGGAAAGCCGGTCTTCTGCATTACAGCATACAATGAGTTCAAAAGTAATGGGAAAAAAATTATACGAATTTAGACACAATACAAAGCTTTTTTACGGCTTAAACTGTTAGGTTAAACCCATGCACATATGTATACAGGGTTTCCCAAAAGAACCGGAACGGCCGAATATTTCACCAACGGCTCGACATAAAGTTATGAAATTTGGTATACGGGGGTAATCAGTAGTGCCGGATCTAAAAATAATATTTGCAACGTTGTCAGATTTACAGTTTTTCCTATGGAGCCCTCAACTTAAATTTTTTAAATGTAATGCTATGTTTATTTTTAGCGCATTCGATTTGTCGTGTTCAAATTACTATGATCGTATAATATCAAATTTTAATTCCCCTAATTTTTGTTAATATTGCAATTCATCATTTCGTTAAAAAATATCATAAAATTTCATTATCTCGAGAAATCGTGGCGATATGACAATGGAAATTAATTAATAGAAATTTTTTCGCAAGTCTGATCTAAAAATACCATTCACAACGTTGTCAAATCTACATGTTGGTTCCACGAAATCTTCCTATTTATTTATTTCCTTTTAAATATTGTGTATTTTGTTTGATTCCATAAAATTAAATTTTTTTAACTTAAACTAATAAAAAAAAGAAAACAATACAAAACTACGTAGGTAGTACAAATAATCCTTTTTATTACGGTAACTGATAAACTACATAAATATGATTAAATAATCCAATGACAAACATTAACAGGTCTAAATTAAATGAGAAAATAAAAGACTTAACGTATTAAGTGTTCAAAATGTTGGCCATTATTTGCCAAACAATAACCAAGCCTGTCATAAAATTCACCTATAGTATTATTTAACACTTCTGGTGTTATAAGAGTCGATTCGTATAGAATTGTTTCCCTCAGATGATCTAAAGTTAGTGGTCTATTTTTGTACACCCTATTTTTTAGATGTCCCCAATAAAAAAAATCCATAGGGGTCATATCCGGGGAGCGTGCTGGCCATTCTATCGTTCCTCTTCGTCCAATCCACTTTTCTGTGAATACCTCGTCCAAATATTGTCGAACTTCTCGTGCAAAATGGGGAGGTGCCCCATCTTGTTGAAACCATATTTCATGGATGTCAACGTTCAACTCTTGCAATTTAGGAACCACATTTCTTCTCAGAAGTTGTAAGTATTTTTGACTCGTCAGGTTTCCATCGATAAAAAAAGGTCCAATAATTGTGTTGTTAAGAATCCCTGCCCAAACGTTAATTTTCTGCGGATACTGTGTATGTAATTCTTCCATCCAGTGAGGGTTAGTTCTACTCCAAAATCTACAATTGTGCCTGTTTACCTGCCCATTTAAACAAAAAGTCGATTCATCACTAAATAAAATTTTGTTCTTAAAATCTGGATAATCGTTAATTTTATTCATTATGACTTCAGAAAACTCGATACGGCGGTCAGGATCATCTTCCAAAAGTTCTTGAGTGTACATTAATTTATAAGGCTTAATATTTTCTTCCTTTAAAATCCTGTGAATTGAAGATGTACTTACATCTTCCGGTAAATTTTGTTTTCGTTCTGTTATAGACATTTTAGGATTCTCTTCTACAGATAATAGGATATTCAACTTATTGTCATCTGTAGTGGCCGTTTTAGGTCGACCAGTTTTTGGAATAGGCTTAACATTCCCTGTTTGTTGGTATCTTTTTATTGTTCGACAAACTGTAGATTTTTTATTTTGCTTCTCTAGGTGTACAGCATTGAATAATTCACAAACTTCTTGATAGCTTCTCATTTTATCGCCGTAACCACGATAGATTAATATTTCAATCCGTTCAGTTTCACTTAACAGGAAAACCATTTTACCTTAATAATAACTCAAGTAACTTTCACAATAATGACGGATGGTTGACAAAAATAAAAATAAAAGTTGTTTATCTATTTCCAAAGGCCACTTGTTAATTTATACCTCATGATTAATGAGATAATGAAATTTTATGATATTTTTTAACGAAATGATGAATTGCAATATTAACAAAAATTAGGGGAATTAAAATTTGATATTATACGATCATAGTAATTTGAACACGACAAATCGAATGCGCTAAAAATAAACATAGCATTACATTTAAAAAATTTAAGTTGAGGGCTCCATAGGAAAAACTGTAAATCTGACAACGTTGCAAATATTATTTTTAGATCCGGCACTACTGATTACCCCCGTATACCAAATTTCATAACTTTATGTCGAGCCGTTGGTGAAATATTCGGCCGTTCCGGTTCTTTTGGGAAACCCGGTATATAGACGATATATTGCTAATACCGTGTTACAGAAATGTCCCCAGTATGCGGCGTTTGCGAAAGCTTTGCGTCTGCGCACTTCGCGTGTACGTCAAGTCTGATTTCAAACTTCGTTTGAATATGTACTGATTCATAAAAAAAAAGCAATTATAGTAAATCTTGGCATAATTTTAAGATTAAAAGCAAGTCAGAACGGAGGTTTTAAATGTTTATACTACACTTAAGAAATATGTGTATTTGTCTTGCCTTGGCATTTTCTAGG